>LNAC01000288.1:805723-1043285 GCA_002007465.1 Ailurus styani | reverse complement strand
TTTTTTTTTTTTACGATTTTATTTATTTGACAAAGGGAGAGATGGCGAGAGAGGGAACACCAGCAGGGGGAGTGGGAGAGGGAGATGCAGGCTTCCTGCTGAGTGGGGAGCCCGATGTGGGGCTCAATCCCAGGACCCTGGGATCATGACCTGAGCCGAAGGTAGATGCTTAATGACTAAGCCACCTAGGCGCCCCTTTTAGCAACTCTTTAAGCCACTTTCCCTTCTTCCAGTTCCAGCAAAGTACGGCCTGCCGACGAAACCCAGGCCATTGCCGGTTTTTGTGAATAAAGCTTTACTGGAACATGGCCAACCACATTTATTTATTTATTCTCTCTGGCCGAACTTACATTACAGGGCAGAGTAGAGCAGTTGTGGAAGATGCAATGGCCTGCAAACCCTAAAACATTTACTCTCTGCCCTTAGAGAAAAAAGTTTGCCAACTTCTGTGTAGACTAGAAGATATATATCCCATCCCAAATTCTGATTATGTGGCTCTAGGAGGTAAGAAGGGGAGAGGAAGGAACTGACATTTGTTGAGCACTCCATGCAAACTCCTCACCAGGTACTTTGCATAAGTCAAACCCAAGGCTATAAACTCAGGGGAGTAGGAACCATAACTTCCCTCATTTTTCCTGAAACTTTATGGAATTTCTATTATGAAATCCCATCTGGGGTGCCTGGGTGGCTCAGTCAGTTAAGCATCTGCCTTTAGCTCAGGTCATGATCCCAGAGTCCTGGGATTGAGTCCCACACCAGGCTTCCTGCTTCTTCCTCTGTCTCTCCCCCACTCATGCTCTCTCTCTCTCTCTCTCTTGCTTGCTCATTCTCTCTCAAATAAATAAATAAAATCCTAAAAAAGAAAAAGAAATCCCATTCTATGGATGTCAGGGACTTAATCTCTGCACTTCAGTCTTGCCCTCTCTTTATCTGTGCTCTGCGTGGGGATGAGGGTACAGTGCCTGCCAGGATGTCAGATGGGCTGGGCTGCCTCTGGTCACTGTCATCAATGTCATTGCTGCCACGCCTGCCAGGTAACTGTCGCTCACTCATGGAGGTCTTGCTGCCGTTGTTCTTGTTCCCATTAGGAAGGCCACTTTGGATATGCTTCTCTTTGCATCTTTTTTTGACGCTCTCTGGGATTGACAGACATTGTGATAAATCTCTTATGGGGTTCTGGGGTTACTGGACCTCTGAGAGGTTGTGGGAGGCCTCATCTGCTTCTGTGCCCTGGTATGTACATGTGATGTCTCTGCTGCTTCTTGGCCACACTGAGCAGAGAAACCTTTTGTTCCAGACACATTTATCCATTTCTCTACAGGGGTCTTATTGCTTCCTGAGAAATGAGGTAGAGGCCTCCTATGCTCTCAAATCCCATAAGCCTATCCAGTGATTGCCTCCATTCCCTGGAGTTCAGCCTGGGCTGGATTCCTTTAGGAGGTTCTATTTTCCCAGAGCTGCAAAATTTAGTCAATTTTGTGTTCCCTTCTATTTCTTCTTCATTGCCCAATGTGGAGAATTTTGTCTAATTCAGAGCTGAGGCATCTGGGGTGGGGAAAAAAGAAAGTGTTTTCCTATTTATCATACATTTTTTCTAGATTGATGATAGATACACATCACTTCTTTTCATTCCTTGCCGAACTTTAGATTCCTGAGGCTCAAAACCCAAGAGTTAACTCCTGTTTGCTGTCTCATGCCTTCCTTGAAGCGATGAACCTTGAGGCAATGACGTTGACAAGAATTGACAATAACACAGGGAAAAGCCATGGGTTAATATCTCATCATAGTCTCTTCCCCCATCACTCTCCCCCACCCCCACACATTATCTTATTTGGTCCTAACAATATGCTGACTGGCAGAGATTTCTGCTTCCATTATATAGAGGAGAAAATAGATTCAGGTGAATTAAGTGGTTGAATAAAAATATGAATTCGGGTCGGATGGCCCCCAAATGAGTGTTCTCCCTCTTATACTGCACTGCACCATGAATTTTACACTAAAGTTTGGCTCTAACATCTCTATTCTAGTCTTCTGCCTTATTTAAAGCCTACTCTGTGGATTACTCATCTTATTACTCCCTTTATTGTAATGATTTTATAGCTTATTGGACTCTATGTATTATGAAATCTCTAGTCAAAAATATAAACTAAGCCACTGTACATTTTCATTTGTTCATTTAGCCATGGAACAAATATTCATTGGTCCATCGAGTGGAAAGCAGCATGCCAAGCACCGTGACTCTAGGATTTCGATCCTCCTAGAGGATATGTAATATAGGAAGGGGTGAAGACATTCAAGTAGTCTTCACTCATACAGGATATATTATTAACAGAGTTAAATCAATGTGCAAGAAATTTGCTGTGGTTCCACAGAATAATTTGCCTGTGGGGATCAAAGAAGGCTTCACAGATGAAGCAATATCTGAATTGGATCTTAGAAGATGGGTACAACTTTGAATGTATGGGCAAGTAAGGTATGGGGGAGCCTCAAGCTTCTGCCTAAGCAGAGACACAGAGTTGAAGAATGTGGTCTATTCCTGGTATTTGGACTGGCAAACAGATTGGCATTTTGAATTGCACAGTGAATGGATGGATGGACTAGGATATAGGCCTCTAGATACACATTAGGACCCGAGAAGGAAGAACTTTTAATGTCCCACCAAGAAGTATGAGTATTATTTCCAGGTAATAGGAAGCCACTGCTGACTTCTAAAAAGGGGACTACGATAGTCTCACCTGAAATCAATTTATTTGGTAACTCTGGCATGTAATTTGTAAGGGCAGAGAAAGAGGTGCAAATCTTTGGTTAAAATTCACATTCTAATTATTTGTATATTTGAGTCCATTGTCCACATTATTCATCTTCTTAATTAACGTGGGCAAAAAACAGTTGACTTGTGGTTCAGTAGAGATCCTGGCTCTTGCCTGTTTAGATGTCCCTTGTAGACTCTGTGTTCATTAGTCCAGAGGTGTTAGTTCTTCAGTTCCTTTTATAAGCATCTTGTTATTTTGTCATTGGATAATAATGGCTGTGTCAGAATAAATATGTCTCAGCTGCCTAAGAAATGCTTACCTGTCATAGAATGCAGTGACATAATTTTTGAGGTGATATACAGCTTTCTTGTGAAGCCTAAGCTTGTTACCAAGGTCTGACTTTTGACTGTATACAGTTCTTCTTGTTAAGAATGGAATACATCCTGTTAACTCTTAATTTGCTCTTCCCAGCTTTCTGAAACTTTCTAGCACAGTATGTATAAAGCTCAGGAATAGTCGGTGTGTTCTGGAGCGTAGTTACAAATAGTCAATTTGTTTTCACTGTGGGAGCAACAGACAGAAAAGGAAAATATAAAGTGCAAAAGTGATCCACCTCTACCTCTAACCTTACCATGCAAAGCTAGAAGGAATATGTCTCCTTACTCTGAACCATGTAAAACATTTGGATTTATTTATTGGTTTATTTGGTTGACTGGTATGTCAGAAAATATTTGCCATATACCTTATGCTGGGTGCTGGATTGGAAGGTAGGAAGGAGGAGGAGGGATTATAAGGCTCAATCTAAGGAACACATAATTGAACCTTAAAATCAAACTTGGATCGTGTGCTACATATATTGGCTAATCAATAACAACACAATTTTCCACTACATCTAATTGGTGTACATTTCAGTACCAGGTGCTGTGGAAGATACAAAAATATGTCAAATAAGGCATATCCAAGTGAATGAAAAAAAATACAGTAAACGTTCACTACTCACATAAGTAGCAAGAGAAAGTAGACCTAAAATAGTATTTAAGAGCTCAGAAGAGCAAAGCTTTCTATGGACTTGGTCCATCAGGGAATGCCTTGAAGGAGGTGGTAGGACATGGCCCGAGTCGACACGAAGCCTCCCACTTCACCCCTGCATCTTCAGTCATAAATAATGTCCATCCATTGAAACTGTTTGAACAATGGTCTGAGATTGTTAAAGAAAATATATAAGAAATATTTTATAATTGGTATTGAGCTATACTCCAATTAGTTATTAAATGAAGACAATTTCCCATAAGTCCTTTTAGAGATGAGAAAATTAGTTATGGGTGAGCGTAGTCCATTAATTATTTCACATACCTGAAGACCTCCAGGGAATGCCATGGCTTCGCAATGTAGCCCCAGAGTGTTAAATTTTGCATTTGATTCCTTGCATTTGTGAAGATGAGTAAAATTGGATGACTCCCTGTCGACTATGCATCTGAAGCAGTTACTTCGTGTTGTTTATTTCCCTAGAGACTAAGAATTCTGTAACATCCTGCTTTTAGTCAAATTATGCCTCTTTCTCCCTAAAGATCTTCACATTCAAGCAGGTTAGATAAACTGTAGGAGTTCATAGTGACAGGCCTCTGGGAATAGAGAAATAGTCCTATATTGCTTTAAAGATTATTTTAAATTATGGGATATTTCAAACACGCAGAAAAACATAGAAACTAACATAATAAAGACCATGCACCCTTTATCTAGATTTCATAGATGTTAAACAAATGGCTATTTTTTTCGCTTCATATTTCATTCTCCTTTTAAAGAGATAGAATAATTATCAATACAGCTAATGCATCCGCCCTGCGTCACTTCATCTTCTCTGGCTCCAGAAATAGTTGCTGTTCCGAAGGACTGTATCATTTCCATGAACACTTACATTTTTTATGTCTATGTAGCTCTCAAGGACCAATGCATACTGTTATTTTTGTGTCTTATTATTTTACACAAATGACATCAGAGTGTATGTATCACCACACCTTGCTCTTTGCAGTCAGCGATTAGCTTCTTGAGACTGTCCCACGCTGATGCACGTAAGCCGAGTAGACACACTTGAACTGTTGTGTCGTATTTCATTGTCTAAGTTACTCGTGGCCTATTTAGGCTCTTTCCATTTGTTTTCTATCATTAAGGCTGCTTTTGCACATGTGCATGCTTCTTCAGGAAGAATACCTAAAACTGAAATTGCTATGTCATGACTTCGTGTAGTCTCTGCTGCTGAAAGTCAGCCAGTTTGGGATGGCTCCAAGACAGAGAAGTTCATTGCTTGCTCACGTAATAACCCAGAGCAGGTGCTTATGTCAGTGGGTGGTCTCCTCAGTGAGGGGACTCAGGGACTCGGCCACCTTCCAACTGGGCCTCTCACTTCCCCTGGGCTCTTCGTGGATGGCATGCAGCTGGGGGGAGTGGGAAGAACATGGAGGAGGCACATTCATCTTCCTGAGAGCTTTGGGTTGGAGTTGGCACAAACCACTTCTACTCTTCCTGGAGGGATAACTGATTTGTTATTTATGCACGCTCGGTGGGCGATTATCTTCACCATAAAAGTCACTCATAGCCGGAGGTATCTTTAGTCCCTTGCCCTGGAAAACTTCCAGGTCAGCTTCTACATGCTGGCCTGGATTATTATTTTTTTAGGTGTCTTTTAATTTTTGTTTGTTGTTTACTGAAGTTTAATTGACATACAATATCTTAGTAGTTTCAGATGCACATCATAATAATTTGATATTTTTATACTTCGTGAAAAGTTCCCCACAACAAGTCTAGTTACCATCTGTAACTACACACAATTATTACAATGTTATTTACCATATTCTCTATGCTGTAGATTACATCCCCATGACTTATTTACATTATAATTAGAAATTTGTACCTCTCAAGCCCCTTCACCTATTTCCTCTGTCTTGTCCCCCTCCCCCCACCCTGGCTCTGATAACCAAGGGTCTGTTTCCTGTATCCGTGATTCTGTTTCTGTTTTGTTCATTTGTTTTGTTTTTTAGATTCCACGTAGAAGTGAAATCATACTTGTTGTTCTATTTGTCTTTCTATTTGTCTTTTCAGTTTGCATCCATACCACCCTGAACACACCTGACCTCACTTGGATTATTATGGATGATAAAATTGTCCTACATCTCCTTCTTGGGGGCCAAGGTGGAGTATGTGCAGTTACAAATCCATTGCACTGTACCTGGATTAATACCTCAGGACAAATGGAGAGTCACACCAAAGCTTAGGGAGAAATCAGTCTTGCTTTCTAAGGTAGACCCTGATGGTCTAGAATCCTGTTGAGAATAAAATGCAATAGAAGACAAATGGGCAGATTCAGTCCCAGCTTCAGTTAGTAAGGTTTATCAGAGTCACTGAGTGAAAGGTATACTCAGAAAAATTTGCTAAAAGCCTAGATGATCTAGAAAGGAGGGACTGATGTTGAAAGTTAATCATCTATGGGTGACTGACACTTCTTCCCAACCTGCAAGCAGAGGCACCGACTGTCTTTATTCTGAATGATCTTGACTTGTTTCCTGACAATCATGACTGTCTTCCAAGGGCAGTCATGCCTTTCATCTATTGGAAAAGAACCAGATTCCCTAAGCTCAGGGTTCCTCTCCTGTAACTCAACCCCCTGCATGGGCAGGTGCCAGCTTGTCCTCCTTAAATAGCCCTCTGGAAGCTAGGGCTCGGGGAACAGACACAAGGAAATGCTGGTACTACTGTTATCACTGTGAGTAATAAGGGCCTTTGTCTCTGAGCCAGGAATCTCTTGTCTTCTGCTGGCATCCATGATACTGTGACAGGTTAACTTGTTAGCTTACAAGTTGAGGGAAAAGAATCTCAGCTTCTTCAAAATTCTTGCCAATGAGAAAATGAAGATAACACGTGTCACTTGGGTGATCTTGGGCAAGACACCTACCCACCGTACATCTGTTATTCCATATCTTTTATAAGCAAAAAGATTTGAGTAAGACCAGGCTACTATTAAGGCCCTTGATAATCTGAGGAGCTCTGGTTCTACGATTCTATGAGACAATGTCTTAGCTCCTTGCTCAGCGTAAACCCACTGGAATGGGTTTTCAAGAGGTGCTTATTTATGCTATCAACCCCTCTGGCTACTTTCCTTGGCAACTCGCATTTTATGCTCTTCTGTCTGGACACCTTATACCTGCATTTCTAAGGCAGTAAGTAAATGGTAAATTTCTCAGAAGAAATTTGAGAAACCATGATTTTGAAAAGGACAGTACTATAGTATAGTATAGAAGGTATTTTAAATCTCTAATTTCGTTAGTGATTTGAGGAAAATGCATGTTTGGTATGGCCTCCATTTTAGCAGAAAGGAAGTCAGGACATGCTGGCCATGCTGGCTAGTCTGAGGAGCGTCCAGAGATTAGCATCTGCATTTTCTTGCTCACTGGAGGGATAGAGAGATCAGGAAGCTAAGCTAAGGGCACTAACTCAAGAGACTTCACTTTAGGTACCCTTATTTGTTTTGAATATCAAATCAGTTGTCTTTTCTGTTGTCGCGAAGGTTATTCACTGGTGAGCTTGGTTGCTAACGGCATTTTTCCTTATGGAACTCTGCAAGGCTTGACTGGAGGGTAGAGAGCAAGTGAGAGTCCAAAGTGGAAAAGGGATCAGAATCCTGAGGCATGGCTGTGACTGAGGCATTTGCTCTTTGCGCCTCAAATTATTCTTTATTCTTAAGAGCTATTGCTCCCATCCATGATGGGGGGGGGCAGTGGTGAGGGGTCAGACGTTGGAGAGGCCTTGCTGGACAGGGTAGAGGCCCACGCCTGGAGGGGAGATGGGAGGGCGCTGCAGGGAGAACCCTGGCAGCCTGGGAGACGGCCCCGGATGGTGGAGCTCGCTCTCCTAGCTCAATCCCCTCATCGCTCCATTCAAGACGTGGATCTCAGGGCCTGTGAAGGAACACTCGCTTGTTTACCCTGGCTTTTTTTCTGGAACACAGAGGAGCACTGGGCATATAGACACCTTTAATATCTCTAAGGCCAGTGCCGGCAGACTCTCTCGTAGCTCGCGGTCCTGCAGTCTTTGACGCCCGAGCATTGCATGTATCTCTCCTCAGATTAGCGCTACCCCATAAACTCCACAGTGCTCTTCAGTATTCTCCAGGTGCAGCTGCTACCTTTGCACACATATTTTTTTCCCACGATGAGGTATGTTTTCATCTGCATTTTTCAGGCCTGCAATTCTCTCACTTAAAAAAAAAAAAGGAAAGATCCGTTATCGAGGGAACTTGCTTTCTTGTTATTAAGACCCTGAACCACAAGGGTGTCTGATTAAATTTACCACAAGTTTCAGAGCACAAGCAATACCCTGTTTAATCTTCAATTTTCCTATTCATGCAGGAGTGATAGAAACGCTTTTCTCCCTTCCTATTACGTTGGGGTCCCTCGGCACAGGAGACACTTCCCGTGGCTGGCTCTGAAGAGACACGTGTCTCATAGATGGCAGTCAGAAGAGATCAGTGTTGTAGATCTTTGAGGACATTTGTTGCCTATAAAATAAGATATGAGAGGGAGGAGGAATATATTCTGGGTAGAAGAAAATATCTCATATTTTCACAATCATATTTTCTCAGAAATATAGTATATCCAAATATCCTGTACATGAAAAGGGACCATTATGTCTGCTTTTTTTCCTTCCCTCCTCACTTGACTGAATTTTTCCTTACCTATCTTACCTTTTCATTTTATTTCTGCACTTCACCTTGTCCTTCCCCCTTATCCCCTTCTCTCTGAATTTATTAATCAAATAATCCATCTTTACCACGTGGGTAGTGCCGCCACCACAAATCTGCACCTTCTCAGACTGACTATAAAGTAAAGCTCTTTGAGAAACCTCAGAATGGTGACTGGTTGCATAAAGTTGATTATGCCTGTCTGGAGTACCCTGGAAATTGTTGTATTCTACTTATTACCTGTCTTTGAAATGAAAATATCAAGATAGTTTATCTTTGAAATGCTCCTCTCCAGACGATGAGGTTGAAAACTTAATAGTATCATGAATTCAGTTTAAAACAACAATCTATTTATTCAGGATACTCTCTCCCCAATACTGTACCGTGGCAATGTCCTCAATAACACTATATATTTTAGTATTGTTTTTATTACCCTAATTTATTGAGGCCAAAGTGTACTTGAGGTGGGGAGAGGCGGGGAGGCAGGGAGGAAAAGCGGGAGAGAGAGACAGACAGAGAGAGACAGAGGGAAAATCGGTCTGAGGATGGAAGTGTTTCAGAAGGGTGATTTGCTCTTTGGTTTTTGTCTGTCTTTCTCAAATACACTCCACCTTAGTGAAGGAGTCATCCATTACTTTGATGAGTCCACTTTATATCCTCTAACACTAAGACTTGAAGATTGATAGATTTAAAGCCCTCACTTATTTCTTTCCTCTCAGAGGAGTGGCCAGAAGTGCAAGCAAAAATGGACTCCCATTTCTTACAGCTGACCCTGTATTTCCACCAGTGCTTCTCAGCTGGGGGCGAGCCTCTCTTACTTGCAATGTCTAGTGACATTTTTGGTGGTCACAGCTTTGTGTGGGGGGCTGTTCCTGGCACCTAGTTTGTAGAGAAGGAAAGGCTCCCAGATATCTTACGGGGTAGAGTACAGCTCTTCTAACCAGGAATGACCGAATCCTAATGTCCCTAGTGCTGAGGTTGAGAAACCTGATTTACACTAACCAGACTCAGAAGCAAATGGTGAAGGTGGGTGACATAGAAGAGAAGACAGGAAGGAAATCAAGATAAGCTGAGAATGACTGCAGGCTCGATAGCCCCATTCATGTATGTTCTTTCTTTCACTTACTCCTCATAAAACTACCAGAAAATAAAAGTATAATTATTCTTGCTCTTATATTTTCTTCAGTCAAAGGAGGACCCTAAGACTCAGAGAAGTTAAGTGACATGCTTTGAATCATTGGACACAGGTGTGATTCTAAAGCCCGTGATTGTCCTCTTTCCCCCCGTTGGGAGCAGGGAGACGATATTCCATTGAGGTCTCCGACTGGAGAGAACGGAGGTTGGACTGGTATGTTTGGCCAATAGATTTATACGTATGGGTACTCATTTTATATCAAATAACCAAATGACTATGCATTACTAGGATGGTTTTAAGTTTAAGTACTTGGAAGACTTTGATTTGTATCCTGGATTTGTTTGGAAAACTATGGCCATTCCTCCTTTCCTATGCTTCCTTTTTTTTTTTTTTTTTTTTTTTTTTTTTTNAATTTTATTTTTATTCTTTGCCCAAGGGGTACAGGTCTGTGAATCATCAGGCTTACATCTTTCACAGCATTCACCAAAGCACAAACCCTCCCCAATGTCCATAACCCATCCACTCTATCCCTACCCTCCCACCCCCCAGTAACCCTCAGTTTGTTTTGTGAGATTAGGAGTCTCTTATGGTTCCTTTTTTGTTTGTTTGTTTTTGTTTTTGTTTTTTTAAATCATACTTAGGAACATTCACTAATCACACAGACTTTAGGCTATGGTATGTGTTATATGACATAAGGGTCTAGAAAAAGGACAGTGTGCCATTGGTCATGAATTATGAGCACATAGACAACAGATGCTCTAGACGGGAGGCTTTAGCTAGGAAAGAATATGTTCCTGAACCAAAAGTGATTGGATGTAAAATGTCTTACCAAAAGGACTGGATCATCTTTTTCTCTGGCTGTCTTGAGGAAGAAAATAGATTTTCACTCATTGGAACAAGTTAGTACTTTCTTCTTTGGATATCCCTATAAAGAATTAGTTTTTCTCTCTATGGCTACATTTTTGATCAAAAGAAAAGACTGGGATAAAAAAATTTCCATCAAAATTCAGCATCTTTGGACACAGTATAAGCATAAATGTCAAGTGATAGTGAAAGGTCATTCCTTCTCCTTGACCTCTGACCTTCTAGAATAGAATACTCAGGAGAAGGTCCTGGTACTTTATTATTTTCTATGAGGTCCACAGGAGATTTTATTTTAGTAATCCCAGGGCTCTGAATTCAGTACTATGTCATGATTACTTCCTGTTGATGATGGTTCTCTTGGTAGTTACCCAACCCACCTGCTCTTGGGTCACTAGGATCCCAATCCCAATCTACATTTGTTAGATTTTTAAAAGGGTTGTGTCCTCAAATATGATGAGTGGAAATGGCTCCAAATAACTTTTAAAAGCATCAAGCTATTGTTACAAGAAAAGAGTGTGTTTTATAATAGGGCTTTAAAATTCTGATCATTCAACCTCTCTGAGTCTCAGGCTCTTAATCCAGGAAATGGAGATGACAGTAAAATCCTAACTTCTTTTATGACTTTAAAGATAAAATGAGGTAATATATAAAAGTACTTAGTAAACTGTTAAAAAAGGTAAGATATCGTTGGTATATTTTTTACCATTTGACACTTTGGTATACTTATTATTTTTGACAACTTGGGTCTTTGAACTTCACCTTTAGTTTTAGAGTCATTTTAAATCTGCATGTTTTTTAAACAAAACTCCTTACCAAAATCCCTCTACAAAAGACATCTCAAACTCTAAGTATATGGGCTTTAATCAGGACCATGGACATGTGTTGTTTAGCTCCCCCAGTGTTTAATTTTTGTTTTTTATCAGTTACCAACACTTAAATATCAAGAGACTTCTTATAAAAGTTTGGAATTCTGATTTTCATTGAGAAGCCAGAACACTTAACTTGTGTACTATCAGGCAACAATCTGTTCCTGCCAAGGAACCTTGTCTAGATCCTGAGGCCTAGGAATTTGTCACCCATACACTACAACAGAGACTCTCAAAGTGTGACCCAGCGCTGAGAGAGTTCGCATCACCTGGGGATTTGTTAGAAATGTAAATTTTAGGGGCGCCTGGGTGGCTCAGTCGTTGGGTGTCTGCCTTCTGCTTGGGTCATGGTCCCGGGGTCCTGGGATCCAACCCCATGTTGGGCTCCCTGCTCAGGGCAAGCCTGCTTCTCCCTCTCCCTCTGCTTGCAGCTCCCCCTGCTGTGCTCTCTCTCTCTCTCTAACAAATAAATAAATCAAATCTTTAAATAAATAAATAAACAGACCTCTTAAAAAAATGTAAATTCTAGGGCCTCCCTTCAGACCTACCCAATCAGAAAATAGAGGTAAAGCCCAGGAAATGGCTTTATGGAGCCTTCTTGGTGATTCAGATACACTCCAGAGTTTGAGAAGTACTGACCTATGAATGCCAGTCAAATGTCCCAATGACTTGTTTCTGTATTTGCCTAGTGTCCTCTAACTCACTTTTGCTTTTAATTGTCGTATAGAGCTCTTCCTTTTATTGAGCTGCAATTTATTTCCCTGTCACTTTCATCATTGTGGCTTTTCCTTCCTTTGCTCTTTTGGACTTGAGATAACTAAGAAGAACAATGTCCTGTAGTCCTTAGCATTTTCAATAAATGACAGCAATTTGTGGTGACGGGCCCTCTTAACCCCAAGCTGATAGAGCTCTTGTCACTCTCTGGAGCCATCCTTATTTTCCTCCTGTCTGTTGACATCCTTAAAAAATTTCAATTCCTCCTCTTTCAAAACTAAGCAATTGTAAGCAGCCCCAGAAGGAATGCAAATCCGTGCTTTTATTTTGACATTTTTTCCCCAACATTGATTAGATAATTTCTGATCTGTTGTATTGTTTTGTAGTAGAGTGTGAAAATTTCTAGAGATTACTCTCCATTGGCGTTCCCTCCTTGAGGAAAAAGTCACAGCATAAGAACTAACTGTTATAATATGAAACCAATATTCCTGTGAGATTTGTAAATTAAATTTTCTTTCCAACTTTTGTTTAATATATTCAGTGTCACCTTGTAAGGCAACTGAGATAATTTTGTGTATCCTATCAATTTGTTTCTTGTTTGACATCTGTGTTTGTTTATATAGCTTTCAGAAGTGGAGAATTCTGTCGCCAATTAATGTTGATGGTTTTGAGTTAGAGAGAAGAGAGTATGTTTGTAAATGAAAGTTTTTGTTTTTAAGTTGCATTTTATTGTAGCTGAGTGTTTTCCAAATAAATATTCACTGACTTTATTGAATATTTCAATTGGGTAATGGAATCACAGGCTTTCAGAGAAGTGGGGCTCAATTATAATATTTATTTATGGGAGATTTCTCTGCCATTGAACAGGGAGACAATTGAAAATACATTAAGAGAGTATCTTCAAGTAATTGACCAAGTATCTATTTCTTCGTGAGGCTGAAATCTGGGCCTGAAGCAACCATTCCAACAACTTTAACAAGGACATTGTTAAGGATATTGTCTATCAAACTAGGAATTTCTGATTTCTGATCTTCCAGATTGTCTGAAGACCCATGAGAGAACTTACTAAAAATATTAACTCAGTCATTCTGTAGCGGGGACTGAGAAGATGTATTTCACAAACTGCCCAGGTGATTTTTAACATCGAGCTGGGTTTGGGACCCACAGATTGTGTTCTCTATGAAGATCCTGAAGAGAAAATTTCTCAGTCTGCAGAATATAGGGAATGTTATGCTTTTCCAAAGAATCTGCTGTGTTTTGATCTTATAGACGTTATAAATCTTACAAATGATTGTTCTTTCTTTTTGATTTTAACTGTCAGTAAGCTCAAAGCCAATTTTGACCCCTATTAGCTTCTGTGTAGGATGTTCTAGAATACATTTTTATATTCTATATACTCTTTCATTCTGGCTTTATTTTAGCATTTTTCCAACCTTTTTTTTTTTCTACTCTGATGTCTCTTTTTCTTTAAATTTCTATTTTATGACATTTAAAAATATTTTTTCAAGTCATCATAAATCTCTTAGTATAAGGCATAGCATCAATAAATATCATAACCATTGCAAAAAGACTGTCATTTAGGTCATTAATGGAGCTATTTTAGGGAGCATTAATTACTTGGTAATCCTGAATTAACTGCTGCCGAACTTAGTACTCTATTTTCCATATGCAATGCTTCTGGGACTATAAACCAGGATAGGAAAAAGAACAGTAAACCAGGTTTGGACAGTAAACCAGGTTAGGAAAAAAACCAGGTCATAAATTATATGGAATTATATATTCTATATCCCACTTTACAGGGTTTACAGTGCACCTTCCAGCTTAAAAACTCTGGAGAGGGGCACCTGGTTGGCTCAGTCGTTAAGCGTCTGCCTTTGGCTCGGGTCATGATCCCAGCGTCCTGGGATCGGGCCCCACATCAGGCTCCCTGCTCGGTGGGGAGCCTGCTTCTCCCTCTCCAGCTCCCCTGAGCTTGTGTTCCCTCTCTCGCTATTTCTGTCATAAATAAATAAAATCTTGAAGGAAAAAAAAAACTCGAGAAAAACCTGCAATAAAGATGTTAAAAGATCTTTAATCCAATGCTTTCCAAACTTTTAAAAAACCAAACCATCTCCCACCCACCCCCCCCCCACNCAGTATTTAATTTGGGAAGAACTGTATTATTGCTATGTTTTCAAGTGTTGAGTGTCGATATGGATGAAATAAGGAAAGCTATTGTGTGGGGTGAACAGACATGATCAAGCATAGCTGGTGGAAGTCAACTGAGCTCAGTGAGTAAACATAAGGCAAAATACTCTATCAACTGGCACTTGTGAAGAAACAGTTAACAGCAATGGGAAGAAAATGCCTATAGGATAGTTGTGTTCTTGCGACTGCAGAGGGAAAAGCACTAAAAACATACATTTGAAGTAGAACCAGGCAAAGGGTAGCGTTCCCAGCTGATCTGAACTGGGGTTCCATGCTCTAGGTGCTCGTGGCACTATATTAAGATCTTAGGCAAACGGGGCTTCTGGATGGCTGAGTTGGTTAAGCACAGACTCTTGATTCTGGCTCAGGTCATGAGCTCAGCATCCTGATATTGAGCTCTGAGATGGTCTCCGGGCTCAGTGAGGAGTCTGCTTGAGATTCTCTCCCTCTCCCCGCTTGCTCTCTCTCTCTTGCTCTCACTCTCGCTCTCTCTCTAAATGGATACATAAAATCTTAAAAAGAAAAAGATGTTACGCAAAGTATGTAACTGTTTAAGTGGAACAACTTCCAATAATAGAGGGGTGGTCGTGGGTGAGGTGGGGAGGTCTGGGGAGAAATTTCAGTGAGTTTACGGGTCAGAGGATAAAATCATACAGAATTTGTGGGTATATGAAGATTTAAACTCACTTCGAGGGCCCAAGGTCTTCTTAGGTTTTGCAAACATGTCATACCTCCTGACGAGCTTCATCAGATTGTGAATTAATGGAATGTTTCGTGTGTCCACACTTCCTTGCTTTTCCCATCTGTATTGCCAGAGGGTACAGGGAGAAATGGTTTTATTCTAGGGAAATTTTGCTGTATTGAAGGAAATGTTTTATGTGACATCCTATCAGTTGGTCACTTAGTCACACCAACTCAGTTCACTTTACATGTTAAATATGAACATTACTTTTGATTGAATAAAATTAAAGGGAGATGGTGAGAAACCAACTTACTATAATTCATTTTGGAAACACCTAATGTGTGAAGGTATATCCTAAATTATCCATGGAAATAAAGACCGAGGCCTGCACCTACATCATTCAGGGCGGACAAATGAGAGGTGGGCATGAGCTCAGAAGGCCTGATACGGTCTGTCCATAAGGAAACTGTTCACAGAAGGGGCTCGTTAGTTCTTGTAAGAAGATGTTATCTTCTTGTCATGTCAGTAAGAGCAAAACCAGTCAATGCAAATTCTGTGGCCCGAAGAAGTGAATAGGCTGAAGCAGTTTTAGTAATTATTTGCAAAGCAACTGAAACTACTAACATCTCAAGAAGGTCAGTTCCATGATTGATTGATTGATTGATTGATTGATTATTTATTTATTTATTTATTATTATTTTTTAAAGATTTTATTTATTTATATGACACACAGAGAGATCACAAGTAGGCAGAGAGGCAGGCAGAGAGAGAGGAGGAAGCAGGCTCCCCGCGGAGCAGAGAGCCCGATGCGGGCCTCGATCCCAGGATCCTGAGATCATGACCTAAGCCGAAGGCAGAGGCTTTAACCCACTGAGCCACCCAGGCGCCCAGTTCCATGATTTCTGTGTCATCGTTACATCGATCACCTAAACCCATTCTTTCTGGGTGGCTGTGTTTATTAACTGGGGATCGTCTCTGTCAGCATTTCATTCCTACTTGAGAAAATCTGCTTCTTCTGAGACCTCTTTGTCAACTTCTCTCTCTTTAAATTAAATTAAATTTGTGGTATAATTTTATCCAGATTGTATTTTTTTTTAAACACAAATATCTGCCTTTGCTGTTACTGGGCTTGGACATACTTTGTAACAAAAAGTTTGGGATTTATTTTTTCATTTACTCATTTATTGGGCATAGGATTTTCAGGGAATGTCAGAGGAAACTGAACACCATAATTGTCAGCACATTCTTCTCATTTCACGTATACTTCTTACTTTCTTCTACCTTATATTTCAAATGCTGCCTGTGCTACTTTAAACTATTTTGGTATTTTTCTCTCATGGTTTGCGAAGAGTAGAGATTTAACATAATACTTAGACAGACCAAACCAAATATTTTTCTTTTTCTTTTTCTTTTTGGTGATAACATTTACGTTTTACTCTGTTAGCAAATTTCAATTATGTAATACAGTGTTATCAGCTGTAGTCATCATGTCATATATTACTCAAAATTATTTTTATTTTTTAAAAAAAGATTTTATTTATTTATTTGACATGGTGGGGGGGTGGCGAGAGGGAGAGAGAGAGTAAACACAAGTAGGGGGAACAGCAGGCAGAGGGAGAAGCAGGCTCCCACTGAGCAGAGAGAGCCCATTGCAGGGCCCTGGGATTATGACCTGAGCCAAAGGCAGAGGCTTAACGGATTGAGCCACCCAGGCGCCCAAAATTATTTGTCTTATAACTAAAATGAGCCCTGTTACCAACCTCTATTTCTCTACTTTTCTATTCTATTTCTTTCTTTCTTTCTTTCTTTCTTTCTTTCTTTCTTTCTTTCTTTCTTTTCTTTTCTTTTCTTTTCTTTTTTTTTTTTTAAGATTCTACATGTAAGTGATACCGTGTGATATTTGTCTTTTCCTGTCCAGCTTATTTCACTTAGCATAATACCCTCTGGGTTTATTCATGTCATTGAAAATGCTAGGATTTTTTAATTAAAAATTTTTTTTTTCATCATGATAAGTATACTTTTTAATCTCTATTCCCCTATTTTCCCCATTCACCCACCCCACCTCCCCTTTGGTAACCATTAATTTGTTCTCTGTTGTTAAGACTTTGTTTCTTGGGGGCATCTGGCTGGCTCGGTGTGTTAAGCGTCTGACTTAAGCTCAGGTTGTGACCCCAGGATCCTGGGATCCAGCCCCACATCAGGCTCCCTGCTCAGCAGAGAGTCTGCTTCTTCCCCCGCTGTGTCTGCCCCTGGCTACTCTCTCCCCACCCTCATTCTCTCTCTAATAAATGAATAAAATCTTTAAAAAAATTTGTTTCTTGGTATGTCTCTCTCGCTCTTTTAGCCTCTGCTCATTTGTTTTGTTTCTTAAAACCACATATGAGTGAGAGCATATGGTATTTTTCTTTCTCTGAATTATTTTGCTTAGCATTATACTCTATAGCTTCATCCATGTTGCTGCAAATGGCAAGATTTCATTCTTTTTTATGGATGAATAATATTCCTATGTGTATATATACCATATCTTTATTTCTTCATCTATCAGTGGGCACTTGGGTTGCTTCCATAGTTAGGCTATTGTAAACAATGCTGCAATAAAGAAGGGTGCATATGTCCCTTTGAGTTGTGTTTTTATATTTTTTTGGATAAATACCCAATAGTGTAATTCCTGGATTGTAGGGTAGTTCTATTTTTAATTTTTTGAGGAAACTCTGTACTGTTTTCCACAGTGACTGCATCAGTTTGCATTCCTATGAACAGTGCACAAATGTTCCTTTTTCTCCACATCCTTACCAACACCTGTTATATCTTGTGCTTTTGATTTTAGCCATTTAGACAGGTGATATCTCACTGTGATTTTGATTTGCATGTCCTTGATGATGAGGGATGTGGAGGAAATTTTCCTGTGGATGTGTTCAGAGGAATGCCTGTTCATGTCTTTTGCCCATTTTTTTTTAAAGAGTTTATTTATTCATTTGACACAGAGAGAGAGATTACAAGTAGGCAGAGAGGCAGTCAGAGAGAGAGGAGAGAGGAGGAAGCAGGCTCCCTGCTGAGCAGAGAGCCCGATGTGGGCCTCAATCCCAGGACCCTGGGATCATGACCTGAGCCAAAGGCAGCGGCTTTAACCCACTGAGCCACCCAGGTGCCCTCTTTTGCCCATTTTTAATTAGATTATTATTATTGTTTTTTGTTTTGTTTTGTTTTTGTTTTTGTTTGTTTTTTTGTTTTTGCTACGGTCAGTCTTTAATGTATTTTGAGTTGATTTTTGTGTCTGGTGTAAGATAGTGGTCCAGTATCATTCTGTTGCATGTGGCTGTCCTGTTTTACCAACACCATTTATTGAAGATACCATCTTTTCTCCACTGCATATTCTTACCTCCTTTGTCAAAATTTAATTGACCATACAATGCATGGGCTTATTTCTGGGCTCTCTATTCTGTTCCATCGATCTATGGGTCTGTGTTTATGCCAATACCATGCTGTTTTTATTCCTAGAGTTCTGTAATATAGTTTGAAATCAGGGGGTGTGGTGCCTCCAGGTTTTTTTTTTTTCCCCCTCAAGAATGCCTTGGTTATTTGGGGTCTTTTCTCATCCCACACAAACTTTAGGAATTGTCTTCTTCTATTTTTGTGAAAAATACTATTGAAATTTCAGCAAGGATTATTTCGAATCTATAGATTACTTTGGGTAATATGGTCATTTTAACAATATTATTTCTTCCAGTCTATGACCAGGGAACAATATTCCATTTTTTTGTGTTCTCTTCAATTTCTTACATCAGTGCCTTATAATTTTCATTATACAGATCTTTTACCTCCTTGGTTAATTTACTCCAAAATATTTTATTCTTTTTGATGCTGTTGTTCTCTCAATTTTTCTTTCTGGTAATTTGATGTCAGTATATAGAAATGCCATTGATTTTCGATGTTGGTTTAGTATCTACAATTTTACTGAAATTGTATATTAGTTCTAATAGTTTTTTTCCCCCTGAATTCTTTAGGGATTTCTGTATATAGTATCATGTTATCTGCAAATAGAGACAATTTTACTTCTTTCTGATTTGGATGTCTTTTATTTCTTTATGTTGTCTAATTGCTCTGGATAGGTCCAGAATCATTTTGAATAAAAGTGGTGAGAGTGAGCATTCTTGTCTTGTTCCTGACCTTAGAATCAGGAGCCTCCTATCACCTCCTCACAATCTTCCAACTTGCATTCTTCTATATAAAAGAAAAGTCATTCATTGAAAAAAACATTTTCTAAAGAAGTCTTGGTTATCCTACAGCCTACCTCAAGCCATTAGAAGTAATATTTAGTTTGGTGACTTCGGAATTTTTGTATGCAACAGGAATGACATATAGCTCCAACTCTAAAATTTAAGTAGCCGAGGGAAGAGGAAACTTGAAGATTCGAGTTTACTGATTGTTGAAAGATTTGTCCAGCGTGGGAGCTGGGGTTGTGGTGTGGGTAAACTATCCTAGCAGTGTAATGCCATTTCTTTCCCATCTGTTAACATTCAGGGAAAAAATGCAGGAGCTCTAAAAGTAGGGAACGTGAGGTCAGGTGGTGTCATGGAAAGAGAACTGACCTGGGATTTCTGAAGAATTCATTTCTAACAATAATAGCAGGAAATAGCAGTTAATTGAGTACTTCAAAAATTTTAGGATACTCTGGTATGCTTGCTGTATCTTAGCTCATTTAATCTTCACAATGACCCTTTCAAATGATCCTATTATCCCTACTCTATTGAAAACTTAGGGCTGCACATAGAGTAGTGATGGGACTGTAATTCAGACTCAGAATGCTGCATAGCCTCTAACTTTGGACTTTTATTATTGCTGCTGCTTCTTTTCTTTGCAGATACCAGATAAGAAATGAAGTAAATTAACTATGCAGTGGTGGGATGAATATAGTGGTCAGGGTGGGCTAAGTTATCATGCAATTAACAGAATTCCCCAAATGACAACATTTAAAATAACAAAGGCTTCTTTCTTTTTTATGCTACAGACCCCACATGAGTCAGCCCAGACTTTCACTCCA
The DNA here is from genome assembly GCA_002007465.1 of Ailurus styani. Classification (NCBI taxonomy): domain Eukaryota; kingdom Metazoa; phylum Chordata; class Mammalia; order Carnivora; family Ailuridae; genus Ailurus; species Ailurus styani. The sequence continues at coordinate 1,023,312 of LNAC01000288.1, read as the reverse complement.
TGTCTTCATAGTCCTCCTCAGGGACTCAGGTTGGTGGGTTACATGTCAGTTCCAACTCAGTGGAAACTCAATGGAAAGAACAAGTATCGTGGCCTATAGTCCTTAGCCATGGGATCTGCTGACAGGCTACCTGTCACTTCCAACTCAATGGGGAGAACCAGTTGCCTACCCCCCACCCCACAACCACTGGGAAAGCAAGAAGCAGAATCCTACAAGTGCTTGGAAGGAGAGGAGAAGCAGATAGAAGGGAGCTGTCAAATGGTGGCAGAGTGCTGCTGGACTTAGTTTCCTTTGATCAATATCATGTCACGTTCCTCTTCACTGGGATCAGTATCCTCTCACATCAGCTATTTAGTACTCTTAGCCTGGGCTGTGTGCAACTTTGTCTCCACCCGCCCCCCCCCCCATTCCCTTGCACAGACCGTCTCAGGTTCCACCCTGCTTCTGTTACCTGTGTGCTGGTAGATGAATTCCCTGACCTCTCTAGACCTGGTTTTATCAACCATAAAGTAAGTAGTCAGATTAGGAAATCTTCAAGAGATCTGCCAAATGAAAATTTTTATGAGTTCATGAAAAGCAAAATAAATCCTTCTTTGATTATCTTACACTGACTGGGCAGGTAACATACGCTATATATGGCTGTGGAGGCAAAATCCAGCAATAGAGAGATAAGCAAGCTGGTGCCGAGCCAAGAGAGAGATTAAGGACGAATTACTGAGGTAGACCTTAGGCTGCAATCTGAGAATTCAGAGACAGGTAAGAAATAGTGAGGAAATGATCAAATTTAGGATCCTCTGATTTTGTTTTTTAATTGATTGGTTTCCATTAAATGGTAAGGCATTTCATTTATATGTGTATAATATATATGCATACTTTAATATATGTTGTACACACATACATATTATATATATATACACACACACTTTTTTTAGAGGAAGACATTTTTAGAGGAAGACATTAATGGTTATCTTCAAACTTTAAGCTAAAAGCCTCTTTTTTGAGATATCAGCAAACTACACGAAGGCATATGTGTTTTGGTTTGCACAGTATGATGAGATTGCTACAAATGTCTTTCACCCAGTGCCAAGGTAACCAAACTACAAGCATGAGGTTTCTGAAAGCTGAATAACCCCCCATCCGTTGAATTAGAAAAACTACAGATAAGTGACAGCAGTTGTTTTAGTAAGACAAGTTTTCAAGAATTCAGACTATTTCATTGTTCTAACCTGCTTTTTTAACTGTATCCATCCTTCTTGAATTACGGCTCGCTAAAATAAACGCACTGGTTCACACATCGGGGTACATGGACTGCAAAGAAAGGAAAGGCAAGAGCAAATGCATGGGGCCAGTGCTCCACAGCCGGCGGGCAGCGCTCTTAGACAGATAGACCGACAGAGGCGGGTTACCCGCGGTGGGGGCGGAGCCGGAAGCAGTGGGCGGGGCCTGGGACGCGACCACGACGCAAGCAGGGTAAAGGCTTCACTTGTACCTGTTTCTGTGCTCGGGTCTCCACACTGGTCGGCCTCCTGTGCCTCTTGACGCAGTAATTTTACTAATCAGTCACCACTTGCAAGGAACATGCCTGACAGTACAGGTTGCGCGGAGACAGGAGAGGTGAGGCCTGGAGAGGGATTTCGGGTGACAGAGCTCGAGAGTCTGGGTCCGCATCTGTGCTAAGGCCGGAAGCCGTTCTGTACTTTTGCAAAATGGCTCCTCTTTCTGCTTCTCTTCCATCCTTCTTTACTTTCAAGTCTAAGCAAAATTTTAATTTTTTTAGAGGGATTGATTATAGCCAGATGTTGGAAGAAAGCACTCATCTAATTTCTGTAATAGTTAGTTTTATGTTAACATGGGTTGGCTATAGAACGGCTTTTTTTAATCAAACACGAATTGATTGTGACTGTTCGGTATTTTGTAGACCTGGTTATTCGCATCTGCCGTCAGTTGACTTTAAGTAAATGAGATTACTCCGGATACTACCGGTGTGCCTCACGTAATCAACTGAAGATCCTTAGGAGCCAAGAAGTCAGGTTTCCTGGAAGAAGAAACTCTGTCTTAAGATTGCAGCATCAGCTCTCGTCATAGAATTTTCAGTCTGCTGATTTGTCCTACAGGTTTGAACTTCGTTGCCCATAAAACATGTAAGCCAATTTTAATTTATCCATTTATCGATTTATCTGATGACCTATTCATCCACCTATCTCCTATTGGTGTTTCTGGGGAACCCTGACTGATACAAACTCTTTAAAGTTATTTGCATGGTGGTGTAACTGACTAATAACAAGGCTTAAAAGGGAAGGTGAGCACCATTTGTGAAATGGTACCTTTTTTTTTTTTTTAAGAGAAACTTAAATTGTCTTCATGGTGTACCTGGAAGGCAGGTGCTGCCTTTTCCCACCTGTTCAAACAGGGTCTTTGCTGGCGTGAAATTTGCACAATTAGAATTAGTGGCATGTATTGATGGAGTAATCCTAAATCTTGTCCAGAGTGTAAATGCCAAAAACTATTGGCTATCTCTTAAGTGCAGAAGAAAACCTTTCCAGGTCGAAAGCAGAACACTTTGAATCTTAGAATGAGAAGGGATCCCAGCCATTATTCAGTCCAACTTCCTGAGTTCAAAGGTGATGAAACAGAGGCCCAGGGAAAGCGTGCTTTGGTAAGCCACAGTTGTGAGGATAACATGTTCTTAAACATTTGTTTTATCACTTTAAAAAAATCACTTTATCACTCATTTGTTTTAAACTTAAAAATGTTTTAGTGTTTTTCGGCATTGCTAAATATTTTGCTAAAGCATGTTGTTTTGGCTAAATAGAGTATTCCATCATGGATGTGCTGCGGTAAACTACCTACCTATTTGGTACATTGAATTTATATTCATATTTTCACTTCTATAAATACTGTGATAAAGAGCCTGATATGTAAGTCTTTGTACACATGCTTATCACTCCTGAGGATAAGTTTCAAGAAAAGGGATTTCTGGATCAAAGGGTATGTGTGTCCTCAAGTCCCACTTGCCAAATTGTTCTCGGGAGAGGCCTTACCGGGTTCCAACACTCAGCAGTGGATAAAGGTGCCTGTGTCCTGGTACCCTTTCCCATACTGGTATTTTTGTTAAACACACAAATACAGTGGACGTGGAATCTTGTCTTAATTCACATTATTTAATAGCAAGGTCGAACTTTTTCCCCCAATTTTATTGGCAATTGCATTTTCTTTATGCACTTTATGCCTTTCTTTGTGTACCTGTACTTGTTTTGGAGTGTATATTTTATAAATAAGTAGAGATTTTTAAAAACAGTGAGATGGGGTGCACAAAACAGTGCCCTGGTGAACGGTAGGTGGTGGTATTATTATAACTGGCGTTGTCCTCATTTCGCTGTGGTTGTTGGTATTATTGTGTCTGCTGCTGGGTGCTGGCTTGTATGTAGAAACTGGGAAAGAGGCACTGCCTGGGGTCAAATAGGTAAACCATCTCTCTATTTCATTGGGAAAAATTCGCCGAAACATAACCCAGTTATGCTGTTGGTTTTAAAGTCTTTCATCTGCATCCGTTAGCCAGGCCCTTTTCTCCCTGGAATAAAGTGAAATGTGGTTTATGCTTCAGGCACCTACATAATGGCATGCAAACCACTCTACCTCCTTCGTTTTCCCTCTAACTAGGCACTGGGATTCTTTCTTTTTTGGGAAATTACGGCAGTTGACCTCAGAGAATACATAAATTGCAAGTGCCTCCCCGTTTTATATAGCATTTTACATTCCTCCTATTTTTTCCCCTTTAGAAAGTGTAAAATAGCCTGTCTTAAAATGGAATCTGTGTGGCAGTTTTTTATCTTTTTAAATATTTAGCAGTACCCACTGTTTACTTTTTATGTTTTGTTCTTGAATATTGTGTTTTATAGAGGACTACCAGGGAGTTTTCTTTTTCATTTGTATAGTAGTCCTCAAATTCTTGTGGGCTTGTGTTCACTCATTCCCCTCTGTGTTTGGACTCTTTCCCTAGGGCAGTGGTGGCACTTATGATGGGTCACCCCATCACACAGTATTAGTGATGAAGGCTGGGTGATGATTTAGGGATATTTGGAATAATTCATTGTGAGTGACAGCTGAAAAAAAATGTATATCAGAGTCTTTTAATGCTTGCTTATAGAAGGTTTTACTCCTACAAGTGAGGTAATATATGTAACTTGAGATCATGGTTCCTGACACAGAGCAGATGCTTCAAAGATATTCTTTGTCTTCTGGATCAATCAGAATTCTCTAGAAAAAGAGAACCAATAGGATACACACAGAGATGAACAGATGCAGAGAGACTTATTTTAAGGAACTGGTAATTGGTTCATGTGATTGTGGGGCAGGTAAGTTTGAAATCTGAAGGGCAGGTCAGCAGAAGAAACTCAGGTTGGAGTTGATGTTGTAATCTTGAGTCCAAAATCTGTAGAGTGAGCCTCAGGTTGGAAAGTTAGGCAGGATTTCTGTGTTAGAGCCTTGAGACAGAGTTTCTGCTTCACCAGGAGACCCCAGTTTGTGTGTGTAAGGCATTCAGCTGATCAGGTGAGCCTCACCACATTATTCAAGGTAATCTCTTTCACCTACAGTCAACTGATTATAGATGTTAATCACATCTACAGGATATCTTCATAGTAACATCTAGACTAGTGTTTGACTAAACAATTGAACACTGTAGCCCACAAGATGACACATGAAATTAACCATCACACCTCCTTTTACCCTCCTCCTTTCCTATGCATAAAAGGGAATAGGGCTCTGTCAGGAGACCAAGGGTCTTTTCCTACCTATCTCAATTTCATGAAGTCACCGAGTCCATTTGCTGAACATAGATAGCAGAAAGCTTTGGGATTATGCTAAGGTAAGAGAAAGAAGAGTAAGAAAGAAGAAGGAGTTTGTGTTGGTTGGGAAAGTAAGGACAGCAGAGGAGAGGTAACAGCATCCCAAGGAGGAGGCCATTGCTTTCCTGGTAGGGCTTAGTTCTATGTTTCTTACTTTCCAGTACGAATGGAAATAGTGGGTCAGAGGGAGAGCAGAAAAAGGATGGGCTGCCTCAAAGCGTAATGTTAGGGGACTTCCCTGCTACAAAATGGAAGGTGTCATGGACTGAGTGAGGTAAGACATTCTGGATTCTCTAGAAGCATCCTCTATGAGTTCTCAAGAAATGTCCAGATCCTTCTTCAGTATAGCAGTATAGACACGGACCAGGGTCCTCTGTGAGTCCAGGTTGAGGAGGGGCATGGGAGACACAATTGCTGCATAGGAGAGAATGAAGTTCATTCTCCAGGTGCAGAAGGAGCATGGGCTTGAATGAAACAAAAGAGTTCATCATGTGTTGCTGGTGAAGTTACTTAACCTTTCAGCTGCACTAAGTATTTAGACATGTAGGAGGATAATAATATCAACCCACAAACCCATTTAATAGGGCAAATGAGTTAAAGCTGTGATATGATTTTAAATTTATGTCAATCAGTAAATTCAAAGCACAGCACTATAATTAGAAACTCACGATTGCCTGTAGAATATCCTTGTGGGCATAATTAATGCATATTGAAAAATTTTAGCAGTTATTTTAATCCCAAATAGAGCCTGGTTCAAATGAGTTGATTTCTCTATTATGAGTATAAAGGGCCACCTACATATAAGGTAAACTTCCTTTTTTTTTTTTCTTTTTGGTAAACTTTCTTTAGTGATGGACTTTTCTGCTATTTCAGAAACTTGGTGCCAGTCTTTCTTAGGTGACCATCAACAGATTAAATCAGAAAACTTGGAAGTGACTGACGGAGGTTTCCTAGGTGCAGTTTGTTAATAGAGAACCCAAGTGACTGTTGTAGGTGACTGACTTAGCCACTGGCTTTATTAGATCATGCCACTTTATTGCGTACTTACTTTATTGTATACTTTTATAAGGCTCATTTTGGTATCACGGAAAAAATAATGTATATGTTTATGTGGGCAGATTAACTATTTTGAGCCAGATAAGCAGAAAGAAATCCAATAGCTGATTTTCAAGAAGGATTCTCTTAGAATTTGCATTTGGGGGGGAAATACAGTTGCTAATACACTTAATTCATTGCTTTTTGAAATATTTTCGTTTTAATGCTTGTTTATTAAAGCAGTAGAGGACAAATGCACAGTCATCTCCTTCTTTTCAGTGGAGGCTTTTCTGTTTTTAGGCCAAGAATCCTGAGGTACCCCTAAGCTTTCCTGTATTGGTGTTTGCAAACAGTGGTATAAAAGACTTAAATATTTTTTGGATAGTTTACATAAGAGGCAATGATACAGTTTGGTAATAATGAGGGCAATGAATTTTGGAAGCTGGAAAGTCAGCCGTGTAAGTCATCTGTGGAAGGCTGAGCACTACATCTTTGCTTTATTAGGCTGGTATTTGTTTAATGTGATTTTTCAGAAAAAGTTATCAGAAAAGCTTCCCCTGTAAGCAGCCATATGACCTCCAGGAGGCAGATAAGAAAAATGGAATGGCAGTACTTGATATAGTGTAGGTTATATCTTTGGCAGTGATCCAATTTTTTTCTAGTCTTTATTCACTAGGGAGTAAAATTATTGCCTCATAAAACAAGAGAAATGTCCAGTTATTTCTTAAGTAGGGCCCTATTAACTTTGCCACTGTCACCAGTTCCTTCCACAACATTAAAATCTTTCAGCCCTGTGGCAGGGAGGATGTTGCATACCCAGATTTAGTGATCCAAGGACAATTATTGTGAAAACATATATTTCCTTGAAAGACCCAATTTTGAAAGAGCTAATTTTTAGAATGATGTTCCAGTGAATCACTCGATTCATAACAGCATTTTTCTTTGGAAACCTTTTGCCTATGTCAGAAGTATCAGCCAGGATCTAAAAAAAGTGAGTCTTAATGCTAAGAAAGATTGATCATTGAGAAGGGGAGTTTGATTATCAGAATGTATTACAGTGTTTCACTGTAAAGTTGTTGAACTAAAGTTTCATTTATTTGAAAAGTCTGGATAATTGTCTTCAGTTTCTGATTATCACTATTGTGTAGAATATCTTTTTAGTTCATACTGAGAGTCAGAGTCTCATTTCTGCTTGGTATATAAATAAAGATGTTGTTCTTGCCCATGTTGTCTGGGTGAGAATAAATTGGACCCATTTGAGGTGATGGGATGCTTTCTACAGAAGGGAGAGAGGCTTATTCAGGCTTTTCTCTAATCTGCCTTGGTTATATATTGTCAAGAACTGGGGAGGGGTAAAGATCAGATTTAATCAAGGATGATGTTAGTTTCTGATACACGTCTTTTCCCTTTAGTTTTTAAGTTGAGCCTCTGATAACTAAACATTTGTGTCCATTTGCAAATGTCTTTGCACCCTTTTCTAATTGTTCCTGTCCTGGGATTCTTGTGTTCAGCCAAGTTGTGTCTGCTGTTTGTACAGCAATATCTGAGCTGTTCTTGGCCACGTGGTAATCAGCTGATTTTGGTTAAGCTGCATTATCTGTGGTGTGACCTCATAGTATGTTAGCTAGGTTCCTCCAAGAGTGGACCCAGAGACCAGGATTTTAGTGATTCTAGGAAGCACACCTGGGGCTCATGTCCACTGGAGATGTCTGAGAAACCAAGAGGAATGAACAGTTTCAGAATTGTCTTCTGGAAGGACAGGGACGGTTCCTCATTAGCGGAGGATAATATGGAAGAGTACCAGCCACCCCTTGTACTGAGTTGTGCTTGTGGTCCGCCGAGCCAGTTTCCATGGGGCCAGAGAAAGGCCTCTGTCAGAGCAGCTGAGAGACACAGGCCTTTGGGTGGGAAAATACCAAAACTGTAGGTGAACTCTGAGATGAGTGGGGAAAATGCGGAGGGGTGCTGGAAGTGTCTGCTACCAACAGTAAACTCAACTCTATCAGTGCTTTGGAAGAGGAGAGGGCTCCTTCTTTCACATTAAAGAAATGCAGAAGTAGACTTACTTTGGAGTCTTCACAATCCTCAGATGCCCCAATTCTTACCCAGCCACTGTCTTGCTATCTCTAGGGTGGTTTGTCTTCAAAATCCAAAATGATAGCCAAATTAGTTATCATATTCGTATCCCAGGTAGAATTTAGGATGGGACAAAGAAGGCCTGTCTTTCCCTTTTAAGGAGATTATTCTGGAAATATAATGAACTATTTTTATCTATCTCTCATAATCCAGAACTTACTTAATTTTATGGCCATATCCTGCTATAAAACGTTCTGAGAAATACAACCTTGATTGCATGTGGCCATATGTCTAACTAAAAATCATGGTTCCATTACTATGAATGGAGGGGAGAATAGGGAATTGGCAACTAACCATCTCTGCACTGCAGGATCTCCATCATTCAGGCTTGCATGGCTCTTGAAGTAGGAGAAATGGTAGAAGCAGAGTAGAATTAGATTGACCTTGAAATTACTATGTCATATTCCTTTGGTAAGACTGATCATCTTCACAAAACTTCGGATACCTGATCTGGTTAAAAAAAATAAGTTATAATGGATTATTTGATTTAAATGAAAAAATTCATCTACCTGTATTTTGCCTAGTTGTTTTGATAGTGAATCAGAAGTATAATCCTGTCAGTGGCAATAGTGATTGTCTTAGTCCACTCAGGCCACCGTAACAAAATACCACAGCCTAGTTGGCTTAAATGACAGGTATTTATGTCTCTCAGTTCTGGAGGCTGAAGTCCAGGATGAAAGTGGCAGTAGGTTCGGTTTGTCCTCAGACCCCCCCCTTCTTGGCTTCGAATTGGTCACTTTCCCACTGAATCCTCACCTTACCTTTTCTTTCTGTGAGCCCCTCACTCGTGTCTTCTACTCTCCTTATGAAGAAACCAGTCCTAATAGATTAGAGCCCCACCCTGGTGATCTCATTTAACCTCAGTTACCTCTTTAAAGGATCTACCTCCAAACGTAGTCATATTGGGGATTGAGGCTTCCACATGGGAATTTGGCAGGGGCACAGTTCAGACCATAATAATAATAAATATTTATTTAATGCTTTTATGTATTGGGCCTGATGTTAAGTGTTTTACATAGATTTACTTAACCTTCCTAATAACACTGAGTAAGAGATTATGGTACTCATTTTTAGAGAAGGCAACAGATTTGGGAAACTGAAACCTGCCTAAATTTGCACGGGAACCAGTGAGGGCAACAGGCTGACATCAGAGCCTGGGTTCATAAACCACTGTGAGACAGTGTTTGTGGTATGAAGCGGAAGATAGGAATTCCACCACTTGAGAGATGGACAGGCATTGTTGGTCCCAGACAGAGAAGCAGTTACAGGTTGTAGGTGATGTTGGGGGAGCTCTTTGAAGGGGCCCTTACGAAGTAGAATACCCCTCTCCCCATGAATAGCTGGAGATGTGCATCTAAGAATGGCAAGTAGGAGCTACAAGATCACTTTATTATTGGTAGAGGCTACAGGATGTGGTTCTGGGTCCATGAGCCACTTGAATCAGTGAATAAGATGAGGCAGACACAGTTACCTGTGACAGCACTCTGACCCAGGGCAGGCCTCCAGGCCTCCCGTGGGACAGAGCCCCAGGAGGAGAGGTGGAAAGTCTGCTTGCGTAAGTTTGAAGCTCCCAAAAGGAAGAATTTTGGTAGAACCACGCTCAGCAAGACTGTTAGTTTTTCTGGCTCTAACAGTACCCCACTCCCCATCTCCACAGCTGGTGCAGAGTTAAAAGGGCAGATTTCTTAGGAAAAATCCTCTCCTTGGAAACCAGGCGTGAGAAAAAAGCTATTCCCAAGCAATGGGATATAGGGAAGCGTTCTTGAACTTGCCTGGGCAGTTGAGTCATGTTTTCCCAGGTGTCAGCTTTGAGGCTGAGGTAATGGGGATGAAGTCTTTCCCTTCATTATTTGTGAAAACTCGTTTATGGGATTAATTTTATATTGCTTGGAAGCAATACAGATCATTCAAATATTATGAGGCAACCAGGCTTGGGATTGCTTGTCCAGGAATGGCTACAGTTTGGAAATAAATGGATGCCTTGGTAATACATGTAAGACGTTATATGGTGAGGAATAGAAAAGACCAGTATGTAAATATGTAAATCTCCCCCAAAAGAATCCAGGAAATTTCTCTCAGAAAAACAACACTGCTTTCAGTAAGAAAACCAGTAGATTTAATCAAAGCAGTACATCTAAACAAAGGAATCCGAGCCAAATAAGAGAGTGGGATTTTAATCATTCTGCTTGGTATGTTCAGCCTATGATGAATATTCATTAACAACTGATCAATACGCTATTTTTCTATTTCTTCAAATAGAGTTGAAACATAAAAATTTAGGAAAGTAAACATTTTCTCACTCTCCAGAGGAATAAATCCCACTGCCAACAAATTCCGCCATCTTCAAAAATAATATGTTTCAGTGGAATAACTTCATGCGGTTTTATCATCAGGCCGCTTCCCCACCTTCCCAATTTTGGGGCACCGCAGAGGCAAGCAGAGTGGAGATTTGAGGCGTTTATCCAGAAAAACGAGGCCAAAAAAAATCCCATCGCGCACCCTCTCCCTCACAATTAGTTATGTGAAACAACATTATATTGTTGGCCTCGCCCAAGAGAGTGGACTGATTGTGGATTCACTTCGTGAGTGTAGAGTTGCCTCTGGTTTCTCCTGCAGAATAGAACGCCTCCGTCTCCCTGCTTGGGCACGTGCGGAAGTAGAGTTTTAAATCTGCTGTGTGTCAAATTGAGTCTCTCGAAAATTTTTTTTCAATTAGTTTCCTCTCCTCGAGCACATTTTGCAAATGGAATGAGATGATGAGGTTTAGTCATTCTGTTACTTGATCGTTCTAAATAGCTAATCTGAATAATTCTGTTCAGATAAATTTTGAGGACTTTTTAATTTTGTAATTGAAATAGTTGGTTGGCTGTTAAATAAATTAGGTAGCTCACAAGCTTCTCCTTTTCTCTCTGCTGTATATAGATGCCATGTTAGAGATCAGGGATGGGCCAGGCCTTCAAACAGAGTTTTGTTTTGTTTGCTTTGCTTTCCATTTACCTATGAAATTTGAGGGAAATAAAATCTCTCTTAAGGGAAATAAAATACCCCCCCTTTTTTCTTTTATTCTTTCTTACATCTTTTATTTTTCTTTTTACAAAAAAGGGTCATCTAGATTACATTGGTGTGTAGGATTGAAAATATGCATCAAACTCTTAAGATGTTACCAGAAAACCCTTCAAAATCAGAATACTGGGCAACTACTTTTGTTTTAAATTTGTTCTTTGTTTCTTTTCAGATTCTTCAATAAGTTTCTATTGTTTTTTTCCCTTGAAGTATGTTTCCCTTAGAACTATGACGTTAGAAAAACTCTTGTAATTATGGCTTTATGGTTATTTTGTTGCTTGTCCATTTATAGAAGTTTGAGGTGTCTTATCACATGTTTTTTGCTGAATAAAAGTTATCTTTTTCTTTACCGTGTGCAAATGGAAATGGTGACTGCTTTGGCAGGAATATTACCAAAATAATCTTTATATAACTGCTTCTCTGTTTATTCTTAGTATCATCAAAACTGGTATCCACAGGGCTTGGTAAATTTTGAACTTCGCAATTTAAATCCAATCTTTTTTTTACTCAGGACCAATTTCTCTATTCTTTGGATTACCGATTTTTGGAGGTTTGGAGAGAAAAACGTCCTTAAAAGTAGGACTCTTTCAACTGAAAATAGTGGTTTTATGTATGCTATCACTTAGCCTTTCCTGATGATTTTCAGCAGAAGGATTTAAAAGCAAGTGGAAAGATTGAAGTGACTTTCACTTGCTTAGTTTGGGGTGGAGTGTCTTCCAAACACAAATATCTTTCTTCCTCTGAATGTGAATTTGGTGGTGCTGATGAAAGGGATCATGACCCTGTAAAGAGTTTTCTGGAAAATAGATGGTTTATGGGTAGGCATTCCACCTCTTACCTTGTGATTTATCCGTGACTTAAAGCATTCCCATTTTGTAGCCGAAAGGAGCAGTTCTCTGTGAGTAACTGGAGATTCTTGAAAAACCTCAGCCACAGCTTTCAGAAACATGTGCAGTGCCTAAAGGAGGTGGCTGAAAGCGAGAGCCTTCTGAACTTCAGGAGCTCGACATCCTCAGAGTTTTCTTATATGTGTGAATAAATGTATTTCCTTTAAAATGCACGCTAGGGGCACCTGCGTGGCTCAGTCAGTTAAGTGTCTGTCTGCCTTTGCCTCAGGTTATGATCTCAGGGTCCTGGGATCCAGCCACAGGTCTGGCTCCCTACTCAGCAGGGAGTCTGCTTCTCCGTCTCTCTCTGTCCCTCCCTCCTCCTCATGTGCTCTCTCTCTCTCTCAAATGAATACAATCTTTAAAAATAAATAAATGCATGCTAAATGTATTCAAAGTATACTTATGTTAACATCTATTTTTTTGTTATTTTAAAAAATTAATTTTGAATGAGCATGGATTTAGGCAAATATCTCTGATGAAGAACTTTGGTTTAAAGTGTTTTCCTGTTTGTACAAAAATCTGAAAATTAGGATGACTAGCTCAGAGACATTAAAAAACAGTCAAGAGTGCTTATCGTCCCACATTGAAAATGCTTGTAGTTAAGTTAGTCTGAGTACTTGGGATTGATGTTCCTAGCATTTCCAATCGTCTTTCTAATCCCATGCACATTTAAAAGTTTTTTTCTGTGCATTCTTTTGTCTTCTGTACTGACAAAGGAACCTATGCTCCCAAATTGTTCATTGTGTTCTTCTGTTGGGATTTGTATGACAACCAATTATTTGTTTCTGAAAACAAAGGGACATTTGCATCTGGATTGTGGGGGCCTGGTAAAATCCCTAGGCTATATATTTTCATTCCGTGTCTGATTGAGTATGTAGCTATTATTCTTTGTAATTTACTCAAGGCTAGATGGGTGGTTCATAATCCCCAAATGGAAGTGGGGAGACTAGAGGTTTGGCCTGGAATATAAAGCATGAAGTTTAAGTGTTGTTCAAAATCGTTTCTGGCTAGTACTTTCTCCAAAATTAAAATAGCTATACAGGCATTGGAATACGTGAAATCCACAATAATATTAAGAACTAAGACTGACAACTGCCAAAATCTTGGAGGAAATGCCACTAATGGCCAAACTGGTGTAACTCTACTGAAAACCATATTCAGTGACAAAATAGCTGAGTGGTTAAGATGCTAGGACAGACTTGGTTCAAAGTCTGTCTCTAGCATCATCGTGCTGTGTGACTTGAGCAGTTTACTTAGCCTCTTGGTGTGTCAGTTCCTTCATCTCTGAATGGAGGTTATCAAGGACTCCTCTTCATGAACTTACCGTGAGGCCTCACTGAACTAACACACGTGCCTGGCACGCGGGAGGCCGCAAAAAAATGTCAGCTCTTAATAGTCAATGGCTCAACCATACTGTGTCTTTTGCTGTTAGGTCAGAGTACCCTTTATCACTTTCTGTCTGCTTATTTAGTAGAAAAAGGCCACATCTACCAGAAAACCTAGAAGTCATTTATGAGCCCCATTGTCCTCCTCAAGCAGTCACTTTGTTGCCTTCTCCCAAACGTGTTCAATTCCGCCAGGCTCTTATTGGCAAGAGACAGACTGTACCTCTCTTGACAGCATTGATTTCTGTTGTTCTCCTACTGACTTATGCCCCCTGGGACTCTTAGAAATGTCTCCATTCCTATTATCTCTTCATTAAACACACATCTTTTATAATAATTCCATATCCAAGCTGTGGCAACTCTCCATTTTACCCAAGGGGAGCTGAAGCTCAACATACAGAGTGAATCAATGTCAGAATTGGGAAAAGAACTGCCTCAGAGTCCAGAAATCTCCTCAGTGTGTGTTGACCAGAACGTCCATCTTCCCCCTCCCACTCTTCCAATTAGTTTTGGTGCCTTTCACTACAATGAGGTTGAACATCTTTTGGGTGAGTTAGTAATATTTCCATTTAAATCTCTCTCTACGTATCTACACTGTCGTTTCACTTTTGTGAAATGTAAAATTTTAAGAGTGCCAAAGGGAAGAGGCAGTCTCCTTATGTAAGCGATAGAAGTCATAAAGAAAAAGATAACTCATTAAGAAATACAAATTCTGCCTCAGTGATTTGATGGTCTTGAGCTTCAGTTATCTCTCTCATGGGTCCAAACACCTGCACGCTTACTTGTATCTCCTTGACATTAATTATGCGCATATGTTTTTATTTATTCTCTCGACATAAAATACCTGGCATCATTTAGGTGCAGATTAGTTAGAAGGTTCAAGTTAAGATGGCAATGGTTACGTATGCTTAGGTATCACATTATCACATGTCAGTGGCTCGGTACCATCTCTGCTCCTCTTCCATGCTCTGCTCTTTTTGTAGGTGTCGAAAGCCTGTGAGCTGTATTTCTTAGAATCTCTTTCCAGTAGGGTCCTAGGTTAGATTTTGCCAATAAGAGGCACTAGTGAAAGATTTTGAAAAGTGGGAGAGAGGCAGAAAACATCCTGTTGTTCCTTGGGTAGCAGAGGACTTGGGGTGGAATTTGGAACATTCCTCTGGGCATTTCCCTAGGAATCTTACCTTTTTGCTGCAAGTCTCTCTTACTCTTGCTGGTAGTTTCCCACTTTTCCTGAGGACTGGAAGCAGTTTTTCCAGACCTTCACTCTTTTCAGCCCTCATTTCCTTTTATTGAATCTCTTCTTTCTTGAAAAACTTAGTTATTTGGGGCTTTTCTGAACAAAAGCTCATGGCTACACTGAAATTAACCAAAATTAATTCACTATAACCTTTGTCAAGACGCTTCAGCTATCTGGCTTCTCATTCTTAAAATGAGACGGTGGGGTTGCATGATCTTTTCTAGAGAATTTTGATTCTAGCTGGAATGGGCTCTAGAAAGGGTGTTTCCTTGGAAGTAAGAGATGCAGGAGAGGTCTATACCAGTGGATGTGAACTGTCCAGATATGCTTATAAGTGAGTTTTGCTCTGCCTACTCAGTCCCAACAAATCCTGGTGTAGCATTTAGAGATTTAATTTTATATAAAAATTTGGTGTTCTGGACTCTCCCGAAAACTCGGAAGGTCTTCCATGCCAGCAGTTGGCTGGAGCCGTCGCCTGGCCTCCTTATTCCTGCCAGGTGTGTGCTCTCCCCGTCTCCGCATCCTCTTCTCATCTCTCTGCCTTCTGCCGCTCTGCCCATTGCCATGCGCCAGCATACAAGTGTGTTTTTCCCCTTACAGTAGAGAGTCATTGTTTTGAACTCCTGTCTCTACCAAAAGTGGCAGAATTAAAGATGGAGCGAGAGGGTAATTTTTTTTTTTAAATGAGGAAGAACATGGCATTTTGTGTAGAATTTCTTTGACGGTTCCCCACCCACTTCTCCCATTTGCTTCATTTGGCTGCCTCCTATAAGTATTTCACGTGATGAGCCGTGGTTTAGCTTCTAGCACTGTTTTGTTGTTGTTGTTGTTGGGTTTTTTTTGTTGTTGTTGTTGTTTTTTTTTTTTTTTTTTTTCNGTCACAAAGCCTTTGAAGAGTATCATGAAAACTCTTGGACACTGCCCAGATAAAAGGAAAGAACACAAACATATAATATTCTGATCACAGGTTTCTTTGAAGTCTTGCATGTAACTAAATTTAATAAGGTCCTTGGCTCTAGAGCAGTACTTCTTGTGAGAATGAAGATTGAGATTCAGTAGGTCTGGGCGGTGTCTGATTCTGCATTTGTAATAAGCTCTCGTGATAGTGTTTTGGTCTGGGGCTATACTTTGAGTAGCAAGGTTCCAGTGGTTTTTAAATTTTCTTTGGACATTAGAATCCCCTGGAGACATCTTTAAAAAAAGACTGATGCTCAGGCACTGGTATTTTTAAGAAGCTTCCATCTGTAGGGTTTGGGAACGTTGTTCTCCATCAAAAATCATTTACCGAAATGAGCAGAGGCAGGCAGAGAAGGCTGTAAGAGAGGTCTAGGCATCAGGTGTATGGAGAAATGGAGGTCAGTGGTGCCAACCAGGAAGGCAGGGCATTGCCAACGACTAATAATTTTGTTTTTCCAGCTCCTTTTCTCTGCAATGAAAGCAAGAGTGGTCACTTTATGCCTCAAAGAAATTTCGAAATGACCTGCTGTGTTAGAATCATCCCGGTGGCTCCGCAGAGCCTACCCATATATTGGGCTCACCTGTTGGTCGGTTTCACAGCCAACTATGAATTGGGGAAAAAAGGAGTGTTTGGTAGAGCTGAATTTTCTAGTCACCGTTTGTCATTTCCAAGCAGTATTCTCCTCTTTGGATATGGCCTTGTCCGAAGCTACCAAAAAGCCACAAAAGTTGTCGCTGTAGACTTTATCCCTTGCCCATGTCAGGGTGGATACCTCCTTGCACAGGGAGTCCACAGCAATTTAGGGGAAAAAAATGAGTGTGTAACACAAAAGACATGTGTCCACGACACTACTTGATCTGGGCTTCAAAGACAGAATTGAAAGCTGAAGTTCAATGAGTGTCAGATCAGTGGAAAGAAGCTCTCACAAATGATATCACAGCCTGGGTCATTAGTGTTCCTCTCCCTTCACTTTACATTGCAACCTCCGTGTGCATGCCTCTAATTAGTGCAGCTCGAACAGAGGAGACTTCTGATGCCCAATGTGTAGAAAATTTCCAAAGAAGCATTTCCATTTTAAAGAGAGCTGAAAACATTATCTGAATCAGCTCCCCCTTTAAAAATTCTGTTCCTGCGGGGAAAAAGGTAATTATATGCATTTAGATATGGATGGCTTTTGCAAAAAAAAAAATTATTTTAGTTGACATTGCCTAATCAGAAGGAATTATTTCTTAATCATGAAGTAATAGCCTTGACACTCTTATATTCAGAGAAACCCTTGAGTACAATGTAGTTCCTGATGCTTATATGTACTTACGAAATGATGTTTTAAAATCTCTTTTGCGCTGTTTTTGTTAATTTCTCAATGACACTTCTCTGTCACGCGGCCATCATCTTTTGTTCTGTGGTTCCAGGCTATTCAATAGAGTTACGTACAAATGGGCATGATATTTAAAACACATCTCAAAAAACTTTCGGGATATCGCCCTTCTCTGTCTGATTCGCATCTCAGAGGCGAGGGAGCAGGAGATGGAATCCCTCAGAGCAGTAACAAATTGGGCTTCTGGGTGACAAGTGGTGAGGTCTTGAGGAGCCAGCAGCTGCCAGTGATCCTCTTTATCTGTGAGGCCATCATCTGCGAGATGCACCATTTTCTTCACATAATAGACTTGCACCTGTCATTCAGTTGGGAATGACAAAGAAAATACTTTTCTTCTCTCACCTTCGCTGTTTTCCTGTGATTTTTCTCTTTTCTCCTGCCCTAGAGAACAGATGTTCTGTGCCTGCTCAGGTCGCTTTTACATTGTTTTGGTTTTCAAGGAGTGTTTTTAACATTCCTGCTGATGATTTAGCATAAATTGTTCTTGTAATTAGCGTGGTTAATGAACTCCCCACCTATCTTTTAGTAGGTAATTACAAAGCCGCTGTATATTAGCTGGTACTGTCTGAAGAGGAGAGGAGGGCTGGTGATTATGGATTCCATCCTCATGTCTCTAAGACCAAATCCCAAACGGTTTAATCATCATCAATGTCAACCTTTGCCATATCTTCATTCTACATGCCATATATTATAATGTTGCATTTATATTCCATCTTGACTTTGATATTTGCTCCTTCAGAATAGAGGTAACCTGATTAGACAAGGCGACTGGCAGTTGAAAGAAATGTTTTTAAAATATGCAGGTCCCATCACCCATTTCCCACTAGTGGTTCTCCCTATATCCTACTGTCTGCATTTACCAGAGGCTTGTTTTGTTTTGTTTTGCTTTGTTTTTAGATATAATTATGACTAGGGAAGATTGGGTTTGTGGCAAAAATGACAATCACCAGCAGCTTCTTTGCGTATGAGTTCTGTTCTTTTAGGCAGGGGCAGGGAGACAGGGAGGACAGGATCTTGTCCCACAACTTGTGAAGTCATTGAGTATTTCAAATGCATAAATACCGTGTGTGTGTGTGTGTGTGTGTATTTGTATTTAACCTAATCCTATTATAAGGATCCCTATCCAACCTATAATTATTGCCATCTTTTTTCTAGAGTCCTTCTCTCTGGCTACTTCATGTCAACTGCTGCTTCAGTAATATTGGGCAGTCATTGATGACAGAGATCTTTCCTGAGCCAACTGACCATGATTTTCATCTACTGTATATGTTACTGCACTAGCAGGTGAGAAAATATAGAAAGAGGTTGCAAGGTATGGAAGGAAACATAGACTAATTGGTTAGTCTCAAATTGGAAGAAACATTTTTGCATCAAATTAACAGAGGAGTAGGTACCTTTTATAGGCACAGGCTATACATTTAGTATCCAGTCCTTGCCGCCTTCCAGTTTGACATAAGTCTAATTGCAAAAAAGAAAAATGGACAGTAGTATATGAAACATTTAAGAGACAAATTTAAGGATATGTTTAAGATAGGATACTACTGCAGGAATTGTTATAAGACAATGTAGGTGGTTGCTTGCCAAATGATGTTGTCCGCAGTAAGTCGTATGCGTTCCAGGGGGGAGGTACTTACTATATGTTGGAGTGCTCCTGGACAGTTTTAGCAAAAAAAAGGCAATAACTGGTCCTTTTGCCTCTTTTCAGATTAACTCCGTATTATATAATGCCAAAGGACAAGAAATTAGTGTAAACAGACTTCAGGTTAGACTCCTCAACATGAGACACTAGTTTTTCTGATTTTTAGGAAAGGGTATATTAGGTATTTAGAGCCTTATTCAATATCAAATTTAATTATTGTAAGAGGCTGAGGGTATTGGCAAAACCACTGATATTCAAATTGGACAGTTGGGTGTGTCACTCAGGGTTCTTCGGTGCAAACAACAGGAACTGACCATGGCTAACTTAGCAGACGGGATTATTGCAGGGCTTTTGGGAAACTCACGCAATGAACAGTAGCCAGAGGAACCTGGGCTCCAGGCAGCTGCGCGGTTTCATCTCTGTGCTTGGAGGTTCCCCCACTTAATCCTCACCACCACTGTGCTGGGCCAGTGCTCTCCACTTGCTCTGTGGGGGCCACCTGATGCTCCCTTTGCCTTTCACTCCTCCCTCAAGTTTTAGGGACCAGAGGAGGAGCCTGTGATCAGCAAAGTCTGTGTCATGGCACAGAGAGCAAGCGATCAAATCCCGACATGCTTGCACCCTAATCCCAGAGAACTGGGAGAAGGAGATCAACCCCTTTCTACTTCTTTGATATCTACAACGATAGGCGTTTACTTAACCAATTGTGAGACAGGGCTTTGACCAGAGGGAAATAGTGCAGGAGGCAAATGGCAATAGTTAGAGGTGATGGCCAACTGGATAAGGGATTGCTTATAAGCTTTGCAAGGGGTGATGTTATTTATGGCATATTTGTACATATATAACGTCCAGAGGCTTCACTTTGGTGCACAAAGATGGGGCATTGGGCCATGCCTTCTGCCGAGAAACACCTAAGAGTGAACCCCATTAATGCTGATGAGCAAACACGGCAAAAGTCCATTGCATGTGACTTCAATTGTGTCACTTTTTTCCCCAGTTGTATGAGCTGTGGCAAGTCACTTAAAGTTTATGAACCTCAGTATCTTCTGTAAAACTGACAGTTTCTGGGACACCTACCTGGCTCAGTCAGTGGAGCGTGGGACTCTTGATCTCAGGGTTTAAGTTTGAGCCCCATGTTGCCTATAGAAATTTCTTGAAAATTAAACCTTTAAGAAAATTTGATCGTTTGTGATGTTGTGAAAATTAAATAAAGTGATGTATGTAAAAACTGTTTGTATACTGGAAAGTGCCACAAAATATAGAAATGATGACTGCCCCCAGTGAAATATTTCTGTAATCTCCCAGGGTAACATGAGCTTAGACATTCGCAAGTCTGAAAATAGTAGCTCCAACTGACCATGTCGGGATTTGATCGCTTGCTCTCGGGTGTCTCCAAATATGAGATGTTAGGGCAGTGTCGCTAGGGATGGGCTTTAAATGACGTTGTATGCTGACTAAAAGAAGAGATTTATTGGGGCGCCTGGGTGGCTCAGTTGGTTGAATGTCCGACTCTTGATTTCAGCTCCGGACATGATCTCAGGGTCGTGGGATCGAGCCCCATGTTGGGCTCCACACTCAGCAAGGAGCCTGCTTGTTCCTCTCCCTCTGCTCCTCTCCTCACTTGTGCGTGCTCCCTCTGTGTCTAAAATTAATAAATAAAACCTTTAAAAAAAAAAGGAATTTGTTTTTCTGCCTTTCTCCCTTATTTAATGGAAGGCAGCTGGAGAAGTTCTCTGTCACCCTGATCTTCTCTGGAGCCTCAAGAGTGACTCTTTGAAGCAAGTACAGCATAGAAATAAAGTAAGGCATTTGGGGATTGGCCAGTGCACTTTAAAGACTGCTCCTGGAATCGGAGTTTCCATAGGAGCTTCCTCAGGCCCCTTCTGTTGGCATGACTCCTGTGGGATCATGCACAAATGATCTCCCTGACTGTCCTTCACTGCTGTGTGCCTCTTGTTCCCAGCTTCATGCTTTTCACTGGGCACAGGGTATGGGAAGAAAACAGGAAGGCTATCATCCCTTGGGTTTATTCTCTGGATTGACATGATGGTTCTCATTTGCAGCAGGTTTCTATTATCCCTGAGAGGAGTCCTTCTAGGAAGGGGGTGCCTCCTATGAGGAGCAGACAGAGCAGATGTGCCTTAGATGATAGCTTCAGAGCATGGACTTCTCTGTGTCGAGCAGCTTGGTACAGAGCTGGCTGTCAAGTGACACAGTTGCACCCGCCAGCTTACTGAGGGTGAGATGAGGGGTCTTTAGTCCACCAGTGCCCGCTTAATTTGTTTTGCAGTGTCTCCTTCCAGTGGCTGGATAATTAAACTCTTTGTAGGAGGCCTGCACGTGATGAAATGCAGCCCAGTACCATCTCCCCAAAGCTGGCGATGCCTATTTAGTGGGTTTTGTTCCTAATAAAAAGATGAAGAGACTGTGAGTTCCCCTTTTGTGAAGACCTGAAAAGCGCTGGGAACTGGCAGGTTCACAGTTTTGATTTTTATTCTAATTATGTAGTGAAAACAATTCACAGAATTTAGTGTCTAATTTGAGATATTTTAATCTCGGTCTCATCCATGAGTTTGTTAAGACCATGTGGAGAGGGAAACTTGAAAGCAAGTTCTCCCTGGCAGGAAAGCCTTTTCAGGGCCAAGATGGAAAATCTGTCTTAATCACATATTCGCTTTTCCTGGAGCACCTGAGCAAAGAGAGCCACGGTGCAGGCATGAGTCTGAGCACAATTCCTATTTCGTCAGGTGGAAAGTCATGCCAGGTGTAATCTTGACCCCTTTCTATGACTAATCACGTCTGCGTCCCACAGCAGTTACTTGTGTAATGTTAGGAACCCTGACCCCTGTGGGCCTCCCATTCGCCCATCAGTAACACGATAGTGTTGCACTAGTTGGATCTTTAAGGCTCCTGTCAGATTTTTAGAGGTTTATGTTTTAAAATTTTATTTTACTAAAGATGATGTCACAGGATAAAAACAATACATCATCATTTATTCAAGTTTGTCTAACGTTGATGTTTTAGTACTTCAAGCTTAGAGTCCTTTATTCTCAGGCTTTATTATGGAAGACTTACAAACACTGACTCACGCATATAGTGAAAAATACCCCCCCCCTTATTTGGGGATAAACTAGAAATAAAGTGCATCTATGTTGAGAAAAAAAAAAATTCCAAACTTCCTATTGTCTTTTAGATTTTAAGTGCTTGTCTGCACTCTCCCTCTCCTCGCCCAAACCAGGCAGTCATGTTCTTTGTGTCAGTAATATTTGACACAAATGCATGTGTGCGTGTGTGTGTGTGTGTGTGTGATGAGCACATAGCGTGTGAATTAAATAATGAGTAAATATTCAAACAATGTGTTTCCATGTTACAGGTGGTCTTTGATAGAGTCAAAGAAGAGCCAACTGAGCAAGGCAGTTCTTGTGATAATAAACCATGATCAGTTCTATTATGTATTCCCTTTTTTTCCATGGGAAAAATAAATTTCAGTGCAACCACATAATTCTTCTCTGCCATTACGATTGGTCTTCACCTGCACCCTCAAAGGGCACTAAGTATCTTTTAAAGTTGGAAAGACGTGAAATGTGTAAAGGTGATATCTGAATTTTTAGAACTCCCTGCCCCTCTCCCCACCGCTGCTGAAACCTGTACAAGTCTTTGTGCTCTCACTTTTCGAACCAGCACTTGTGATGTGATGTGGGATCTGAGGTGTGAGAGACGGGCTGTATTAGTGGATAAGCTCATGTTTTTATATAGAAACAGGTCAGGTATTGGTAGGAAATCTTACTTGCTGCAGAATCCAAGCAGAGTTGAAGGGCAGACGACAAAAATCAACACAGAACTCTCTGTTGTTTTCTTTCCCCTTGTCGTTTTAGGAAATTTCTCTTATCACTTTGATCATGCTGCTTTGTGGAGCTGTTTGGGCAAATCCCCACCTCTAGACAGGCCCACTGACTTCCACCTAATAGGGTCATATTTATGTGGCTGGGAGGGCTGCCGACTGGCTTCATTCCCCAGGAAGTAACTCTTGGCTTGTTCTGGCAGGGACATTATAAGCTCACAGGCTTTATCAAATCTGTGAAACCAAGTGTGATTTACAGCTTGAGCTGGGGCAAAGAAACATACAGCAGTTGGGTTCTAAAATCAGTAGCTTCCTCCCAGAAGAGGTAGAGGGAATTTGAGGCAGAAGCCAACAAATAAGACCAATTTCAGCTTATCTTGAAAATTTCCAGACTTATTCATAAATTTGACAGGAGTGTTATCAGAGAGGAACACTTTGAAATGATAAAAAGTAAACACTCGATGTAAGACCCGGAGATGTGGATCTCTTTCAGATGGCTGGGCTCCGTGCAGAGGGCCACGGTGACAATGGAATATGATGCCACATCCTTTCCCTTCTGTGTTCCTTTAAACTGCCTGTGGCAGTGTGGATGGGGGGGAACTAGTCAGTCAAAAATATACTTTGAATTTTTAAAATTAAGAAATGGGAGAGAGTTGAATGTGAAGTAATGAGGATATGAGGATTTTCTTCCTGTCTCTCTCTCTCTCTCTCTCTCTCTCTCTCTCTTTGACATTAATGTTTAGGAGGATTTAATGGACAGAGTTTCCATTTTTAGTATTTATCTGAGTAGTAAATGTTTAGAAAACAGGAGGGATTTCTTTTCCCTTTGACATCTGCTCTATTGGCAAAATTAAGTTGAGATGGAAGATGAGCAGAACTCTCCCTGATTATCCCATTTGATAGTTTGACAGTATTACCAAGAAATTATTTAAATTATCTTGGGATGCAATATTAATATCTCCAGAGAAAATGATAGATGTATCTTAACTTTAAGCATCAAGGAGCGTAATTATTTCCCACTGCCCATACCTACCAAAAGTAAACCTTATTCAGTAACAATTTATCCTTTCTCATGTTTTTATTAATTAAAACTTGGTCAGAGCCAAGTTTTTGGTTGGTTAAACTTCTGACCAACTTGTCAAAGTTAACCAGCTTTGACATGGGAGTTAAAATTCCAACATAAAACAAAGTGCTTTGTTGGATCTGCTGACCCATTCAGTCTTGGCAGGAGTAAATGTGTGTGCGCACGTGTGTGTGTGTGTGCACGTGCACACGATGCACATGTCTGCACCATTTTGAAATGCCAGATATTATTGGAGAAGCCTGTTCGTCACCTTCAAGGATACCTAAGTCACTTACAATCCATCATGGGAGCCGTTGAACAGTCTCAGCTAATGTAGGAATAAGTAATCTGTTTCAAAGTAATCCTAAGCACAGCACTGCAAAATATTAAGTGAATAATGATGGTAGCAAGCAATTTCACAGAGTACTGTGGGGGTCATCTTTATCTTTTAAAATAGGGGATTATTTCTGTCATAAAGGAGGCAGGGCAAGGGAAAATTTAGCCTTCCACCAGGAACGTGTAGACCATTCAGACAAAAAGAAGAGTTAAGAAGTCCTCTCTGTGGAAAAACAAAGGAGCCCTGACCCGAGAATCTTGGATCCCCATTTTTAGTCCTGAAACGTTCAATGAAATGCTGGGAAAAGGAGACGTGAACTCTGTGCTTGACCGTTTCCCGGAAGCATGGGCGTCCTCAATGCCCAGCGTATATAGACTTCTGTGCCAAGAGTGTGCGTGTGTGTCAGAAGGGGTGGCCTAGGAGAAGCACCAGATTTTGTCACCCCACCGCGCCTGGCAGCCAGCACATCTCCAGAAACTGACATTCATCCCATGGCGCACCTTTGAGGGTGAGATGGCAAAGCTTTTTTCTTTCTGACATTTTAATTTTCACTTCTCCCAAGGAATCCTGCCATATTTCTAAGTGGGTACAACACATAGTACTTAATTTATGCATTTAAGTAAGCAGATCTGACAAAACAATAAAAGCTGCATAAGGTTTATGTGAGTAAATTGCCACTTCTTGAACTTTGAAATTTGCATGCACAGTAAGTTGGGAGTTTGCTAATTAACTCTATGCACATGCCCAGAAATAAACTCACAAATATTGTTTCTTGTCACTGAGAATGTGTTTAAAGTATGCCAAACAAAATGCACCTTCAGATGATATATCTAGGTCAAAAAATACTGTGTATCATAATATTTTTAGCTTTGTGGTCTCACCGTTTTTCACTACTTGGCACAGTTGTCTTGGGAACATTTTCTATGGGTGGTTGTCATCTGTGTAGAATAACGAAATAGAGTACTTGCTTTAATCCATACAATCCCTTTTGAGGGAAAACTTGCAACTAGTATACCCACTGCAGACAAACCATTACACGTTTTGCTTATTGGATATAAAATGAAATCCCAGAACTTTAGAATATAGAGTATAAAATTTAGACATCAGCTACATTTCTGAAAGAAAGAAATCACAAATACAGGGACTCAAGGAAGAAATTTACTGCCTTTCACATAACAGTCCAAAGGCGAGCTGCTTAGGCTTATGGGGCAGGCTTTGCTCATGCCAGTCATTGTAGGACCCAGGTTCCTTCCATCTTGTGGCTCCACCATCATTCAGGGTGGTGTCCGTGTCTGGGTCACTGCCATGTCTGCCTGCCAGCCAGTGGAAAGGGAAAATAGAGGGAGGCATGGACAGGCAGCTTCATTCTTAAGATGCTAATGTGGAAGTTGGCCACAGCACTTCTGCTCACATCTGACATGTGGCCAGGGAGGGGCCACAGGTAGTGAAGGCTATCAGAAATCCTGAGATATGATTCTTCTGTTGCTCTGGTTGGTGAATCCACAGAAATGGGTGAATCATGGTGGATATGATGGGGAAACTCCTTGAGGTTTCAGACACCTTCATTTCCATTGATTTAATAAAGAATTGATAAAATAAAAAAGTTAACCGTTTAAGTAACTTAAAATAGCTTTCTTTTGATCTGAGGATCATGTAAATTAGTGATATTCGTATAGCTTAGATATAGTTGTAGTTTCTCTTTAATGTGTTTGTATTTTGAAGATAATTGGAAGAGGTCCCCCCAAGTTTTCCTCATAAGTGATGAATCTGGCTTCTCCTAATGACCCTCAAAAAGGATACATTGATTTGTTGAACAAATGTTATTTATTGTACATTTATTGTACACTTCCTGTGAACCTGTCATTGGGGTAAGCACAAGACACAAAGGAATAATCACAAAGGTCTCAAAGGTCAAGGTGGGCAAGATTCATGGGTCTAGTTGTTCTGAGATTATAAAATTGGGTATGAGGTGCTCTCCGCTGTGGTCCTTGCAGTACCACTGGATATAGTATTCCTAAATCTTCACTCTTACCTGAAAGAGAGACAATAATTTGGAGGCCTTCTGATCCCTAACTAATTGAATGTTTCATGATCACCCATTATCTATCAAGCACGGAGTTAGGGTCTGGGAGATAGCACTTGCCCCCATGAAGCTCGTGCTCCCCATCAGTGATTCCAAACCACTGACCTCAGAGCTACCATGCATATATGCCTGCTAAATTTCTCATTCAGCAGTAGTAGCAGACACTACAATTACATATACAGCGATCTTCCAAATGTTTTGTCATTAAAATGGGGGCCCATACCTTGTACTCAATCATTGGTCTAAAAGCATGCTGATTCAGCTGAAAAGAAGCAGAGGTTCTGAACTCTGGGGAATATCCTGGGGTCCAGTCAGTGATTCTGATCCGTGAGTGTCAAGGGACTCCTAGGATCTCTTCTCTCGGAAGCTTCCCATGTGATTTTCACCAGTAGTCAGTTTGGAGAATTACACTTAGGAACATAATCGGATTCTGCTTCAACGCTTTTTCAGCCTCTTTGTGGTGCATGACAGCTGGTAGGTCTCCCAGGTTTTGTTGGTGAGAACTTGAGAACTTGTGTCATGGTTTGGGGCTATGATGACCCATAACCCCGCCCAGTGTTTGTTTAGCCACTGCCTTTGCCCTCTGCCGCCACCTTTAGGTTTAGCTTCCCAATGAATTCCAGTATTTAGAGCATTTTTTTCCTTTACACTAAAAACATAGAACCCCTAGTTCTCCACCATTAGCCTCTCACTTGGTTTTGGATTAATTGTAAAAGCACTTTTAAGTTTGTACTCTATGCAAAGCACAGTGCATTACAAATGCATTTTTGTATTCTCTTAAAAAAGTGACTCCAATTAATCTCCTCACTGTGGTTCAGCCTATATCTAAAAGAAAAGCCATCACACATCCATCAATCATTTGAAGGCTTCTCCCAGCTGGAGAGCTGATCAATTTAAGGACATTTACTTATTTTTCTGTGCACGGAGAATATGAACTTTTCATTGCATTTTAATTCATGTTTCTCCCCCTTTTATTGTCACATTACCTGTCAGATATGAACTTTGTATCCAAAGGTTCTTTTCCCTTATAAAGCAGTGTGAATATTTGGTTAGCGATTTTTTTCTTCTAACATTATTTCCCCCCCAAAGATACGGTATAAAATGTCATTTTGACTTCCTTTATTTGTTTTATAACAGATATAGTGTCAAATTGAGAGAAAATAAGAGTCATCTTTCTGATGCTTCTTTTAGAGACCATTGAAAATATATAGAACCTGTTCGCTTGATTTTAAACCCCCAAATTTGAACATGGTTCTCAAGTTAAAGCTGTCCCTGAGGACGGATGACATTTGATCTGAGTCACAGCTGTGGTACTCAGGTGAGGCTGTCCTTTCTATATGGTTTCAAAGCTGGAAGCTCAGAAAATCCATTAAAGCCAGAGTCAGAGCAGAAATAAAGGTGATGACATAGCCATTTGAGGTGAGAAGGTGAGCTTCTTCAGAGGGTTTCGAGAAAGTGCGTTAATGAAAACAATTTTGGAGCCATGCCTCTGTGGTGTCCCAGCTGCCTAACTCACATCTCCCAAGGATGAAATGCAGTGCGACCTGATTAAACCCTCACAATGTTCTCCCTGGCTCTCCTCTGTCTCGCAGATGAACACCCCGCTTTCCACGTTGCCCTCATTTCCCGGGTCCGATTGAGCTCTGCTAACATAAGGGCTGCTTTATGATGCCATTGTGAGAGAAGGGTGCTGAGCACCCACGTACTTAGGGGTGCTCACCAGAGCACATCCCAGGATGGGCAAAATCATCTTTGCCATTGCCACGGAATGGGGAGGGATTCAGTGTGCTTGTAGTATGGCTGCAAAAGTTACCTGTGAACTTTCATTAGAGATCATTAAGAAATACCTTTATTCTTTTTGCCCTTGGCTCCTTGACCGCTTTTATTTATTATTTTTTTTTTAAAGATTTTATTTATTTATTTGACACAGAGATAGAGAGCACAAGTAGGCGGAGCAACAGGCAGAGGGAGAGGGAGAAGCAGGCTCTCCGCTGAGCAGGGAGACCGATGTGGGACTCGATCCCAGGACCCTGGGATCATGACCTGAGCGGAAGGCAGCCGCTTAACTGACTGAGCCACCCAGGCGCCCTCCTTGACCGCTTTTAACGGAACAAAATCTTCGTCCATTCTCAGCAGCCTACCTGCTCCCTCAGCCCAGGCATTTAGATTCTTCTCCACCAAGCACAGGGCTATCTCGTATTTCTTATTCCAGACAACTGGTATTAGCCAGCTTTCGGGCTTACTGTTGGTAGTCTTGTCACTCAGATTCAGCAACAGACGTGAAGGCTCCTTTGATTATATTTCAGTTCCTTACTTAACAAGACCTGTTCTGTTACCTCATCTGACTGCTAAAAACCCATAGAGGTTCTTGTCTTGTTAAATGTAATTCTGTTGCAATTACTGTCAAATATTGAATTAAAAGTGGTTAGCTCATTAACAGCTCCCCCCAACAATCGATTAAAAAAGTTTTATTATTATTATTTTTTAATACGACGATGGTTGGCGTTTTACTTACAAAGTCCCTTCTTCTCTTTGGAATCTAATTGTAGTGGCGAGGAATGCTCATTTTTCGCTTGGTCTCTAAACACCTGGGGAATTTAGGGGAGGGGGGCATGCAGTGGGAACAGACGGCTGTGGCCGGGAACCCCCTCCGAGGCAGAGGCCCGGCCTGGCGGAGAGCCAGCTGAGGGTGCGGGGTGCGGGGTCAAAGGCAGGCTTGTCTCTAGCCTCCAAGGGGTTCATCAGGATGTGAGAGGGCGGGCTTCCTGATGTGGTGGGCAGAGCTGAGGTCTGAGGAGCACAGGAAGGGGTGACACTTGAAAATACGAGGCAGGGGGACAGTGGCACTGAGCAGAGCATAAGCAAAGGGCAGGGCAGTAGCCACTGGGCTGGACTTTAGGTGGGAAATGGCCAGATGACAGCAGGACTCCGCCTTGGAAGGAGAAGGCACAGTAAGCTAGGCAGGCGACATTGAAAGTAATCATAAGTAGCAGTAAAAATACGCTCTATTTCCCCTAATCCTTTTTCACCATAGCGTCCGGAATGAATCTTTTAAAAATACGAAGCACATCTGTGCCACCCAAACTTCTCAGGGGCTTCCTGAACCTGTGTTCTTAATCTCAGGACGTGCAAAGGCATGGTCCGGGGAACTTGTTAAAATGCGGATTCTGGTCGGGTGGTCTGGGGGTGGCTACTGAGTTTCTGCCTTTCCGACGAGTGCCAGGTGATGCCCGGACCACAGCTGGAGGAGCCAGAACTTGAAGCACAGAATTGTCCCACCTCCCTTCACCCTGTTCTCTCCCTTGGATGTCTGCATTTTAGCTGCTCTCCTCTCTTTGCTGCCTCAGAGGTTTTGTGGTTTCTGTTCTCTGTGCTTGGACTGCCTCGTGTCCGCCTCTTCTGGCTTCTCCTTGTCTGGTCGTAGCTTAAATATCCCCTCCTCAGAGTGGCTCCCCCTGAACACCCTACCCAAAGCAGCACCCTCGTTCCTGATTATTCTCTGTCAGAGTCACTCTTTCTTCTGTCATTGCTAGCCCTTACTCGATCTATAACCGTTTATTTATTGGTTCCATTATTGTATGTGTCCCCAATTAGGTGTAAATTCCCAGGGAGACAGGACCCATTACTGATATGTTTTCCACTGTATCATTTATTAAGTTCAACTTATGTGCTAGACACGACGCTAAATGCTTTACATTTATCTCATTTATTGCCAGCCCGGTTTCCGTAAGTTACGTCTTTTGCATCACTAGTTTACGGACGAAATAATCGACACCCCTTAAAAGCAGCAGACAGAGACTTCAGACATTTGAGGCTCACGGAGATCCAGAGAAAGGGTTATAGCGTTTGCTACTTCGGACTCTGCCTGCCTTTCACCTGCAGGTAGAGATAGGCCAATTGTACGACCTCTGCCATCTCCACGTGGTCCCCATGGGTGCGCTGCTTAGAAGGGGACAGCAGTCCCATTCTTGATCCTTCCTTGCATAGCGGAGCTAGTCTGATGCCAAAGTCAACTGCTAAACACTGCAGCAGAGCGAAGGGAAATTCAATAAGGCAAGTGACTAGACTTTATCGGCATTACCTACTACCGCTGGCTGCTAGGTATTGAGCTCCCGCCCCGGGCTGCCTGCTCGAAAAATAAGATCAGTCACAATGACTCAGGAGAGATTTCTGTTCCCAGGGCAAAGGTGTAGCTTACCTTGGATGGGCCTGTGTTCCGCTGAACCACCTCTACCATCAGTAACTAGGGACAGGAATGCTCTGGCAGTTCCTGTTTTCGCCTTTCTGTAAATAGAAATTCCCGTAGGAGAGCATCTTGACAGTATTTGGCACCTGGGGTCCATATATAGCTTTTCGGGGCAAGACAGAGCATTCGTAGCCCTTGCTTTACGGGGGAGGACATTTCAGGGTTGAGAATTTGAGTATTCCGTCTTTGTTGCCCTGGATGACCCGGAAAGGGGGCAGATGAGGTCTCCTACTTAATTCTGTGTACAAGCAAGCATTTCGTTACTTTCTGTGGAGGGAAGAAAAGAGGAGTGGGAGGTGGGAGATTTGGGGTTCTGATTCTAAAGCCCCGTCACAGACCGGCTTAGCGGCCGCCCCTCCTCGAAGGCAGGAGTGCACAGGGCCTTCCGTGTGGTTGTTATTTTTGATGGATTGCAGTCTGGCTGCAGGGCAGGAAGCTCAAAGCCCCGGGGTCGCATCACTGTAGCTGGCAAAGCAGTGGAGGCTTGGAACGGTTTGTTGTAGCCGGACCGATGAGAGTTTCCAGTACTGTCTTCAGGATCGCCTACTCTTCCTTCTTCACGCTCACCCCAGATGTAAAGAATCACGCCGAATTGCACTCCTCTCCCACACCCTTCCACACATACACTGGCGCTGAATATGAAAATTGGTCTCTAATTGTTGGATGCAAGCTTGACTAGCTTTGAATTAACAGCTAAAGCTGTATTCATTAATCTGAACAGGGAAGAGCAGGCAGACTGTCACAACACGGCTCAGTTCAGTAGTCATGCAGAGCAGGTGAGGGAACGGGCGGCACTTGGAAAGTGCGGCAGCGATCTCCATCAGCCCCATCAACCGCTGATGAAGAGGGGAAGGCAGCCAGCCACAGGACCGCCAGGAGATGGATGGCATACCTCAAAGTCCCCTGTCCCAGGGGCATCCCAGCGATGATCGATGGTTATCCACAGCAATTACACTTCAGAGCTTTTAAATGTCACTCTAGAATGGAATGCCATCTCATAAAGGTGTTGTTTAACATTTATCAAACATGGGGACCGGGTGGGCTGAGGGGCCGTGGAGTAACTTCTTTGGGGAAATCGGAACAAATGTTACGGCTTTTGAAGTGAGACAACTATGAGAAGGAAATTTGATATTATTCTAATGTGTCGTCTTCAACATTGAAGTAAACTGGAGCAGAACCTCTTTTGGACACTGAGAGATGGTTTATAATGTTGGGATTTAGTGGAGGGTGGTGGAAAGAATGTATGATGTCAGCCGTTGCTTTTTCACTTGTGATGGTTTGTCTTGGATAAATGACAGCTCACCTGTGCTGGGGGCGGTTCTCCATCTCCAGTGTGTTAGAATCACCCAGGGAGCTTTTGAACATTATCAGTGATTGGGGCTCACCTGATCCCTTAGTCAGTGATTGGGGCTCACCTGATCCCTTAGTCTGGGGAAGAGTGGATTACATATGTAGTTGTGAAATCTCCCTAGGTGATTAGTATGTACAGTCAAGCTTGAAAACCACTGGATCAGATAAACTTTAAGTTTTTTCAGCCCTACATTTTCATGATTTTTCTGTCTTATGGGGATATTCTCAAAGTAGATGGCACTTGCTAATTAAAAAAGAAAACAATAAAAAACTGTCCATTGGAACAGGATACAGTGTTAAAAGGACAATGAGGTGGTGGTTAGTGTTTTTTTCTATTCCCAGTGTGTATTTATTCACTCATTTAATCATAGGTTGAATAACTCTTGGCAGTTGTCAAATTCAAGGTTGGAAATATGAGGAGGGTGTGTGTACATCGAGCAGTGGGGAGAATGAGGAGGTGTGGAGCTGTGTTGTATGGATACCAGACTCTATCAAAGGCATTTGGAGCAGAATTTTCGGAATATCGGAAAATTACTGATAAAGTTATAGACACTCCATCCTCCATTTTGGCCTTCTCTTCTGTTTATTTCTCTCTAGCTAGATGGTGGCATGATATGACTGAGATATTACCAGATGCTTTTAAATGCCTTCTCACATTTCCTTGCTCCCTCTTCCCTTCCAGCATTCAAGCAGTTAGCTGGCTATGTAATTCTCACCTCAGGAGAAGGATAGAGGGGGAAAAAGGTCATGCACTGGGGTGTATGTTACCTAAAAGGGCCCTTTTAGGAAATTGTTCTGATAGAGGCAGTGCCCTCCAGAGTATGGATTCCTCAAGTCGGAATGAAGAGGAAGGAAGGGGAAGGGAGAGCAGAGGCCTGTGTGCCCAGGAGATGGGGAAGGACCTGGCTTTGTTTTTTGGATGAGCACTGTGGAGGCAGAACCACTAAGTAGAGGCCATGAGGTCTGAGGGCAAAGCCCAGTGAGGGGAGGGCTGTGGGGCCCATCTGAGAGCTGAAGGGGTCACATTGGGACAGGGTCATCTCTGTGGCGTAGCTGATGGCAGAGCACCCAGATGGACAATGGGTAGCTGTTGGGTGCTTGTAAAGATGACTGACACGAGACCAGATGGGCCAACCCTTGCCTTGAAACCACGGAAGCTCCAAAGAACAGATGAGACTGGAATGATGTGGTGGAAGAGGGTACTTGAATATAAGTTGCCTTTAAAAAATCTTCGGAGGCGTAAACCTTTAAAGTATCTCCTTTTGATAGAAGGGATAAAAATGAATCACATAGTGTAGTTTGACAAACAAATATAGCCATGTGTGATTGGTGTGACAGTCAAGATTCTGTGGAACATTAAAATGGATTCCCATTTAGAGTAAGGCCTCGCTCTGCTCAGAGAATTCTGTGGCTTTAAATGAAAGGAGAAAAGGTAGAGAAGCAGGTCAGTAAGAGAGAATTCCATTTGCAAAAGAAGAAGTCTAATCTATTTTCATGCCAAAGTGTAAAGGACTCTTCACTTTATTCATCACTTCATTAATCTCATTTCAAAAGGGAAGGCTAGGGCTGAAAACAGGTTATTCACATTTCAAACAAACTCCTTAGGCATAATGAGTGAGCAAAGCATTCAACTGTTAGACTTTGTTGCTTTTCTACCAGCTGGAGACAAGTACAATGGAAGGTCATGTTATTTAATCTTACGTACAGATAGATGTATATAGTTGGGATTGGAGAAGAATTATTTTGAAAAATGGCAGATTATAGATCTGTGATGCACTGAGGAGCAGGGAAGAGTCTGGAAGAACATGAGACGTTCACTGGTATCTTTTTCTGTCGTGTTTTAGTCTACAGAATGACCGAATGAAAAACACTGTGGTAAACCATGAAAAATAGCTAAAGTCATATAGACCAAACACCATTCTGCAGCGAAATGTAGGGGTTTGGAACGACTGGAAATACTTCCACCCCAGGAATTTCCAGGACATCTGGTAAGTCAACAACATTATCACAGACATTATGGCCAACAATGTGAGTTCTTGCAACAATGTATTCATTTTCCAAATGTTCCAGCTGAGAAAGCCACACAGAACATTCCCACCATCTAGCAGATGGCTAATGGGGAAGCCAATATTTTCTGTGGAAAGCAGAGTTTCTTCTTCTAACATTAGACAATTTCAGCAGAGAGAACAAATAAGCATTTGTTTTTGTATTCTATTCTCTCACGCTCATAAAGAGAATGCATTATAGACTATTAATTTTAAAAGTGTATAAGAAAATGAGTTTTTCCTTGAGATTACAGAATTAAGACATTTTTCGATCCAGAAATTTCTGATGGTGGGGACAAGGGCTACTGCTTCCTCATGTAGCATGAGATGCAGGGGTTAGAGAAGACCTTAAACATTATTTATTATTGCTGATTAGTGGGGAGGAAAAAAAACACACAACCTGTAAACTATGTCGGTGGAAATGAATTTGTGCCTACCCACCTCGGATTTACAGGCAACTTGTAGGATGTATGAATGAGATTTTACTTTCATAGAAAATGAGACGAAATGAGCAAGGTGTGGTTGCCAAGTTTGTTTTAGGAAAGAGTGGGAGCAGGTGGCAAACAAAAGATAAAATGTGTTATTTGAATAACGCTGAGTACTACCTCTAGTTTCACAGACCATATTTACTGTGCCAGGAAAGTGGGTCGATTTGTCTTTAAAATGTTTTACCTTCCCTTATCATCAGGCATTCAAGTAAATGTATATGTAACACATTTAACAAATGTAACACACTGTAAAGAGTGGGAACTTATTATAAATAGATGGTTTCACTTGTTTGTTTTGTTTTCTGAGCTGTTTGGAGGACTACAATGAATTTCTGCTGTTCCAATTTTGAGTGTTGTTGTGTCCCTCCTGTCTGACTAGAACCCTTCTATTTTTTTTTAAAGACTTCGAACCCTTCTATTTTTAAGTTAATTTTGATCCTGCCATGCAAAAATACTGGTATATCAAATTACACCTATTTTTATAAGAGGCTCGTTAACTCTTTCAATAAAGATTAAGGTTACTATATGCCTACCCTGCAGGAGGAAATACGCTGTGCTCTGCTGGAGCAACAAGAAACTTATATAGGAGCTAAAGGTGCAAAGGCATGCTAGCTTTCAGCACTATATCACTCAGATCTGCCTCCTTCCTCTGAAGACATGGGTATCTTAGCTGAAACATGCCTTCGATGGTTGCTAAGAGTCTGGCTTTTTAAAGCCCGTATGGACTGGAGTCTAAGATATTTTCCAGGGTTGGCTAAAAGATGAAGATGTGCTCTTCCTGGAGTGAGTTTGGTTCAGGAAGCAAGAGAGCTGAAACCTTGCAAACAGCTCCTTACTCAGTGTGGTAGGCGAATGACTCCTCCTGCTTTTGTCAGAGGTGCCCATGTCTCAGTCCCCATAAGCTATGAGTGTAGCAGGGCATAAGGACATTGCTGATGTGACCAAGTTAAGGATCTTGAGATGCCAAGATGATCCTAGGTCATCTGGGTGATCTCAGTGCCATCACAAGGACCCTTGGCAAAGGAAAGCATTGGGGTCAGAATCAGCAAATATGTGACAGTGGAAGCAGAGATTGGTGTGATGTATTCTGAAGATGAAAGAAGGGGCCACGAACCAAGGCAAGCAGGCAGCCTCCAGAGGCTAGAAAAAGTAAGGACACAGATTATTGCTAGGACTCTCCAGAAAGGAACACAGCAGCCTGTTTGATATTAACCTTGATTTAGTCCAGGGTGACCTGTGTTCTGTTTCTCACAACAGAACTCTACGATAATAAGTTTGCATTGTTATAAATGACTGAGAATGTGATCATTTATTACAGCAGCAATAGGAGACTAAAACGGCCAGAAATTCTTAAATAATTGCTGTAAATTATTTTTTGGAAGGAAGGAAGATGTAAACCTAAGTATAAAGAATGTGTGGCACAGCAAGGATTGGTCATCTTCCTGTGCTCGGGCAGATACTACCTGCACAGCTTTTACACATGGGGAAGCAAGGGGCAAGGGAAAAACGGTGTAAGAACACCTCCTCCCGCTCCCTGCTGCCACCGTACCTTTGCTCTGATTAATATCTCTTCCAAATAAATTGCTAACCTATAGGAAATAGGCATGTATGGTCTCCTCCTGACAAGTTGTAGGCACCCCTGAAATGATGCAAAGACAATCCTGGCCAAGGCTCAGCTGAGCAGTAATCCTCAAATTGGAAGGGTCCTCACTTCCGATTTTAACATGACCTGTTTCTGTGTCAAAAATACCGTCCTGGAGGACTGGAGATGGTGATGACTCAGACCAGAGCATCCTGAACTTCTTTGATTTCTTCGAGCTCGATGATGTTTGTTTCTTTACAGAAAGTTAAGAAGTTGCGCCCTGGTAATGGATAGCTTAGGGGACAGATACCAGAGAGAACAGAAACGGGGAAAATGGAAACACTTAACTTATAAAAGGAACAAATCCTCAGAAAATACATAATTCCCTGACCCTGGATATTTTCCGCGCCTTGTGCACACATCTGTATGATAAGTGGGAACAAGAACCGTAGTCCTGGATCTGGGTCCTGTTTGTACCAGGATTGAATATTGGTCTCACCTCTGATGCACCCCCTTTTTTTTTTTAATGTTCAGTTAGCCACTGTATAGTAGATCATTAGGGTTTGAGAAAGTGTTCAGTGATACATTGGTTGCTTGTAACACCCAGTGTTCATCACAACATGTGCCCTCCTCAATACCCATCACCCTGTTCCCCCCTCTCCCCCCGAAAGCTCACTTTGTTTCCCAGGGTCCATAGTCTCTCATGGTTTGTCTCCCTCTGTCTGATTTCTCCCTCTTCAGATTCCCCTCCCTTCCCCTATGCTCTTCCTCCGTGCTATTGCCTATGTTCCGCATATGAGTAAAACCACGTGATAATTGTCTTTCTCTGCTTAACTTACTTTACTTAGCATAATCCCTTCCAGTTCCATCTATGTCGATGCAAATGGTGTGTACTCATCTTTTCTGGTGGCTGAATAATATTCCATTGTATATATGTACCACATCTTTATCCAGTCATCTGTTAAAGGACATCTCAGCTCCTTCCACAGTTTGGCTATTGTGGACATTGCTGCTGTGAACGTTGGGGTGCATATGCCCCTTCTTTTCACTACATCTGTATCTTTGGGGTAAATACCTAGTAGTGCAATTGCTGGGTTTTAGGGTAGGTCTATTTTTAACATCTTGAAGAAACTCCATACTGTTTTCCAGAGTGGCTGTACCGGCTTACATTCCCACCAACAGTCTAAGAGTGTTCCCCTTTCTCCGCATCCTCGCCAACATTTGTTGTTTCCTTTTTTTGTTAATTTTTGCCATTCTAACAGGTGTAGGTTGGTATTTCATTGTGGTTTTGATTTGTATTTCCCTGATGGATAGTGATGTTGAGCATTTTTTCATATGTCTGTTAGCCGTTTGTATGTTTCTTTAAAGTGTCTGTTCATGTCTTCTGCCCATTTTTTGACTTGATTATTTCTTTTTTGAGTGTTGAGTTTGAGAAGTTCTTTATAGATCTTGGGTATCAGCCCTTTATCTGTAGTGTCATTTGCAAATATCTTCTCCCATTCTGTGGGCTGCCTCTTAGTTTTGTTGACTGTTTCTTTTGCTGTGCAGAAGCTTTATATCTTGATGAAGTCCTAAATATTTTTGCTTTTATTTCCCTTGCCTTTGTAGATGTGTCTTGAAAGAAGCTGCTATGGCCAATGTTGAAGAGGTTACTACCTATGTTCTCTTCTAGGATTTTGATGGATTCCTATCTCACATTGAGGTCCTTCATCCATTTAGAGTTTATCATTTTGTATGGTGTAAGGGAATGGTCCAGTTTCATTCTCCATATGTAGTTGTCCAATTTTCCTAGCACCACTTATTGAACAGACTGTCTTTTTTCCATTATATTTTTTCCTGATTTGTCAAAGATTAGTTGACCATGGAGTTGAGGGTCCATTTCTGGAGTCTCTATTCTGTTCCATTGTTTAATTTGTTTTTGTGCCAATACAATCTGGTCTTGGTGATCACAGCTTTGTAATATAGCTTGAAGTCACACAAGGTGATACCTTCAGCTTTGTTTTCCTTTTTCATAATTCCCTTGGCAATTCAGGGTCTTTTCTGGTTCCATACAAATTTTAGGATTGTTTGTTCCAGTTCCTTGAAAAATGCCAGTGGTATTTTAATAGGGATGGCATTTGGAAGTGTAGATTTCTCTGGGCAGGCTAGACAATTTAACAATGTTTATTCTTCCAGTCCATAAGCATGGAATGTTTTTCCATCTTTTTGTGTCTTCTTCTTCCTCAATTTCTTTCATAAGTGTTCTGTAGTTTCTAGAGTATAGATCCTTTACTTCTTTGGTTAGGTTTATTCCTAGCTACCTTATGATTTTTGTTGCTATTATAAATGGAATTGATTCCTTAATTTCTCTTTCTACAGTTACATTGTTAGTGTATAGAAAAGCAACTGATTTCTGTGCATTAATTTTGTATCCTGCCACATTGCTGAATCACTGTATGAGTTCTAGTAATTTGGGGGTGGAGTCTTTTGGGTTTTCCACATAAAGTATCATGTCATCTGCAAAGAGAGTTTCTCTTCCCATTCAAACTCTGATGCACTTTTATTTTATAGAACAAGATATGCAGAGATTTTTTTTTTCCTGAGCATAAGCTTCCTGAGTCCCTAAGCCTGAAATCACTTCTGAATGGCACCAAAGGAGCCCACCATATTCCCCTGGATTCTTCCCATAGATCTTGGTCATCTTAATTATTGCTCTCATTAAATTGTATTATCGTCGTTTATCTGTTTTCTGCCTAACAGAGCATGAGCTCTGTGGGATGAGGCATGGGATCTCACCCACCTCTCTGTTTCTGGTACCTGCTATGGTGCCTTGCCTGAGTGAGCCATCCATACATGATGCTTTTCATTGTTGAAAGGGGAAAAATCACTTTCTCCCTCTGGAATCATTCAGCTTTGTCATCAGTCTTGATGACAGGCTTGAATCCTAAAGCCATATTGGATTTCCCTCTTTATGTTTCCATTCACTGAAATACTCACTCATGCACTCATTCTCCACAGTTGTACCTCCCTTTGCATTGCTAAGATTTTCACTAAAATCGGATTCTTAGCTCCTCACGCCTGAATGATTGCAGGCAGAGCATTCCAACTGCTCGTAAAATCTGTGACAGAAGAAACTCTTCATATCATCTCCTTGGCTTAGAGTGGTTATTTCCAGGTACAGATCCATTGACCGGTCACAGGTTTGCTGGGCCATAATTCAGGGAATTTATGGCAAAACAGGCATCATCCCTGGAGATTCTAAATGAACATAGAACATCCTTACTTTTAAAAGCTTTCCAAGTATTGTGGGTTGATTTGTGTCCCCCTACATTCATATAGTGGTGTCCTAATCTCCAGAAGCTCAGAATATGACTGTATTTGGAAACAGGGTCATTGCAGGTATAGTAGTTGAATTTAGTTGAGGCCATACTGGAGTGGGATGTGCCCCAATTCAGTTTCCTACTGTCCTTATAAAAAGGGGAGATTTGGTCTGCACACAGGGAGAACACTGTGTGAAGATAAAGGCAGAGACGGGTGATGCTTCTACAAGTCAAGGAAGGCCAGAGAGTGCCAGCAGCC
Source organism: Ailurus styani (assembly GCA_002007465.1). NCBI lineage: Eukaryota > Metazoa > Chordata > Mammalia > Carnivora > Ailuridae > Ailurus > Ailurus styani. The sequence goes on along the minus strand of LNAC01000288.1, from coordinate 984,151 downwards.
ACCACAAGCTGGGGAAGCTGTGGCACAGATTTTCCTCACAGACATCACAGAAGGAAGTAGGCATTCTGACAACTTGATTGCAGATGTCTAGGCTCCAGAACTGTGAGACAGTAAATTCGCATGAAGTCATCTCATGTGTGCTTGGTTACAGCAGCCCTAAGAAAACATACCAGGTAATTCTTGTATGTGGCCATAGTTTTTTGAACTGTATTAAAACTGGCAATCACTTCAATAGCGATTATAAGGATTAAATGAATTAATATTTGTAAAATGCCCAATGCAAGACTTGGCACATAGTAACTACATGCATATTAAACTTGTAGGAAATCCTTCTAACCAAAAGCACCAATGTTTCTGCGTTTATGCACTGTGAGATGATTTTAGATCGCATGAATGTGAAAACAGATTCTTAATAAAACTGGCATGTCAATTCCATAATTTCTCAAATTTAGGTTGAGGCCAAGATTAGTAGTTCAGTAGTAATCCATCTCAGGAAGACCCTGAGTCTTCGAGATCTATGCATGCTCATGAATCTTCAAACCCTAAGTCACTGGAGCTTGTAGGGTATATCATTTGGATAAAGGGGGAGTCCCTGTGATGTGGGTCACCAGGATGGAGTCTTGCTAATCAGGTCTCCTTAGGCGTCAGGCCTTTTCAGGAATGACACGGCACCCGCTTTTTTTTTTTTTTTTTTTTTTTTACCAACACACAACACAGGAAAGGCGCAACCCAATCACATGCAATTTGACATACAAAGGCCAAAGAAATTAATGTGAACAGATACCAGCAGTGGGTGTTTACTATCTTCCAGGCAACCTTTTAAATGGTATACCTGTATTCTTTCATTTTGTTCTCATGACAGCTCATGACGTTGGTAGTAAATTATCCCTGTTCTTACCAAGGGGAGAACTGAGGCTCACAGGAAGGAGGGAACATGGTGTAGAAAACACAAGTGGTCAGTGGCAAAGCTGCGATGGAAGCCCAGCCATCTAAACATGGTGCCTACCCTCCTACCCTCCTAATCTACATATTTTACTCCTTCTTAAAAAAAATGTGTATTTGGGATGCCTGGGTGGCTCAGTCAGTTAAGCATCTGCCTTCCACTCAAGTCATGATGGGATGGAGCCCCAAGTCAGGCTCCCTGTTAAGTGGGGAGTCTGCTTGTCCTTCTGCCTGCCACTCCCCCTGCTTGTGCTCTCTCTCTGTGTCAAATAAAGAAATAAAATCTTTACAAAAAAGATAGCATGTGCACGTATATATATAATTAAAAGAATATCTGCAAAGCAGGTACTTGTATAATCACTGGCCCCATCAACAAACAGAACATTGCCAGTGTTCTAGAAGCTTCTCTGGCAGCCTTCTATGACCATGTTGTCTTTTTTTTTTTTAAAGATTTTATTTATTTATTTGACACAGAGAAAGAGAGATTACAAGTAGGCAGAGAGGCAGGCAGAGAGAGAAGAGAGAGGAGGAAGCAGGCTCCCTGCTGAGCGGAGAGCCTGATGCGGGCCTCAATCCCAGGACCCTGAGATCATGACCTGAGCCGAAGGCAGAGGCTTTAACCCACTGAGCCACCTAGGCACCCACCTGTTGTCTTTTGATAACACATCATTACCTAGAGGTAACACTTTCTGATGATCATTGTGATGACCATTTTCTTGCTCTTTTATAATTTATCAAGGCTTTGAACCCTATGCTGTTATTATTCTACTTGTCTTGCTCTTTTGTAATTTTATCATCAATGCTTAGAATCCTGAACTGCCTTTTTTTTTTTTACCCTAGCATTCAAAGCCTTCCACACAGAGGCTCTCTTCTCATTTCCTGTTGTTTTCCTAGTTGAACCTCTCCTTTGTCTTGTGATGGATTTATATGCCCCCGAATATATTATATACATTGCTTCTTCCTTTATATGTGTTGCAGCAGATCCCTTCCTCCAAGTTTCCTGTCCCCACATTCACCGTTTTCTAATAGCCCAGCTGCCTAGGGGACCCCTCCTGTTGGTTTTATTCCATAGGGATTCCTTCTCCCCTGAACTGTTCTGGTCCTTGTATCTATTCCACCCATTTTATACTTTCCCTACAGTGCTGTCTGATGTTGTGCCTTTTTAATATAAAGCCTTAAAGTGTTTGTCACTATTACTAAAGTTTTGTTCATCATTAATTTATTCATCCAGCACCTCTCTGTTAAGCATACTGTGTGGCAGATGTAGTGCCTGTATACACAGCAGAAAATAAGATATGCCAAGTCCCTACCCTCATGGAGCTTACTTCCTGGAGTGGAAAGGCAGATAAAAAACAAGAAAACAAATAAATAAGATAATTGTGGTAAATAAGAGATCACAGTGAGAAGCCATGAAGGTAACGAAACAGGGGCGGGGGTGGTGGGACAGGGGGATCTTTGGAGCCAAGATGTTTTCTGTTCATCTGGGTAGTAAGCAGCAAGTCAGAGCCAACTCAAAGGCCCTGTGGCAGAAACAAGCTGGGCTGGGAGGAGATGCAGAATGAGCAAGAGGACAGGAGGGGTTAGAAGTGATCATGGGCGGGTGCCTGGGTGGCTCAGTCAGTTAAGCGTCTGCCTTCAGCTCAGGTCATGAGCCCATGGTCCTGGGATTGAGCCTTGCGTCGGGCTCTGTGGTCAGCTAGGAGTCTGCTTCTCTCTCTTTCCCTCTGCCCCTTCCCCCACTTGGATTCTTTCCTGCTCTCTCAAAAAATGAATAAAATCTTAAAAAAAAAAAGCAATCATGGGTAAATCATGTGGAATCATTTAGTTTTGAATGGTAGGTAGTAATGGCAACTGGTAGCTAGTTTTAAATTTTTCTAGATGCAGTGGGATAGCACTGAACAGTTTAAAGAATGGAAGGGAGGCCCTTGTCCTTACTTATGAGCCCTTATTTCATATTGTCTTTTTGGTTTGTTTTTTTTTTTAATTTTATTTTTATTCTTTGCCCAAGGGGTACAGGTCTGTGAATCATCAGGCTTACATCTTTCACAGCATTCACCAAAGCACAAACCCTCCCCAATGTCCATAACCCATCCACCCTATCCCTACCCTCCCACCCCCCAGTAACCCTCAGTTTGTTTTGTGAGATTAGGAGTCTCTTATGGTTTGTCGTCTTTTTGTTTTTTTTTATATACATGTTTTTTTCCTCTAACTAGAGCATTCAATCTTTGTAGTTCCTTGGAAATTGTTACCGTCGATACTGCTAGTCATGTTACAAAGCCCGTGTGGGTGCCCTTTCAGGGCTGTAATTATCCTAACACTTTTAGTTTTTAGCAATGTCAAACTTTCCGGAGAGTGCTGAGTATATTCAAAAACCCGTCAACTCCGCAAAGTTTCAGTTGGACAACTGAGGTCCTTTTGTGTGGTGATTACACCGTCAACAAACATGACCCATCACGCGGACAACTCAAGAAGTGCCAAAATAGTTGTGAGTTGTCCAAGACATAACGCGTGCCCTTTTATGATGAGGGCTCACTTGATTGGGCTGCATTCCAGCTGACCTTTTGCGCATTCCTCAAAGCAAGATGTACAGAGCGAGGGAGGGGAGCTGTGCTTTCCGATAAACCTGGCATTGCCTTTCTACTTAAATTTCCCAGGGACTCCGTGCATTTCATCTCCATACGGCCTGTGCCGTGCTTCCGAGAATTTTAAACAAGCAGAGCAACTGTCAAGAAGTGAAAATGAACCCTCACCAAATTTATCCACTTATATGAAACTGAGACATGAATGCATAAGGTGGTGGGGGGGTGAGCCGTTAATAATGAAGAGCTGAGAGCACGTGTCTGGCACTGGACATTGCATGTGATTGATACTCGGATCGCTCTTTACTATTTAAAGAAGCAAAAGTATGCTTCAGAATTGGAAAGAAAGGTCTGTAATTCTGTGAAATGAGACAGGCCAGGAGCAAGGCATATGGCTGTTGGCCTCAGGCAGGTTTCTCAGGACTAAGAGAAGAGGCTCCTTTGCTAGCAAGTTGAGATTAGTTATTAGACAGTGGCCCCAAGGCACCGCTGCCCCGGAGGGAAGCACTGATGTTCTGATCACACTCCATTACTCCTCAGTGTTGCTAATGAGCCAGAGTTCCAAAAGAGATGGCTCCCTTTAAATACAAGTAATTTTATACTCCCCAAAATGACCTGAAATTGTACTTACAGATAGATCATATTTAAATGGCTCAACTGTCCAAGTAGCTGGTCACTTGATCCTCATACTAGAGATGTAATGACTCATTACTCCAAAGATAGCCTGAAAAACATGGGTCAGAGATGCTTTGAAACAACTATACTTAAAAATGTTCCCCAGAGATGTACTTTCAGGAGGAAATAGTAGAGTTCCAGTTGCCTGGCACCTAACTCTTCAATTTTAAAATCAGTAAGTATTTATTGAACTTCTACCATTTTCCAGGCACTGTGCTAGATGCTAGGCATGCAGTGGTGAACAAGACAAAAAGACCCCCCCCCCTTCATGGGACAGACTTCCTAATGCAGAGACAAAAACATGCAAGCACATACATATGATAAAGACATACATAAATAAATGGTTAGAAAGTTGTTTTTAAGGCCCATAGAGGAAACAGAAAATAGGTTACGTTATAAAGTTGGCAAAAAACCCCAAAAAACAAAAAACAATAAATGTTTGGCTTGATTTAGGTAGTAAGAAAAGGTTTCAGTGAAGGAGAGACTCTGTGTTGAGATCTAAAGCAAAAGAAGGACTTAGTCTTAAAAATATTGGAATGGGGCAGGTGAGAGTCCTTCAAGCGAGGGAACAGCTAGATGTGTTCTGGGAACTAAAATGTACCAGAGTGTGCAGAGTGTGTGGAGGAGAAGGAAAGAACTATGCATGATGGACAGAGGGTTTGGGCACGCAGAAAATTTTTAGCCGCGGGAAGATGCTTGGATTTAACCTAAATGCAGTGCAAAGCCATTGAAAGTCTTTAAGTAGGGCGAGGTATGGTCAGACTTGTATTTTGCAAAGCATGAGTATTCTCTGAATTTGCCAATATGCCTGGCATATTGATGTAACTAGGGGAGTCTTGACAAAACCATACTGTTCTTTTTTTTTTTTTTAAGATTTATTTATTTTAGAGGGTGCACAAGAGTTGGAGGGGAGAGGCAGAGGGAGGGGGAAAGAGAATCTCAAGCAGACTCCTCACTGAACACCGAGCCCGACTTGGGGCTTGATCTCACAGCCCTGAGATCATGACCTGAGCTGAAACGAAGAGTCAGACGCTTAATCAACTGGGACACTCAGGCTCTCCCAAAACCATACTGTTCTAAGTTCACGAATTTCAAATATCTCTTCCTTTCCTGTTACTAATTTTTAAATATTTTTTGAGTGTCTATGATATGCTACATAGTAACTATGGATACACAGGGAGGATAGAAGGAAGGTCATTATTTAGGGTGGAAGACCACACAAGAATGGGGAATCTTCACCCATGTAATGGATACTCCCCCAGCCTGAAGTTCAGAGACTCTAGGAGTGCGAAGAGGAGCGAGTCCTTGAACCTGTGGGTCATGAGAGCTGCCCTTGGGGAAGTTGCGTACCCAACCCCGGCCCACTCCAGGGTTGTGTCAGCATATTTTAATACTTCTGTGCTTTGGATGCATGGCTACATAAGCCCGTATAAATAACACAGAAATTATTTTGTATTTTACTTGCTGTGTGTGTGCTTAAAGGCAGGATACGTTCAGAATAACAAAGATCCGATGATTGCATGAAGGACAGCCCCAGCTTTGCAGCTTGGTCAAGCTGGGAGTCTTTCTAACAAAGTAGTGCTGAACTTCACCAATGATGTTTAGAAATATTATTGCAGAAGTGTTATCATCATAGGTAGTCCTAGATACAGCGAATCAGAACTGTCCACATTAAAAATACTGAATTAGGTAGAATCGAAGAATGAAACTACTAGCAGATTTTAAAAGGGAACCGAGAAGGAATACCCGTCTTAAGGGGATTTTTGGTGTTATTTCTGATGACTTAAAATCTCTTTCTGTTACGTCAACTAGAAAACAGCTTTCTAAAAAGCTAATGGATGGGCTTCCTGCTATCATAGAGCAAAACATATGTGCCTGGAGCATAAAGACTTATATTCACCTTTATTCTTATCTTGGTAAAACAGTCCACTGACTGTATCAGCCCTCGTCTGGCTGAGGTTTAGAGCTGCTGTAGTCGGCATTAAAGCCAGAGAGAGAGAGAGAGGGGCACCAGATACTCGAACCGCCACAGGCATAAGCCATTATCTTCACCCTGTGAAAAATTGCCTGATTTTCTCTCTTGATAAAACTAGACATGAGTTTAAAAACATTACTTAGAAACATAAACCTCAAATACCTAAGTCCTTACTTCTCTTCCTTTATCACTCACCAGAGCCTTTGAGAGTTGGGGTGGGGGGAGGGAACTACTTGTAATGAAATGTGCTTAAAGAGGGGAAAATGTAAGGTTTCATTTTTTGACGCACAGCTGATAGAACCATTATCTCTGGAGGGCTTATTCAATCAAGAGCCGGAGATGCGGAAGCAAGCAGAGAGTAAGAGGTGTGAAAAGGCTTTCATTGAGGCATCAAAGCAAACCCTGCCAGCCAGGTCCTCTGTTGGCTCCCCTTGGTTCCGGCCCCCTTGGGGCACGCACCAGCCCTGTTAGGGCAGGCGCTTCTGTAGGGACCACTCGGCATTGTCTCTGCTGAGGGGACCATTCTCCGAGTGTCCCCGAAGCTTGGTCTGGATACCTTGGGAGAGCGCTGATGCTGTGTGCTCTCTGTCCCCAAGCCACCTTCCCACTGCTGTGTCATCCCAAACTCTCCATTGTTCTGCACAGCCTCTTGCGCTTGTCTCCTCCTGTGCCTCTGTTCCTGAGGTTCTTTTCACACGTTCAGATTTCACCTTTTTTCATTAAATTTCCACAGCTCTCTTCCGGTCATTACTGCCTATTTTCTGTCTCCATCCCCTGGTTTTGCGTTTTCCCGCCATCCCCCGTTTTATCATTTTCCCCTTATTCTGGTTGTGTTTCTATCTTCTCTTCCCGTCAGTCTGTGAATTCATTGAGGACAATGAATCATGTCATCACTGCATCTCTCTCCGAAACTTGCACATCCAAAGGATGTTTATTAAGCACATTCTAATTGCATTGTTCTAGGTGCCAGGGAGACAAATAGAACAAAACACACATAGTCCTTGTTCTCATGGAAGTTGTTGGGAGAATGACAATAAACAGGAAACAGAGACAAACAAAATCATTACAAATTGTGAATCAAGTTACAAAGGAAACAGGATAATGGGATAAAAGAGCCTCAGAGGAAGGGAGGTATTTCATTAGTTGAGGGTAAGAGCAGGCTCCCTTGTGGTAACCTGAAGGCCGAAAAATTGCTGTTCTGGGGAGTGGCAGTGGGCAGGCCAAGTAGAAAATTCTGGAGAGTAGGATCGACAAAATCCTGAGGCAGGAAAAGCTTGGCATATTCTAGGAATAGTCTAAAGCCATTTTGTGGTGAGGGGGAAAGAGGAGATGGGCAGGAGCTGCCTCGCTCAGGACCATGAGTTTGGGTTCTCTTGTAATGCAGTCGGAAGCCATTGGAGGGTTTTAAGCAGGAATGTCTATTTTTTTATTTATATTTTTCAAAGCTAATTTTGATAGTTTTTGAATTCACCTGTGTCTCTCAAGACGAGGGCTTACTTCATCTAAATTAATATTGGCGGTTTTTGTTTTTTTCACTGGAAGCATTTGTAAGAACTCCATGTGTAAGGTGAGAAGACCATTAAAAAGAATACTAATTCATATTTTTCATGTTCCTTGTCTTGGCCAGGTAGTTTTAATTATCTCATTTCTACTAATCTATGAAAAAGGTTTTGCTAATAAACACACTTCTATATAAATAGGACATTGGGGAATGGGGCGGTATGTGTTTATGTGACTATGGTACCCCTTTAATTGAATTCTGAGAGCAAATATTTAAAAATCAGCACAGTAACTTGTCCTTATATTTAAAATTTCTCCCCTTCACTTTATTTCTCTCTGCATCTACGATTACCCTTCATAAAGGTCAAAAATCCTCTTATTGTTATAATCAGTGATCCTCACCTTTTGGGGAGTGATTAATTTAAATTTTAACGGACTTCTTTGGGGTAGGCGAATCTTTGCGGGTCTTCCTTCCAGGTAGAATGAATAAGTGAAGTGGCCTGGGGTTTCTGTAGAGCAGTTACAAAGAGGGGACAAGAGATGGGAATGACAACTTTTAGACCCAAGTGGTAGAGAGGCTGAAGAACAGACTTTATGTTTTGAGAGATTCAGTTCTAATGTTCCAATAATACTTCCGTGGTAATAATTAAACTTGGAATAATGCACCAAGATTTTATTGGTAGCCACCTATTCGTAGCTGAAAAGACTGGAAATAGTTTCACACAATGAAACCCAGCTATAAGGCAAGCTGACATAAACCAAATGTTCCTGATAGATCCGCCTACTCTTCATAAACAGAATGGGGTCTGCAACGGTGGGAGGCTGGTCCATCTCTAATTTTATTCTCTTTTTGGTGCTCATTCTCCCTAGATTGGAGGTGGAGTACATGTTCCAATTAACTTAAACGTCCAACCACTCCAGTATGGGTTTTGAGGTTCCAGGTCCACTGGGCGAAAGCAGATGGTTTCATTTAGCAACTGTGATGGATAGAATACTTGATCATGCAGTTTCTAACAGTTTTGAAAATAGTTTTTGGAATGATAATAGTTGTAAGAGGTGAAGCTATTATATACATATTAATAGCCTTTAAGTTTTTTTATGAAGTAATCCAGTAAAATTGACTTCTACCCAGTCCCCACTATCCTTACTTTATTGGCAACATTTCATCTGTGGGTTGTTGTTGAGACATTTTTACTGTTTACCAGATGGGGTAAGATTTTACATAACTTAAAACATCTGCTCTCATTGCAGTCCAATATGATCATCTATTTATATTTTTGAATTATATTATTCATTTCCTTTTAAATGATCATGAAACTGTTTTCAGAAGGATAAGTTTACATGGTATTTGCCACAGACATTTAACTTTTCTTTCCTTTTTTTTAAATCTGATATTAGGATAAGCCATATTGTGAGCTATGAATGTAGTAAAATATTTAAATGTAGTTTCACTTTGGAAATACTTGATTTCATAATTAACTGTTGTTAACGTCACCTCTGCTTTCCTGCCTGCATACACCTGAATATAGTCATTTCAATATAAATATAAAATAAAGAAAGCTATTTTAGATTGTGCCAAGGGTCTGACCTAAAATAAGAGTTTTCAAAAGATACTGTGGGAATAATACTGACACTGAAAGAATTGAAGAAGGAAAAACTATGCAAAAAAAATGGAAATGGAATTATTTCCTGGGACTTCGAACTAGCTAATAATGAATTTACTATTGTGCAATATAAAAATAACCTTATATGTAATAGTCAAAATTGGATGTAGATGTTACTATTGTTCCTTCATTTTATAGACAAGGAAACCTTATAGATAAGGCGTAAGGACATTTAGCCACTTAACCCAAGGTCACAGAAGTGAATCTGCAGGGGCTCAGACTACAGTCCCTGTTGAGTCCTTGGAAAGCCCAGCTAACAGCACATATGTCCATGATTCTGAGAGATGAGATGACAGTTCCCCTCTTGCTTATTACTGGAGCATGGTTTTTAGGGCCTGTTGCACTCTTATCATCTTGGGGGTCACAGTGCATTTGCTGGGATAGTGAGTTGAATTGTGTCCTCCCCCCCAAAAAAGATATGGCAGGTTCTGACCCCCATTACCTGTGAATGTGACCTTATTTGGAAATAGTCTTTGCAGTTGTAATTCAGTTAAGGATTTCCAGATGATATCATCCTGGACTTAGTTGGGCCCTAAATCCAATGACAAGTGTCCCTATAAGAAGGAGAAAAAGAATACACAGAGACAGAGAGTCCAGGTGAAGATGGAGACAAAGATTCGAGTTACTCAGCTATAAGTCAAGGAAAACTAAGAATTGCCAACCCCCACCAGAAACTAGGAGAGAAACAGATTCTCTCCCAGAGCTTCCAGAAGGTAACAGCCATGCCAACATCTTGATTTTTTCCTTCTGTGCTCCAGAACTGCAAAAGAATGAATTTCTGTTCCTTTAAGCCACTAAGTTTGTGTGATTTTTTTCATGACAGCCCTAGGCAACTAAAATAACTGGTTGTCTTCTACAGTCTAGATAAAGAATGCTTAAAATATCCTAACTTTGGCTACTTTTTTTTTTTTTTTTTTTGGATATAGAAAGCAAAATAAAATGGCAAGGTGATAGAAATGCCAGTAGAAAAAGCATTAAGGGATGGCAATTCTAGGATATCCACGAACTAATTATGTAGCTCTAGAAGAGTCACGTAACTTCTCAGAGCCTCATCTATAAATTGGTGCGGTAGAGTCGCCAGCCATCTTGAAATTGGATGATTCCTGCTCTCACCTTGAGGTCTGCTAGCTTGGCACTGCCATTCCCCCAGAGTGGAACATGGCTTGGCAGAACCGAGGTACCTGTGTGCACTTCCTACCCCTACCGTTTGCTTGCTAACCTTCAACTTCTTTTCTGTACAATAAGGGTCATTATGTTTACTTTAGAGTGTTATCAGTGGGTTAAACGGGAAAATGTATGTAAAACATATTTTTGGCACATAGTAGGTGCTCAACAATGATTTGTTTTCCATCATTAAACTGTAGCATTTGTTTCAAATACTTCACGGCCAGTTTATTATCGTGTTGACTCAGTCCTGAAGGCCTTTCTAGTTATTGACAAGCAGTTATCTTAATCTTTCTAAAAAATTTTCCATTATTGGAAATCAAGAAGAAATCAAGTTTTCTTTCTTGGCCCTGCCTTCTCTGTATCACCAACAGACAACGACATGTCATGTGTATTGAATACTCTTTAGTTTGTTTTGAAAGAATAGGTTGAAAATAATTTTTTTCATTTCAAATTTTGCTCACATCACACCCCCATAAACCCACACCACACCCTGAGAATTTAAAACTCTCTGAACTAATATTCTGTGACTCACGGAAAATGGTGCTCTGCCATTGTCTGATAAATACAAATGATTGACATTTCTAACTGATTTTGGAGGAGGGTTTTTTTAAATGAGACAGTCTTCAGTAGATAACTTAAAAGCACCTAGAGCCACCACTTGCATAAATGCAGGCCTACCTAAGAATAATACTCTGTAACAAAGCAGGGACTCAGAATGATAACCCATAATATACCCTTAAAAGCCTAGATGAACTGGGGACACCTGGTTTAAGCGTTTGACTTTTGATTTTGGCTCAGGTCATGATCTCAGGGTCCTGAGATCAAGCCCCACATTGGGCTCTGTGCTCAGCGGGGAGTCCTCTTGAGGATTTTTCTTCCTCTGCCCTTCTCCCTTCTCATAATCTCTCTTTCCCTAAAATAAATAATCTTAAAGAAAAAAAAGCCTGGGTGAACCATTGGCCTTTTCCAGTTAAAAGAAAGAAATTTCAGAAACCCCTGAGTTTTGAAATAGCGAATATTTGTTACATTTTTCAGACTAGGATGGATAGTCAACTGCATGGTCCCGGGCAGCATTTATTAAAACCCTAATTCTTTTCTTTTTTTCTTATACACTAGAAGCTGCTGTACAGCTCCCAGACTTACTTCAGCTCCCAAACCCTGCATCCTACCCACATTTCTCTGGCTCCCCCAGCTTCCCTTTACAAGGCCCATTGACCTGTCCTAGCTCCAGCTGCATGAGCTCCATCCCGTTTTCAAGCAGGGATAAGGGACAGGGTTGGCCTGGACAATGCCAGGAGGATTCTCTTTTCCTTTTTCTTTTTCTTTTCCTTTTCCTTTCTCTTAATTCTTTTAAATTTAAATTCAATTTAGTTAACATGGAGTTTATTAATAGGTTCAGGGATAGAATTTAGTGATTCATCAGTTACATGTAACACTCAGTGCTCATTCATCACAAGTGCCCCCCCTAATGCCCATCACACATTTACCCCTTCCCCCCACCTGCGTCCCCTCCAGCAAACCTCAGTTTATTCCCTATAGTTAAGGGTCTCTTGCGGTTTGCCTCCTTCTCTGTTTTTATCTTATTTTATTTTTCCTTCCCTCCCCCTATGTTCTTCTGTTTCTTAAGTTCCACGTATGAGTGAAATCGTATGGTATTTGCCTTTCTCTGACTGACTTTTTTCACTTAGCATAATACCCTCTAGTTCCATCCACACCATTGCAAATGGCAAGATTTCAGTCTTTCTGATAGCTGAGTAATATTCCATTGTGTGTATATATACATATATATATATGTATATATACACACACACACACCACATCTTCTTTATCCATTCATCTGCGGATGGACATCTGGGCTCTTTCTATAGTTTGGCTATTGCAGACATTGCTGCTGTGAACATTGGGGTGCAGGTGCCCCTTCGGATCACTACATTTGTATCTTTGGGGTAGATACCCAGTAGTGCAGTTGCTGGGTTGTAGGGTAGCTCTATTTTTAACTTTCTGAGGAACCTCCATACTGTTTTCCAGAGTGGCTGCCCCGAATTCCCACCAACAGTGTAAGAGGGTTCCCCTTTCTCCGCAGAGGATTCTCTTTCTTGAGCTGGGGAAAATGCTATGAACTTTATGTAAAAAGTAATTTTTAGACCTGTCACAATAAGTTTATAATTATAAACTTTTCATTTAAATGTACTTTCAGATACATTATCACATTTCCTCTTTAAATATTTTATGACATTCTCATAATACATTACTATTTTTAAGAGACTAGCTGCTGACTTGGCTGAGTTGAGTTTAGAGGCAAAACTTGAATCTGGGTCTTTTCCTGGTCCTGTGTCTCCCATCTGTCTGTCTGTCTATCTATCAATCATCTATGTATTTCCCTATCTCTCCACCATCTAATCATCTGTATTTCTTTATCCACCCATCTAGTTTTATTGCTTTACTGTAACCATACTCAACTGGGTGCATGTTACTCATGTTCTAAGAGTAGGATGTGGGAGGCACTGGACATAGATGGTTGGCATTCTCCCAACCACATAGTGCTGTGTGGTGTGTGCCAGTCCTCACGGTCAACCACCACTGAAGCTGCCAACACGTTCTAAAGGATCATAAGCAACTGAAGGTAAACTGTCAGAACAGAGGACCAAAAGGGGAGAGATATAGGCAATGAGACAATTTTATGGGGTGGATATGCTATAAAATTTTACTATCACTTATTCCTAATTCCACCTTTCCTGAGTAATGTGTCTGATCAAAATGTAAGGCAATAAAAATAAAATGAAATAATTGCTTTCCTAGTCCATAAGTGGAAATCAAAAGTCAGTGGAGAGGCAGCTTTTCCAAGTTAAAAGCCATTCAAACTATGAATAAATTGTATTGGATTATTGCTGTTAATTAACCAATCAATTCAAAGAACTTCTGGGGTAGAAACAGCAGAGGTTTAAGATTAGATAGCTTTTTTGAAAGGCCAGCAGTGTCTGAGTCCTATTCTAGGCTCATTGTAATCCTCATCCCAGTTTTCCCACTAAAAATGATTTTCAACACGCATGCTTTTTTAAATGCAAATTAAATAAAATCAGAATTAAATAAATAAAACTTTTCCTAGTTTAGGGGTCATAAACCTTTTCCCATAAAGGGCCAAAGGATGAATTTTAGCCTTTGTGGACTGCGTGGTCTCTGTCACAACTGCTCCCATCGCCCTTTGTGGCTCAAAAGCAGCAACAGACAGAAATGAGTCACGTGTGACTCTGTTACAAGCAACTTTATTTACAAAGACAGTGGATGGATTTAGTTTGCAGGCTGTGGTTCACAGACCCCTTTCCTAGATCAAACTGAGAAGTCAGGAGGTGCGGTGTGATGCTCAGAAAACCTTGGTTTTTGCTGAATATAAAATGCAAGACAAACATCTGTGCATGTTGCCAGACATAGCTGCATTAGCCTATCCTGATTTATTAATATGTGCAAACACTGTCCGCTCACCTTCCCTTCTGTGATTCAAGAATCTCTTTACTTTTCTATAGCAGAGAAAGTTCCAGTTCTCTTCAAGGCTAGGCCTGCTCTTCGGGGAATGGAAACAATTGCAATTGGAAAAGCAAATAGTCTCCCTTACCAAAGTTTTAAGATAGAAAGTGGAGAAATAAAAACTTCATTAGTAGCCAGAACTGGGCTTTGGATGCTCATTGGTTTTGAAAGCACCAAATAGGCGACAAAAATGAATGCATCAATCTTTCAGAATCAATGCATCTCTCTGCAAATAGAGCTAACTTTCTATTTCAACCCCATTGTCCTTTCATCCACCATAGAGACACCAGAAATCACATTGTCCCAGAGTTAAAGTACATTACTGCGCCAAGCAAAGATTCTTGGTGTATAGATTCTTAGCAAAATGATAACCACGCTGCGAACTTTAGAAAATGTAACATAATGTAACATACGATCCATTGAGAAGCCTCCTAAATAGATGGGAAGCCAGCAGCTGTGAGCTGTCGCTTTCAGCACCTGACCTCCCGAGATGCTTAATAAAATAGCCTACAAAGTATTACTCTCTCATCAGTGCCAAGAGGCATTTGTGGAGAGATAAATAAAGCTATTTTCCAAAACGGGGAATATTCTGGTGTGCCGGTATTGAAATGACAGTTTCTTTATGGGATAGGAGATGGGCCGGAGAACACCAGCCAGGTAGTTGCCCCCGTGCCCACCACCAGGCTAAGGTCTATAATGAGATTCCAGATTAGATCGCTGAACCTCAGAGACGAGGTGCTTCACATCTGTGAGATGTTCAGCTTGACTTCATAATGAGTTCACCGAGCAGAATGAACCACACTTGAAATCAAATACTTTGCATTCAGGATGAAATAAGTGGGGATCAATCATAGTCAGGGAAGTAGCATTTTCTCGGAATGTAATGCTGTACTGAGCTAAAGAAAAAAAAAGGGGGGGACAGCGGGACGTGGAGTGTCCAAGAGAACAGTTCACGAGTGACACAAATGTGTACCGCTTGTCCTGGGGCAGAGCTGCACGTATTAGCCTCTGGAGGTGCTGTCTCAAGAAAGTGGGCTGGTGAAAAGGATGAAAGGGTCACGCTATCCGCCAATACAAATCAGCGTGCCCCAAAGCACCCCCAGATACCACCATCTTAGGACCATTTTCGGAGTGTCCCATCCCAGGGGCTTTTGTCTGGGGACAGCTTTGGGGAGCCAAACAAAACAGTCTTGGTAACTGGAGTGTTTTGTTTTGCATGCCGGTGAGATTCTAGATGGAGCCCGGCAGAGCCCACCTACGAGGGTCAGAATGCCGGGACACGCGCCTTGCACTGGCCGGGCCGCTCGCTCGAAAAGTCCCTAATGTGAGTTTCTGGGAAAAGCTCTGTAGGCTGGCATGGCCAACACCCCAATAATCCAGGGCCTTTTATCCCAGCCAGCCTACCATGATTAGTATACCTGCCAGGGCCATGGATCCCCCCAGGTAGGGGTTGGCTGCTGGAAATAATCAGGGGCGCCCTCAGGTGTGACCCACCTCTCCTTTCTCAGAACCGAGATCGTTACCTTTTCACTGTCTAGCGGGGAAATGTCACTGGAGGCCTCATTAACAGCAGACAGTACAGAGAGCCATCGTATAACTTCTGGCCTTTCTGAAGGATTTGAAGCTTATATTACAGGAGGAAGGAAAAGAACAGGTGTCATGACTTGTCTTTTTCTTTTTTCATCCTGCAACTGTCACTCACAGGGTTCCAAGCAGAATGAAAAGCACCAACAGGAAGCCCAGTGAGTTGCCTGGCTTGGGAGGTCATGCTGGTTTGTTGCACTCATTGTTTTTACCAGAAAGGACAGTGACCCAATGTCCCTCTCTCCTACTTTCTCTTTCAAGATTCTCTTCTGACTTGACACAGCCTCTTGGCTGCCAGGCTCCATCCAGATCCCAACAGCCAGCTGCTTGGATCAGTTCCGGACATGGCCCTCCTCCTGGCCTTAGGCTACCTTCTGGAATCCTCCAAAAGTCACAGGGGAGCAAGTAAGTGCATTTTGTTCTCTCTCTTCCTCACTGTGTCTGCTAAGAAAGCTTTCTGCTCTGGAGGAGAGAGACTGGCCCCTCTGGTGCTCCTTTGGTCCCTAGTAAGATTAGAGGCATAGATGGGAGATATTTTGGACAGCAGCTTCCGGCTGCTCCTGAAGTTCCTTCTCTGGACTCACCCTGCAATGCCAAGCTGTGATTTTCAGCATGGCTATGGACTGGAAACGAACGAGGGATGTGATGCTAGGTGGGGACATCCAGCACAGAACAAAGCTGAGCAGTGCTAGCGTGTGGAATGCCTCTCTAGGAAGAGGTGTTTCCCAAACGGCTCTGCCAATTAACTTAGGCTGGAGCGTATCCCCGGACATATCCTGGGGGATCTTGAAGGGTTAAATAGTGAGAATGATCATTGCTGTTCATTATACGTACGTATTGAGGTAGTACCTGTTGGGCCGACGGGGTCCGGGGAACTGAGGAGGCCACAAGACGGCGGCTGCCCTACCGTCTCACCGCCCCGCCCCCCTCTAATCAGCTTCCACTCTCAAAAGACCGCCAAGGCCAGAGCTTCGGCGGGAAACCAAGGGCTGAACTCCATCCAATCTCCTACCAATTATGGTCACGTTCCCCTGTTCCGCCCACACCCCATAAAAACCCGTGCGCATCCTCCCCAGGTGCGACTTCCCCGACTCCCTTCTCTCGGAGTCACGGAACCTCGCCCGAGGGCGTCTCTATTAAAAATCTCCCCTGGTGCCTATTCGTCTGGTGCTTTGTTTAATCCGCCGTTACTGGGAGGGCTACCGGGAAACCTTACAGTACCCTTACAGCATGCGCCCACAGCCCTTGCTCTCAAGGAGACAAGAAGACTATGGTCTCTCATTAAGACAAGTACAAATTGATCCAGGGTGTTCAAGGTCAAACCATTAAAAGAAGTACTATTGTTCTGCTATTTGTCTCCCTCTCTTTTAAATTTACTCCTCTCCAATTCACTGAATTCTCCCCCTCCCCCCCACCATTCTTAGACTCTCGTAGGGAAAATTCTGTGTACTTCTCTGAGTTGAATCTCATTTTGCTATTCTTGTCCACATTCTTGTTCCTAGGGGAAAAGACATGGCTAGAATTCTTGTGTGCGTATGACTGATAAAGCCTTTAGAAGAAGAGATAATGAGGCAGAGACCAACAGAGACTCAAAGACTCCCCAGCATAGCTATAACACAACAACTATGTCATCTCAAAAGAAATCTTGTCATTAATATGCCGGGGATGGGAGTCCTTGTCTGAGTGGTCATGCAGGCAGGCCGCGTTTACCGACTACCTGCCGCGCCGCAGACAACTGTCCCAGTCACAGTGGGGAATTAAGTCAGAGCAAGGCACTCTAATAAAAATAAGAGGGACAGAACAAAAAAGCACTGAAAAATACAGAGAGGGAAAAAAAATGGACTCTCAGAAGGGCTTGTGTAATCCGGTACATCATTACCCGAGTGCTAAGGGTGTGGCTACAGGGGCAGAAGCTGCTAGAGCCTGGAGGAGGTTGTCTGGCGAGGCCTCGGGGCTGGGGAGAGGCGGTTCTGAATACTAAGACAAATCTGCATCTGGTAGAGGAGCGATTAAACAGGGAGGTTCCGGGGCAAGGCAGCAGCGAGGAAGCAAAATTAGGGGAAGGCCCTTGCCCTCTCAGCTGGTTCTTCCTCCAGCCCCTCTTGGGTTAGCACCCCTTTCTACCCATATCCTGTCTTAGCTTGCTGTGGGCCTTCTGGTTTGTGAGATCCAGGAAGCTTGAAGCTTTAGAAACGAAGACTGGCTTCCCTTAAACGCAGGTGCACCGCCATGTCCTCCATCTTATGAATTGATAATGGAATAAAGAATTTTCTTTCCTTTCATGAGAAGAAGTGCCAATAAGATCAGATCAGTTATGTCAGGATCCTCTCTGGCCCTTTCAACTTTGCGAGGCAGTTGAGATGCCATATGGCAGCTACAAATAATAGCCATAGGCAATGAAGTCTTTTCAAAGCAACTGTCTTGGATGTTTCCCCATTTATGTGATGTGCTTGCCATCATCTTCCGGACTCTGCATCCGTGCTTTAATCCATGCTTCTGGCCTCTTTGTGTTTGGCAAACCTTTGGACTCCTGTAGGATAATAGTGCCTCGGGTCCTAGCTCCGTCCCCTTTCCTGGTTTCTGTGTTTCCAGCATATTCGGGGGGAAGCACCCTCGTTGGCTGGAGTGCTCATCTCCTCTCCGACTTCACACGCTGCCCTCCTTCCCTCCCACCCTGTCCCCCACTACTCTTTCCCTCCCCATACACATCATGGGGTTGGGGGGGGGAAGATTCTGATACAGACATCCCAGAGATTAAAATTCTTATGCTTACCAAGGAAAGAATAATGTTAAAATAATTTCCCAGAAGTGGTGAAGTAATTTTTACCAAGTTAAAATACTGATAGACTAGGAAGAGCGTGTCCAGGGAATTTGATTACCTTTTAATTATGCTCGTAGTCCTCAACTGGCAGTGTGTGTGGGGGTGATATTGGCCTCACCCCAGGGGACATTTGGCAATGTCTGGAAACATTTTGGTTGTTTCAGAGAGGCAGGTGGTTGCTGCCTGCTCTGGAAGTTAGGGGTCAGGGATGCTCCTTATATCCCTCAGTGCACAGGACTCATCAGGCCTAAATTGTCAGGGTGTTCCAGATGAGAAGACCTGCATTGCCCTAACTGTAGCAAATTTGTATTGTTTACATTTGGTAATTTAGTTTAACTAGGAAGAAAAAGATACATTTTTTTCCCTAGCTAGAGAAATGATTGCAAATTTCTCTGGAAGAAATTTTTATTCTTGGTCCTCCCCTTACTCAATTTTCCAGAAATTTCCAGGGATTGGGAGACTTTTTCTGGGCCAGCTAGTAAATGTTTTAGGCTCTGTGGGGTCTAGAGGCAAAACTGAAGATATTTCTACAACAAAAGAGAAAATTTCTGCCATTTGCCTTGAATGGGCTGTCCTAGGTGGTGGGTAGGCTTTGCACCTGTTTGCTAGAGGAAGAGCAGCTGGCTCAAGAGGTGGGGCCTGGTGGTGAGGTGACTCTTGGGCCGAGGGTCCATCACTCAGGGCTAACAGCAGAGTCCCTAACATTCAAGGGGCAACCAGAGCTGGCTCTGGGTAGCAGCAAGACTCAGCTGCTGGCTGGGGAGGGGGGTGGGGGTGGAGAGTGGGCTGCAGGGTGGGTGCCTGGGTTTGGTCTCCATAACTCTAGTGCTAGTGGGCGCTATGGGCTGTAGAAAAACAGAAAAATAGGGCCTACAAGCTGTGGTTGGTCAAACCCTGACCTGTATCATTTTGGATTTTGAATCTCAACATCTTTATTTTTCTGGGTGGATTTTTTTTTAAGATTTTTATTTACTCATTTATTTGAGAGAGAGAGAGCGAGAGAGCACAGAGGGGGAATGAGAGAGAGAAGCAGGCTCCTCTTTGAGCAGAGAGCCCAATGCAGGGCTCAATCCCAGGACCCTGAGTCCATGACCTGAGGTGAAGGCAGACACTTAACCTACTGAGCCACCCAGGGACCCCATTTCTGAGAGATTTTTCTGTCTCAACCTGAAGAAAATTTCCAAATGTTTCTAAAGTCTTTAGTAATGGCAGAATTTAACTTAATCATGGAGCAAAATCATATGTAAAGATCATTTTCACTAAATGGGGTTAATCCTGTTTAGCTCTACCATCTAAAGCTTTGGGTTGCTAGACTTTGGAGGGGGGCACATTGGATCATCCATTAAGATGTCTACATCCAGGGCGCCTGGGTGGCTCAGTGGGTTAAATAAAGCCTCTGCTTCCGGCTCAGGTCATGATCTCAGTGTCCTGGGATCGAGGCCCGCATCGGGCTCTCTGCTCAGCGGGGAGCCTGCTTCCTCCTCTCCCTGTCTCTCTGCCTGCCTCTCTGCCTACTTGTAATCTCTCTCTCTGTGTCAAATAAATAAAATCTTAAAAAAAAAAAAGATGTCTACATCTAGATTATCTACCAGCAAAAAAAAAAAAAAAAAAAAAGATATGACTAGTAGATATAAGTTCTCTATTCCCCAAACCTGTAAATGTACAGCCCAAAATATTGGTCTTATTTTATTGGCATGATAGCTATGAAAATTAGTATAAAAAAGTCAAATACTTCATATATTTTATATAAAAGAAAGGGAAGTAATTATTAGAAAAGAATCAAAACCCTTCCCACTGCCTTTTTTCTGTTCTTGGAGAAAGAGGTACACTCGCCTTTATATGCCACTTTGTTCAAGCTTATTCCTCTACCTTTATCCTTGGTTCAGTTTTTATCTCTTTGGAAATAAGATCTTTAACAATCTTTATCATTATATACACTAATATTTTCAAGCAAGTACCATTCTAAATGGTGAACACTTTAGAAGCATTCTTACTATGTTTGCAAACAATGCACTAATGCTTGCTGTCGCTGCTGTGAAACACTCTGGTGGAGGTCCTAGCAAGTGCAATAAGACAAGAAAAAAAGTTATCTATTTGCTAGTTTATCTTCTTCTACTCATCCTTGAACTGGTATGTTTTCAGGCTTGTATTTTCAGTGCGTTAATTTCTTATTGGATATGCTCTCCATAGGTAGACTCATTGTCTCCCATGGCTTTAGTAACAGTATATAAATTAAGTGTCCAAATCTATATTGGAAATTCAGACTTTTCTCCTGAATCATACTCTTAACATCTAATTCTTTATTAGATAGCACCACCTGTATGCCCCAGAGGCATCTGAAAATTGACATATCCAATATATTCAATACTGAACTCATTATCTTCCCCTGTTAATCTGCTCTTTCTCTATGTTCAGGGTTTATTCATGCCAAAATGTCAGTAATATCTAGATTGGGAAACCTCCATTTTTTCCCCTGTATTTCCTATGATGGGATCAGTGCCAGCCTTCACTCATCCCACAATCCTCAATTCTGGGAGTCATTCCAAGCTCATCCACAGACAACAGTGCACGACGATTCTGTGTCCTCACTATTTTGTCATTTCTGGCTCCAGTTTTCCTTTTCCACCACTATTGTCTTAGATGAGGCTTACATCGTATTTCTCCATAATCATTGTAATAATACGTTAATTGGCTCCCTGTTAATTCTTATACTCCTCCACAATATTGCAGTTAGAGGGACCTGTTGAAAATGAAAGTCTAATCATATTATTTCCTGACTTAAACTTTTTCTGGAAAACCTTTATATGTAAAGCAGAAACTGTTTAGCATATATGCTAGGTCTTCCACTCTCTGGTCTGTACTGTTAACAGTCAGTATTCATTTATACTTTGGATTTATTGCAACATTTACTTAATCTTATGTGCTAGGCATATTCGTTTACATATATTTAATTTAATCTCAAAGCAGCTCTAAAATGAAGGTATTGTTTTTATTCCCTCCCCTTAGAGTTCAGGAAACTGAGGCACAAAGTCTTTAAAGAATTTATCCAAGATCATACAGCTAGAAAACTACATGTTTGGAATCTGAGCCTAGATGACTTTTGATTCCAGAGCATAGAATACCCCTGCCCCTGTTTGCACTCCCAGGAGAACACAGGAGCTCGGGAATACTCTTTTCCCTCCTTTTCCTTCTTTTGGGTCTCGGTTGCACAGAATCAGCTTCATGTTTGTTTTATGACACATTCTCAATATCGCAATGCATGGATAGTTCATTGTTTTTCATAATGTTACAGTACCCCCAAATGCCACCCAAAACAAGACCTTGACAGTAATCTAAACCTAAAAATATGACTCATGCTTTTATTTTCCTTCCATTTCAGTAAAGTTACCATAATTCTGAATCTACTTTCATTTTTATATACACTTATTGCTATCATATGTATTCCCTCAAAGTATATATTTTTATTTTAGATGATTTACACTTCAGAAAGCTTTCTTTTTTTTTTTTTTTAAAGATTTTATTTATTTATTTGACACAGAGAGAGAGGTCACAAGTAGGCAGAGAGGCAGGCAGAGAGACAGGAAGAGGAGGAAGCAGGCTCCCTGCTGAGCAGAGAGCCTGATGCGGGCCTCGATCCCAGGACGCTGAGATCATGACCTGAGCCGAAAGCAGAGGCTTTAACCCACTGAGCCACCCAGGCGCCCAGCTTTCTTTTTTTTTTTAAAGATTTTATTTATTTATTTGACACAGAGAGAGCACAAGTAGGCAGAGTGACAGGCAGAGGGAGAAGCAGGCTCTCTGCCGAGCAGGGAGCCTGATGTGGGACTGGGTCTCAGGACCCTGGGATCATGACCTGAGCCGAAGGCAATAGCTTAACCGACTGAGCCACCCAGACGCCCTCAGAAAGCTTTCATAACATGCATAATTCTTTGGGACATATTGTCGGAAGACTGACCTATATCATTGTGCTTTGACCACTATATAACAAACCATTTTGTGAATATACTACCTGTGATTGATCTGCTCTTTAGTTGATGGGCATTGGCTCGTATCCAGGACTTGGTTGTTCTGAATAGTGCTGCCGTGCACATTCTTAGACATGTTTCCTTGTATGTGTGCACAAGTTTTCTTTGGACACAGCTCATGTTCTTCATCATTGTGCTCTACCATCTTTCCTCCTGGTTATACTTAGGGTCATTCAATTGTTCAACAAATACTTATTGAGCACCAACCATGTGTTCTAGGTGCTGAGGAAATAAAGACAGAAAATTCTTCCTCTTATAGACCTAATGAGGAAGACAGAAAAAACATAGAGAAGTAACTAAATATATAAGTAGGGTATAACATATCTTTTTCCATTTCTCACTTTACAGTTAATGCTACAGCAATTTTAAACTACTGGCACATAAGGTTTGATTCCTCTAAATTTTGCTTATATTGTTTGATTTGCATGAACTGTCTTTTAAGCCCTGATGTTTTCTATGTTTTCGTAACTTTTATTTCCTTTCATCTTTCAAGATTCAACTGAGATAATACACCTGTTATGAAGCTTTCAGTGGTACCGCCCTCCAAAGGTAAGGTCCCCTCCTTTATACCCAAGTATCTTCTTATCATATCTTTATCATATCTCTTTTCCACTTTCTCCTCCTCTAGAGTACAAAATCAAATCTTATTATCTTTCAGTAGCTTAGTGACCAGTGTGATAGCAGCAGATAAAAGGTGTTCAATAGATAATTATCAGAAAAAAAAGCTGAAATACTTCTCAGAATTCTAGGACAGTATCTTTTGAAGGAATTCATGTTTAGGATTTTGAGAAAGAGGCTTAGTTCTGTAGATGAGGATTGCAAGAAGTAGTTATGAAGAGTGCCTCTCTTCACTCATGAAAAACGAACATAATGTGGTCATGCCCTTACTCAAGGGAGCAAGACAACCTTATCATTAATTAATTCAAGAGACATGTTGTCAAAACTGCTCCTGTTCCTTTTGCACAAGAGATCAAAAATGGATTTGGAAAAGAAACTCCGATGAAGTTGTTTGGAAAGCAATGTAATTTAGTAGAAAAAGCAGTGCCCTAGAAATGAGAAGAACTTGGTGGTGTTAGAGGTAGATGGCTTGAGCTTATGGAATGGGAAAGAAAACAATCAAAATCCTGGAGAATGTGATCTGAAAGTCTGGAGAATAGATATTCTACAACCATCCTTTTCATTCACAGTGATTTTTTCTTACCTGAAGAGAGTTCTCGGATATTTAAACTTCAGTCTGGCTTAAAGTTAAGACAAATTGATACTTCTGATTTTTTGATATCTGTTCATAAGTGAAGGTATACAGGTTATATCTCTCATGTCTATATTTGTTGTTGTCTTTGTCAGTGAAAATTTTGATTGTGAAAGTACTTATAGGCCCTCCCCCACCTCCCTCCATACTTAATTCCTCACTGGCAAGAGAGGATTATGTCAAGAGGGCTACATCTATTCGCAAACAAAGTAATAGGAATGAAAGATAGTCTTTTGAGAGTTCTAAAACACAGTGGTGTCCCAGGACCAGGAAGATGAGGAAAAGACAAGAAACATGGGAGAATTCTATAGAAGGAGGGGGCCAGAATGAAAAAGATGGGCTGTAAGAAATTTCTGTGGTGTTTATGATCAGAAATTGGACATGAAACACACAAGACCCATGTCTGTCAATGGAAGCAAAATTAATGATCCAGTAATTCTACTACTGGCTATTTACCCAAAGAACATAAAAATACTTACTCAAAAAGATATGTGCACCCTATGTTTATTGAAGCCTTATTTATAATAGTCAAGATATGGGGGCAACCTAAGTGTCCATTGCTAGATGAATGGGTAAAGAAGGCATGGTACATGTACACAGTGGAATACTACCCAGCCATAGAAAGGGTGAGTCTTGCCGTTTCTGATAACATGGATGGATCTGGAAGGTATTATGCTGAGTGAAATAAGTCACACTGAGAAAGACAAATACCCTATGATTTCACTCATACATGGAATCTGAAGAACAAATGAATAAAGAAACAAAAAATAGAATCAGACTTATAAATACAAAGAACAGTCTGATGGTTACCAGAGGAAAGGAGATGACCAAGGTGAATGAAGCACAGTAGGAGATACAGGCTTCCAGTTGTGTAATGAGTAAGTCACAAGGATGAAAGGCACAGCATAGGGAATATAGTCAATGGTATTATGATAGCGTTGTGTGGTGACAGATAGTAGCTACACTTGTGGTGAGCGTTGCGTAACGTCGAATCTCTATGTTGTACACCTGAAACTAATGCAACATTGTGTGTCAACTGTGCTCAAATAAAAATTTTTTAAAAATAAAACAAGAAACAGAAAACTAAAGAAAAAATTTAAATGTGGAAAAACAGAAAGAAACTGATGA
Organism: Ailurus styani; assembly: GCA_002007465.1. Lineage (NCBI taxonomy): Eukaryota > Metazoa > Chordata > Mammalia > Carnivora > Ailuridae > Ailurus > Ailurus styani. Next base: position 959,320 of record LNAC01000288.1, on the reverse strand, counting down.
GAGTGAAGTGACGAGGAATGCAAGCAGTGCAGGGATTCGTTGGATCTCTGCTTCCACGGGGCCTCACAGGACTGGAGCTGGTTTATGTACACAGTAAAAGAAAAGGTCTTCCAGGATGACTAGCATTTGTGAGGATGTGGGATTACATTTAGAATTGGAATAGGCATCTGTGACTGCATATACTTAATGAATTGAGGGTTGCTCATAATACTAAGTAATACGGGGATGTTTCCATGTAGCTTTGAAAGTATGGGCATAGAGGTCGAGAGCTATCAGCCTCATACAGAGTTCTTTTTCTTTAAAAAAATGTACAGTTTTTTTTTTAATTTTAGGAACATATTTTAAGGTATTAAATAGAGGTCACAGGAGGTGACCAGAAAAGATCATTTAATCGAGTGACAAGTACGATGTGTCTTTTTTTAGAGAGTACTCATCATATATATCCAGATGAAAGAAAGATATCCATCGAACTTTATGTTTGTATCAGTTTGTATCAGTTAGGCTAATTTGGCTGCATGTGACTGACACCTTCAAAGAACAATAGCTTAATCAGTATAGACACTGGCTCTTCTCTCACAGATATGAGGGCAAGAATAAGCAACCAAGGGATGGTGTGGTGCCCCAGTTGGTTCATCAGAGATCTAGTTTTGCTCTATGTACTTGCCTCATTATCACCAATGTACATCTCTACTTCGTGATTCAGCTGCTAACAATCCAGCTGCTATGTTCTCATTCCAGGGTATGTGAGGAAGAAATAGGAAAAGGGGCATTCTCCTTTAAGAACACTCCTGGCATTTTCACCTTTACTTTTGCTTACTTCCACTTAATAGGATATAGGCTGGAAAGTGCTTCTTTATTCTTGGAAGCCATGTGTTCAGCTTAAAATCAGAGAGGGGGGGAAATGTATAGTACCTGCCATCATGTTTCATACAGCGTTAAGTCTGGGGCTGTCTTACCCCGTGGAGATACCATTGACAAGGACCAACCAAATGGTGGGCATAATCGACAGATCTTTAGAAACTGGGTAGTATCCAGTGAATGATTTAAAAATAGTAGCCAAACAGATGTTAGTTGTCACTATGTTTTAGACAGGACATTACCAGTTCTTGGCATTTGAAACTTTATCACCCTGGGGAAAATTTTTTGTTATTGAAGGGGGGGGTAGAGAGAGAGAGAAAGAGAGAGAGAGAGAGAGAGATGGGGAGAGAGGGAGAGGAAAAATATTAAAGAGCAAGACACATTTCTTTCTCTAAAATATTGATTTTCCATTTTAAGTTAGAGCCAACTATCAATATAGGTAAAATTGGTAGTTCACAGAACTGATGAGAATTCACAGAGCTTAACAAATGAATGCATGGCTTGATCTTACCGCAACATATTTAGAGAGAAAAGAGAGTATTGATCAACTTGCTTTAGGACACCATCTATGAATTACTATTGTTTGAAATGGCCTTATTGCCAGAAGTTTATGTATGCTATATTTTGTTCATTATAAGGGAACTCAGACTTTGCTGGTTTTGAGAAATGGTCTAATATTAGGTGTGTCATGAGGATATGTTTTAATATGTAATATATGAGTTGTGGGTTCTCGTCTTGCCTTAGTTGCTGAATCCTAGTTTAATCTCGTATGAAAAAATATCATGTCCCTACCTCAGTTACACTCTTAGGAACATTGAAAGTATTCTGGATTATTCATTTCTAACCACAATGAAAGAGAGTGTTGTAAAAAGTCACCTCATGTTACACCCTTGATCACCACAGGGTAAAATCTAACCTTCCTAAAAGTAGAATGTTTATGAGGGTATCTTCACCTTTGTTCCTCCTTTGACTTACTTTTAAGGCAGCTTTTATTACTTTGAGCCACAATTCATAAAAAACCAAAAACAAACCAAAACCAGCCTGTAGCTACAACAGTGTCTAAAGGCATTCATGCTTTAATTGCTTCACATACAACATTTAGTAATTACTGAGTTGACACACTTCATTTATCTAAATTTATCCAGCTGTAATTAAAGCTGCCCACATAATTTTCTATTGTGAATGACAAATACATAGTTATTTCATAACTCTACTTATTTTGGAGTGGGTCTCAAAGAAATCTACATGTATGCTATATATACTTGTAACTTCTTACCATAAGGAGGCTCCTATATCTATTTGGAGGTATTGAAGATTAGAAAAAAAATAGCTTGCCTTATTAAGTTAAATTCTGAAGGAAAGAATTTAGCAGAAAATCTATAATAATGTTTATAAGTGGATGATGTCTAAAGTTATTTTGTTTTTGTTTAATCAGTTTTGCAGAATTATAAAATGTTAGATTCAGACATTAAGTTACAGATTCTAAATGTGCTCAAGAGAACTTAGACAGGAATCCAACATTCTAGAACTCTTTTCCAGATGTGGAGAATGTAGTTTAAAAGAATCAGTTAACATTTGACTCCATCAGATTTGAATGATATTAGTAATAATCTTTTATAATACATTTGTAGAATTAATTATGATTAGTAAGGTAAGAGCCAAGTGATGTAGACTAAAGACACAGATAGTATGGGAATTGAGAGTTTTTGAGGATAGAAAGATGGGGGAAGCCATGACGTTCTGCTGGATCATGATGGGTAGATGAATCAGATATAGATTAAAGGGGAAAAAAAACAGAGTTACATTCCTGGAGGGTGCAGTGAAGGAGCAAGAACTTTAAGGTGGGAGTAAGTCAAATGTGTTCTGATGTTTAAGAAAAATAGAGCATTCATTGTAGGGGATGATAAGCATGGGAGTGATTAATTTGGTTGGAATGTGAATGATCTTGAACTTGATCAAGTAGAATGGGGATGATATTCCAAGCATTTGATCTACAAAAGACATAAAACAAGTGGTGTTTGGGGTGATTAATCTTCAAGTATTGGATGAAATGGTAATAGGAGACATCAGCATAAGACCATGGCAGCTTTCAAACTTGCCAATGCTAAAATTGTCTGGGTCAGTTGTTAAATTTGTAGCACTTAGAACAGCACCTGGCATATAGCAGGTGCTCAATAAATACTTGTTGGACTGAATTGAATTTTGACCAGCCTTGAGTCTGTCCTCCTCCATGTGTTATTTGTTCATGGTTTATGAATGATCATTCTTATAGATTTTGTGTTTCTGTATGAGAGGCCAGAGAACTATTAAATCATTCAAGTTTCAAAAGAAAAAGTTGTAATGGTAGAATTGATTCATCCATATGCCGTATGTTCATTAATTCATTTAGTTAATAAATATTGAACATCTACCACATGATTAGAACTCTTCTGGTTGGTAAGATACAGAGGTGAATGAGACAGATGAGGTCTCTGGCTTCACGAACTTATACTTTAACGTGGGGGTCAAAAACAAAATACTGTGACATAGTAAAGTAATATATTTGGTTTTTGTCCTCAGTTCGTACCACAGAGCTTCAAAATTGGAATTTTTAGAATTTCCTGAGTGATAGGAGTATCTTTGTTATACCAGTGAGATGACAATAGTGGGACCCTCAGTAGTTTCTGGATGGGGTCACCAGGAAAAACAAATATGTGAGTAGAGGGTTGGAACTTTCAGGCAACCTGACCTCTGGGAAAGAGACAGGGACTAGAGATTGAGTTCAGTCTTATGGCCAATGATCGAATCAGTCAATCACACCTACATAATGAAATCCCAATAAAAACTCTGGATGACAAAGCTTAGTGGAGCTTCCTGGTTAGTGAACACACTAATGTGCAGGGAGGGTGATGCACCGAGACTCAGTAGGGAAAGGGAATGAATGCTCTGTGCTCCCTCCCGGACCTTCCCAATGTGTATCCTTTATAACAAAACTATCATCATAAGCATTGAACCTTCCAGACTTCTGTGAGCTGTTCTGGCAAGTTATTGAACCCGAGGAGGTTGTGGGGATCCTGAATTTATAATCGTTCTGTTAGAAGTATGGGTGCCTTGGGGTTCCTCAAAGTGTGGCTGTCATCTGAAGAAGGGTGGCCTTGTAGAGGACTGAAACTTTGACATGTGGGGTCTGCATTAACTCTGGGTAGTTAGTGTTAGAATTGAATTGTGGTACATCCAGTTGAGGTGGAAACTGTGTGTGTGTGTGTGTGTGTGTGTGTATTTAAAATGTTAAATGCTTGTGAATTTTTAGTGTGTTGCATTTTAAGATGCCAAATGGTGAGGATGGTGTTCAATGATAGTGGAAACTAACGTGTTTCCCTCTCAAATTGTATCATGCAAAGGGACACCTAGTACACCTTCTTTTATTACTGGAACTTTGGGATTGCTTTAAGGAGAGAACAAAACACAAGTCGGACCTTGAAGGACTGGTGATATTTGGGTAAGCAGAGAAGGGAGGTTAAGAAAGGACTAAAGTAGTTTGAGGTTCTGGGAAGGGCTGGAGCCAGCCCTCTGGACATCTAATGTGTACAGTCTCCACCTCTTCCACCTTAGAGGCCAAATAGGGGTGAGCATCCCATTGAGGTGAAGCCTCAAGGAGGATTATCATTTTTGCTGATATTATTATTACTAATAATGGGAACTCTCATGTTCCTTGCTGATTGGAGTTTTGCAGTGTGTTTTATATGTACCTCCTGATTCTTTTAACAACATTCTGAGGTAGCTGATTATTTTCTACATTTACACACCTGAAAAAATTGATGTCTCAAGAGGTTTAGAGAGTTGCCCGTGGTTTTAAAGGCAAGAAAGAGACAGACTAAGATTCCAATTCACGTCCTTACACAAGAGATCCAGGCTCTCTACCCTAGACCAAAGCTTCCCTTTAAAATTCAGGGCCATAATTTTCTTGTTTGTTGTTTTTCCCACCCTGATTTACTTGAATTACAACAAAACTCCATGCCATTATTGAATAGAATAATTAATGGGCCCTGAAGGAGGATGGAGATAGAATCTGCAATTCCACCTCCGGAGCAGTGTCCTGTTTCTCATTGAACATTCTAGTCTATTCCATAAGGGTCTGGAGTAAGAAGCAGCCTGTGACTTGAACAAGAAATGAAACAGTATTTTTTTTTTTAAACAATGGGAGGCATTTTATCAGATATGTGTGCCAAAAAGCAATGTCTGCAAACTACAAACAGGGGTTATTTGAGAACTGGGCGTAGTCAGGGCCCTTTTGAAAGGATGATTCTTCTAGAAAGTAATTTTTTTTTTTTTTTACCTTGTGAAATGTCCTTCAGTGAACATCTAAGTAAGTATCCATGCACTGAACCTATGAATTTCCATTAGGCATTTTGAAACAGTGGAATTTTGCTGAGTGTTAGGGGCTCAGCAGACTCATGTTGGTCATTATCATGAATGACTCCTCTTTGTAGTAAGATGGCAGCACCTGTAATGTTCTCAGCCGTTTCTATTAAAAGTTTTAACAGTGTCCTTTTGAATAGTATCACTTATGAGAATGTTTTGATGGTGAACTTTTCTTATCTTTCAAGCTTTTTAGTGTTGAGGTGAGGAACTTGGAAATGGTTTTCTTCTAGTGAAGATTTACTTAATGTTAAACATACACAGGAAATCAAACTTTCTACTTTTCTCTAGAAATAAACACAGAAGCAAATGAAAAGTGCTAATGTGCTCCCAATTAGCACATTCATTAAGGACTATGTTGAACACAGTAATGAACTTTTTGCTTCTGATTGAAGATAGAATTCACAATGCTAAATTAGCGAGTATATCTCCTGAAAGTTGCCAAATTATAGGGCCGAATGAATACTACTAATAAAATCACTCACCACCCACATGAAAATGATAAATAAGAATCCAAAAAATCTGAAGATATCCTTCATGAGAACGTAGCTCTTTCTTTGAGGAAATGCCAGGTAAAAATTAATCTTGAACACTAATGTGGTTTCATCTTGTTGATTTGTCTGTCCAAGAGTTTGGGTTTGAGGCATTAGCTTTCCTGTGTGCAGACAAGGGTGACTCCTATTACACGTAGAGTGAAATGAGAGAATCTCTTATTTCAAGTTTATCAGGTACTGCTAACACCACAGGAATCACTAAGCTTCAGGCATGTTAACCAGCACGAGTGTGGGCTGGCTAGAGGAAACAGTTTCAGTGCCGGTAGAAATGGAACACCAGAAATGCTAAGTACTGAATTCAGCTCTGTTACTGGTGCTGGGGTCAGAGACCATTGAAGTGGGTGATGAAGATGGGACAATGATGATGATCATTATTAACAGTTGTTTCCATTTGTTGAATTCTTCTCCATCAGACAACGTGTTACGTATATTACTTGATGTATCTTTATGTAAAGAAATGATTACTGTTCTCTTCCTTCAGAGGAGGAAACAGAATATATCAATGTTGTTGTTGTTTTTTTAATTCAGTACTTTCATGATAATTTAGACTCTCTCTATAGCCCCCCTCGCCCACAAGATCCCCTCTGCCTGGGAGGCCCTGTTTTCTCTCCATCAATCTGTAGGTCTTGTTATATTGGCTACTCAGGAAGTGTTCACCTCCATGACTGTCTACTCTCCAACTTAAATAGTTTGCCAGTGTTACTTTATTTCAGTATTTTTTGATAATTTTGTAGTTGTGTTTTCCCGTCTCCCACTCAGAGTTCTTCAGAGTTAGAGATAGGTTTCTATTGCTTTTGAATACTCCCAAGACTCTCCAGTATAGTGCTCTACTTAGAATAGAAATCCAATAAATGTTGTTGTTCAGTGAGATGAGGATCTGTCATGTTTTTAAATACTTCTGAAAAATGAGATTCCTCTTCCTCCCTTGGTAACACATCCTGGGGTCTATCAGCCTTAGCTGTCAGGGAATTTGCCCTTCATTCTTATCTGTGTACCTCATGCCTTTTCTCCTCTTCATGGAATCTTTCAAACATTCTTTGTGTCATGGCCCTTCACACACTTGAAAGTTTATTTCATGTCTTCCTTGAGCTGTTCCTCAAGACAAAATAATGAGCCTTCAAATGATCATTATGGAGTTTTTAAAAATATGGATGTTTTCCCTTTAATTACGTTCAAAGGAATTTACATCAGAGAAAATGTAAGAAAATAAAATAAAAATGTTATTTTTCTTATTCTCTTGTATTTTTGCTTGTAGAAAAGTCATGACGTAACTTCTGTTCTTCAAAATGGTTGTAATGATTACTTTTGAGAGTATTGGCTTGGTTGCAAGACTTTGTGAGTTTAGGTTTTCTAAAAGTTACATTCGTAGATATTTCTTTTTTTTTTCCTGTAGAAATTTAGGTTTTATTTTTCCTTTAACAAATTTTTGATTGCAGGGAAAGAGATTGATAAATCAGAAAGGTGCCAGACTACTTCTGGCCAGAAACGTTAATCTTTTTATTCCATTTTAGTTGTGTTTTCCCCTAAGAATATAGTCTGTGCTTATAAAGCTAGGTTTTCTTATGCCGGTAGATAGAAGTATTGGTGCTTATAATGGATATGTTTCAGTATTTTCCCTGAGCAGACCAGTCTCTAATCCCTGTTTTAAAGTCTTTCCTTTAGTGTCACATTACAAAATTAATCTTTCCATTTGCTTCACTCCACACTATTTAATACCATTTGACTCTGCATAAAACACCATGACATGAGCTTTAAAGAAAAGCTGGATAGGGCTAAGTTGTGTGCATATTGTGTTTGGGATTAAGAAACTAAATTCGACAGGTAATGGAGTAGGATTTAACTGCTCTGTGATACTAAACTGTGAGGTGTCATGTCAATCATCTGTCCAGGAAATATAAGCTATAAAAGGAAAGTGAGATATATTTCAGATGCCTAATCACACAAGCAAAAGGTTAGCTCCTCAAGTATGGGAGTTTGCAGACTGCTACCTTCATCTCAGCAGGGGACTCGAGGAGTGAAAGCCATCATACAAATAGGCTTATTTGCCTGAGGATTAGATAGGTTTCCTAGGAGACATGATAAAGACATGTCGGCAACTAATGGCCATTTCCTCATATTAAATAAAGGGGAAACAAAACTTGAAAACAGTGGGGGAATGGATGTGGGGCGTTTGGAGAATTTCCTACCTGTTTAGTAGAAAAAGCATGGCATATATATACAAGAGGAAGAGATTTTGAAGATATCTACGAATGTAACTTTTAGAAAACCTAAACTCACAAAGTCTTGCAACCAAGCCAATACTCTCAAAAGTAATCATTTTGAAGATTTTGCTAAGATCGTTATCAATAGCATTAAATACTTATTCTTGATGACCAATCAATTTTGAACTTGGTCTTATATTTAATCAAAATAACTCTAGCCATCAGTTCTTTGATAAATTTTATTCTTCTCTGTGCCATAACTTACTATTTTTTCAACCAATTTAACTGTCCTCTATTTTTTTGTTTTACTCTAGTTCTTTCTTTAAAGGAGATATGACACAATTAATAAACGAAAGATACAGCGTCCTCTATGAATAAAGATAACCTCTCTATCCGTCTCCCTGGTCCGGAGGATGACACAAAGAGGGCTGGGATGTGAGTCGCTGAAGTGTATGATTACGCATTTAGTCCAGTGTCTCAGCTTGATGTGCAGCGCTTTTACTGTGTGCTTCCCATTATCGCTGATTGTCCAATTTAGTGCTTCATTAATGAGCCATAGACCACTTGTAAATTTCCAACTTACAGAATCAACCACATTTAAAGTTTTATTCTCCTGAAAATGTCTGCACCTGACAAGCTGATAATAAATACTTTGCATTCTTCCACCCACTTAACCCTCTGTCATGTCAATTTTGGCTATTGTCATTTGGCATTCCCGTTTCTTAAATGTATGTAACATTAATAGCAATAATAATTATAAGGGCAAACATTTTTATGGCATTTATTCTGTACTAAGTTTAGGTCTTAGCATCACTTCTTGATGGCTTATGAAGTTCCAGGTGCTGTTGCAAGCATTCCATAGGCACTAACTCCTTTGGTCCACAGAACGCTGTAATGTATCTCCTCTTATTATCCCCATTTCATTGACAGAATAACTAAGTAAGGTGAAGGGACTTGCCAGGGCTACAGATCTTGTAAGTATAGGAGCTGGCATTTAAAGAAGGGTGGTCTAGCTTCAGTGTTTGACTTTTAAAGCTCTATCTTATGGACTAGATATATATTCATCCTCAAGAAGTGGAAAGGGTTTTACAAAGGAACTGATGCGTTTGCCTATAGTATCTGAAACATTTGCCCAATAATCAGCCTTTGCATAAAAGTTTTGCTTTTTGCTTGCTTGATAGAACCCTGAACAGCTATACTCACAATTATTCTGTTAGCTCTAAGGCAGCATTCTGTATGCTATGTCTTATATTCAGAAAACTGACAGTTTGCAGAGAACCATTGACCAAATTGACAATAAAGCAATTGTGATTTTTGTCACTAAAAATCATAATAGTGTCATTTGGGTCACTACACTTCGAGACAAATTAGTAAGTGAGGAATATGCAAATGTTATTAGCGGTAGTGATCAGTCAAGTAAGTTAAATGAATAAAAACATAAAAATATTGGTAAGATGTTTGAGAACTTGACTTTGATAAGAGAAAAGGACAGAACTCTTTCCTGCCTGAAGCTAGAAGAAAAAGTAATTATATCTGGAATGTGCTTTTGCCCAATTCTGCCTGTCAGAATCAGGATGTTCTTCAAAGTCTAAGTCTTCTGAGGATCTTTCCTGACTCCTTTAGTCCTCTACAGTACTATGTGCTTCTTTGACATTTCCTCTAAAACAGTGCCTTGTACATTAGCTTTCTCTATATGTCTCTCATGTACTCTTTGGTAAATTCTCTGAGGGTGGAGACTATGTTCTTGTTCGTGAATGTTTATAGGAAATCAACAAATATACATTGATTGATTGACAGGCAGCCTCAGGTGGTCCCAGTGGTTTTCTACCTTTGAATCGGGTCATTAGCACTCTGGGGAACCAATCTGTAAATTGAATGCATTCCATGAGTTATAATAAGTGGATAGATCTTAAAAGTATTAGAGGAAATGAAAATGAAACAGCCATCACACATAGATAGCCTAATTGGAGTTGTTTCACCTTACAAGGCAAGTGGAAGGAACAAATTTTCCACAAATCATCAGAAATCATCCATTGCAAAATGTAGAATGGGAATATTTTGGTAATGCATTAGAGATTCTTCTATCCTTGAAACCAGAAAGCAACTTGCTTAAAATAGAATTAGTTGCACAGCATCTACAAACTTGGAGTTATATTAAGAGAAATGAAGGAAAGTGGCTTAATGACAAATGCAAATGAAAGTCACATCTCTTAATGGCGTACACTATAATGAAAACTGGAGGCTGAGCTTATCTCAGAAATAACTCTAGAGTTATTGAAAATGAGGGAGAGATTTTGTAGTATAAATAACTAGAAGGGCAAGTTCTGTTTGAAAGTTCAAATATAATAAAAGTTATTTATCTGGTTTTACTATCCAGCTCCTTTTGATTCTTGGCTTAACAGAAACCTTCCGATTACCAATTTGGCTTTCCACAATCTTTGATCCTCTTAGTGGACGTCTGGATTTAAGGCTCAATTGTTTCAGTTCCCCTTTAATTTATATCCTATTGATCAATACCCTTTAGATTAATATCTTGATTTATCAATAATCCTCTTATAGGAATGGATAATGTGGGTCAGTTAACAAAATCTGTTCATTCTCAAAGATTGATTTATTATTTTAGAGAGAGAAAGCATACGTGTGGTGAGGGAGGGGCAGAGAAAGAGGGAGAGAGAATGTCAAGCAGACTCTCCACTGAGCGTGGAGCCTGTTGCAGAGCTCAATCCCACAACCCCAAGATCATGACACTAGCCGAAACCAAGAGCCAGACACCCAACCAACTGAGCCATCCAGGGACTCCTAAAATCTGTTCATTCCTAACTGAGCAGGTAAGTGTTGGGTTTTGTGAACTTGCAAAGTCAAGAATTCATTGGAGATGTGCCAGAAAGGTTTTCACTGATCCGTAAGTGATGCCTGGGGCCTGGAGTGAAAGGGTAGGCCAGACTGATCTATCTCATTTCCTTACATCTCATTCTCTTAACTCGCTGATGTTGCTTATTAGGCTCATGTGGGCGTGCGAGCTTGTGACCTGCATATTACATGAGTAGAGTCATGGAGGACTGCTTCTCACCCACGCAGAACTGGGGTAGATTGTATCATTGGTCCTAATTATTTGCTCACCACTTCTGAAAGAGGATTATACCTCTCCACTATGTTGACATCAATCTTGGCCACATGAATTTTTTTGATCAGTGGAAGCTTTCACAGCCTTTTGGTCCAAGCCTTTGTTTGGTTCTGCTGTGGTTCTTCTCCCTGTGTCATAGAACAGTGTGGGGGAGGTGCTTGCCACTCCTCCACCCTGGATCGCAGAACAGAGCCACAGTGTACGTGCTGCTGTTATCTGAGTGATTTTGCGAAACCCTGAAATTTGGGAATTGTTTGTTCTTGAAACTTAGAGTAATGCAAACTGACTGATATTAGCACTCTTCCTATAAAGTTAATTTGACATTTACTCTCATGTCTTGTAAATTTTGAAAATTATTTAAATCTTCAGGATCTGCTTTTAGTTTTCAAATTGTTGGTACCTGCAAAAAATAGTTCATGGAGAGGCAAGGAGGAGGTCTTTAGGTCATTCATTTTTAGAGTTTATATAGGACAACAGAGTTACTTGAATTGAGATCTTGGTAATTTGGAAATTACAGCCTTACCTGTTCCTGGATCTGTAGAGAGAAAAGACATAGAAAGTGGTATCTCCTCTGGTAGAAAGGCAGGAATGCATAATGACTAAGGTGAGCCCACCAATCTTACCTGCGAAGAGTGAATGCTTTGCTGTGGCTGAGAGGAGAGGTGAAGCACTGAAGCCGAGGTGGGTCAGCTCTGTGAATAACCATTATGATACCCCTCCCTCCGTCCAGAGTTTCCTTGGAGAAACTCTGCGTGCTACCTTAAATTATGCAGAAAATTGAGGACATGCCTTTCAGGAAGAGTGAATGAACCCCTGACCTGGCACCTTTATTGCTAGAACTGTGAGCACTGCTTAGAGGAGGAGTAAGCTCTAACAGATTGAGGCAGAAAATTTTAGAATTATTTTCTTCCTAATCAGTATATGCGGGAAGGGCTGGGAGTCATTGAATGTCCAGGAAAAGACACATGCCAGAACACAGTGGACTGCACAGGCAGAAGATGGCGGTAGCTCTCCTCCATGCTAGTGAACGCAGGTGAGATTAGGCAGGCCATGCATGGGTGCTGTCATCAGTGGACACGAATGCAGTGGGCTGTATGGCATTCAACTTAGCCTAGGAGATTCTCACAGAATGGTCTCCACATCTAGTAGCGTTCCTGATCCAAGCACTTTGACTCTTCATGGAACTTTTGGGTTTTATGGTCCTATATTTCATCTGTAATGGAACCATGACCACTAAGTTATCTTGTGTTTAATACCTTTTGTTTTTGTTGCATTTAGCAAAGATAGATCCTAGTTGGAAAAGAGATTCTAAATTAAGAAACTTTAAAATTTTTATTTATTTGTTTATTTTTACTGTGCTGTGTTAAGTCACCATACAGTAACTTGTTAATTGAGAGATAATGCCAAATTTTTTTCTCAGGGATTATGAGTAAGGGAACATGCCCCCTTCTCACGCACCAGATACATGCACACCCACCTTTGATATTGTTTGTCAAGGACATCTCTCACTGAAGGGTTACGCTTAATTTCTAGAATTCTTTGATGAGATAACTGATATTACTGAGACCCCACACAATGAGAAGCTAGTGTCTCTGGGAATCATACAGATTTAACAGAAGACCCAGACTAGTTCATGTGAGTAAGTTTACTCGAACATCTTATATTGCCAAAATTAATACCTGACCCTTGATCTTGACTATGATAGTGGAAGTTTTCTTTCATCTTCAATCAGGAAATGGACCCAAAGTCAGATCTACTGTGTGTGCATGCATGTGTATGTATGAATGTGTGTGTGTGTGTTTGTGTGCATTTAATGGTGTTTTCATGCACGCAAATAATCCCTTCCCAGGCCAACCTCTTGTCATAAACTTTTAACAGTGTACCATTTTCTTGGATATAATTGAGGAAACAAAACATATGCATATATACCCTCTGGAGTTTCTTCTGTGCTTTTATGCGTATTCAGTCAGACCATAATAATTACTCTCCTTTGGGTGGAGTGCTTGCCAGATACCATCATTACATCTGGCTAGATTGTTTGGGTCCTCTGAAGGAACTCTCTGAATATCATTTGGCTTTTACTCTATTAGAGCTAATTTGCCACACCTTCCTTTCCACCTTTCCAAAAATCTCATCAGAGAGAAAGATGTGTTTCTCTCACCACAAGAAAACAAGACTTTTCTTCAAAGGGCAGAGCACATGTTCAATGAACAATAATGTATCTTAGCCAAAGTTTCTCTCTTAAATATAACGTGGAATATGTACGTAACCTGAGCTCATATATTTGCCCTTCTTTCTGACCCCATTTAATTACTGTTAGTAACAGTATTTCTTGATTTTAATTTTAAAAGAGTGTCCCATTAAAATAGACTTTAGTTGGTAACAGCCGAGTAGCCAGTGCTTGATAAATGACTTTTGCAAAGATAGAACCACTGTGAACAACCCCTGAAGCTATCATGAAAGGTAGAGGGAGTCAGGAAGAAACATTTGGCTATACCCCACAGGGGTGGAGTTTTTCTCAATGAATGAGAAGTGAGTTCCAGAAGAAGTGGGAACCTCTAAAGGTCACCCTTGCATTTCTGTATTGCAGTAGACATGGTAAAAGGCACAATATTGACACTATTAAAATTTAGATTGGTTATGTGATTTGCAGAGAAAACATATTGTTTTTTGAGTTGAAAACCTTTTGGGAATAAGTCTGATGCCAGGAAGGCCATGTAACTTAGAAACAGAAAATGTACGTTTCCTCCCTAGGGTGGAAGGAGGGGAATAGAGAATGTTTTTCAAAGTGCCTTTTGCATTCACATCCATAGGAGGTGGCAGAGAAAAGACCAAACAAACAAACCAGCACTCCAATTTTTTTGTCTCCTTCATTAATCATATTAGCAGTGTTAGGGAAAACTCAAAACAGAAACAAAACACAGTTCCGAGTGGCACAGTGCAGCATTTAGGATTTCTGGAATACAACATAAGACAAAAAATACTCTGTAAATAGAAAGAAGAAATGTTTGAAATTCTACAACATTCAGTATATTAAGGTTCTGAATTCATTTTAAAGAACATAAACTTGGAAAAACATATAGAAGTACAGTAAGAATTGAAAATTAAAAAAAATTTGTAAGCATATTATGTATGTAATCTTAGTAAGTAAGTAAGAATCTTAGCAAAGTGTTAAGAAATTAGAGATAGTGACCTGAAAGAACATACATATTGCCTTTATGCAGAGTGTGATAATATATTTTTCTGACTCATGGCCTTGGTTATCAGCTCTGTGTGGCTCAATACCAAACCTAGATCTCCAATATGTTTTTTTCCCCAAGATTCAGGTTCTTGTTCCAACTATTACTGCTACATAGTTTCCTAACTATTTCTCTCATCTTCAAGCACAAATCATTATTTTTTTGACATCCCCAGTCAACATCCTTTCCTAATTTCCTATTCCGGGAAATTACCAAGCCATTGTCTGTGTTCTCCAGGAATGGAACCTTGAACTTGTCTTTGACTGATGGCTTGTCTCCAGCTCCGTCTCAGGAATCAGTCACTAAGTCCTTTTAGTTTTACCTGAAAATGTTTCTTCCCTTTTTCTCTCTCTGCTCCCACTAGTTCCCTCTTCTGAGTTATTACTGAAGCTCCCAAACTGATTTTCGTGGATCCAGTCTTTCTTACTCTTGTCTTTTCTACCACTGTTCTTAATTAAATCTTACTAAAACAGTAAGGTCATGAAACATCCCCACTGCTCGAAAGTATTCAGAGATTTTACTTTGCCATTTAATTGCTTTGTTTTGATCTTCAGACGCCTTAATAACATGGCCCATTGTTTCTATCTAGAGCGTAAATAAATATTAATTGAACATTGAGCTTTACCGAGACTTCTGAAGACACCATGTGGGATACAGTAGCACTATACTATGTGAGCTCTGTCTTCAAGGAAGAAGTCTAGTTCAGGAAAAATAGAAAACACACATGGAAGATAATTTGTACGAAGAAGGCTAAGAGCCAAATGAATGACCCAGACATTACAATTTGAAAAAGAACTAGAATGCAAAAGAACAGGAATGCAGATCTCTTGCCCTGATAATATCTTTCCTATCCCAGGTAGATAGTCTATTTATTATTTATTTATATATTTAAGTACTTTTTGTTTCATATTGTTACCTGTTTCAGATATGTATGATTTGAATTCCAATGATAGGTAAGATCTTTGACATTATGGATATATATTAAATACTCAATAAACAAATTCTGAATTGAATTAAAGAGTATAATCATTTATCCATTATGTTAATATTGATAATTATAATAATGCATAATTATAAGACAATATTCATTCATTAGGATTGTTAGGAGTCTTCAGCACAGACTGAAAAATAGTCTAACAAATCATATTGTAATGAATTGTAAGTAAAATTATAAATAAGCCCAGTGGTACATTTATGGTTTGCACTTTTCAAGGGTGTATTTGTACTCTTCTGAGATTGTATATTGAGGAAGTCTGATAATGAATAAGTGAATATTTGGGGAACATTTTGGAAAGATGATACAACATGGTGATTAGGAGGATAGGCTTTGAAGTCAAAACTACCCAGATCTCATGTTTATCTTTTCCTTGGAGAAGTCTAAACTATAATTTGTGTATCTGTAAAATTGGGAAAATAAAAGTATGTGTTATTAGTGTGTATTTAGCGTGCAGTGCATACCAAGCATAATTTGTCATCATATTTTTTAGATAATCTATAAAGATGTTTACAAATAAAAAAAGATAAAGTAGTTGTTAAGAGAAAAGTGATTGGAAATAGTTAGGTCATTATATATGCTGGCATCATATCATCCTTGACTATTACACATGATAAATAATGATTGAAAGCACAATTAGAGCATTCAAATGGAAAGAACAGGGTCATTAATTTTTAATGATTTTTTTAAGTTACTAAAACACATTATTGCCTTAGTAGGCAGAGCCTTTTTTCATGCATTTTAGTTATTTCATGCATATTCATTTATACATATTCAGATATATTCATTGATTACCAGTTTGGTGGAAAGCAGAATTGAGCTGTGTCTGCCTTCAGCAAGCTTGTAATTAAGCAAATAACTATTAGATAACAATCATGATTAATGTGTGAGGAGAAATGCCGGGTGCTACGAGAAAGTATATGAAGGGGACTTCTGTGGTCTACACTGAGGAGGTCACTGAAGGCTTCACAGAAGAAGTAAAATATATGATGAAAAATAAAGGGTGAGAGACATTTATTAGGAGATAGAAGAGAGTTCCCCAGGAGAAGAGAAGCATTTATGCAGAGTGCATGGGTGAGAGAAGCCTTGGAGTTTTGCAGCCATGTCTGTGACTGGTGAGAAGTAGTGGGGAGACAGATGAGAAGGGCGGGAGGTGGAGGCAGGGTGGGACAGACAAGGTCTTGTCATCCAAACTGAGGACTTCAGACTTTGTCCTAAGAGCACCTAGAAGACACTGAAGGATTTTAAGAAGAAGACCGGACTTTCATCTCAGTTCAGAATTTAGTGAATGTATGGATTGCTGCGTTACCTTAGATAAACCCACAAATCTCACTTTCCTCATGTTTAAAATGGAGGCAAGGAGAGCGAATCATGGAGGTCTTGCAGGAAGAAAATGGGATAATTAATGGGAGCATTTATACACAAAACAAGTTGAAAGAGAGAGCAAGAGTAAGACAGGGAGAGAGAGAGAGAGGGAGGGAGGGAATGAGAATGTGCAAAGCATTGTTCACAAAACCTGGCCCATGGCCTCAGGATTTCAAATCCTTACATATGCCATGAACACCCTGCTGCAGGACTGGTGAGGTCAGGGGTGGGAAAGGAATATGAAAAGTTGTGAATCATGGGCAAGAATACAGGGTTTGAATTATTCCATTCATGGAAATTGAAAAAGAGAAAATCTTTGTGTTACTGCTACAAAAGATTTTAGATTTCTGAATTAGGCAATTTTAGCTACAAAGAGAGAAAAAAATATATGAAAAGGAGAAATTATTTCATGATGTATTTGTCTGTTTTTGTGGAATGGATACCTTTTGATGCACAAACCAGAATGTCTGCACAGAGCGAATGTGACTGGTCTGCTGAAGGGCCCACTCAGAAGAAGTTGTTGTACAACATTAATTTAGAGTCTAGATATTAAATCAGAAACCCATAGGACTATAAGGCAGGGCAATAAAAATATATTTACTCTGGATCTCTGACCTGTGGTAAATGTAAAGACATTACCTAATTGTTTTGGTCAGATGGCTCTCC
Organism: Ailurus styani; assembly: GCA_002007465.1. Classification (NCBI taxonomy): domain Eukaryota; kingdom Metazoa; phylum Chordata; class Mammalia; order Carnivora; family Ailuridae; genus Ailurus; species Ailurus styani. Next base: position 941,921 of record LNAC01000288.1, on the reverse strand, counting down.
CTTGTCCAGTTATAAAAGATCTCCTGAGCAAGACCTGTTTTATTGAAAGAACGTTCAAGATGAACTACCAAGTCAGAAGAAAGAACGAAACCAAAGTTTAGAGTCATTAAGGATACAATCCCTGCTCTGCAGAAGCAAGAAAGACCTCAAGAGGACAACGTCAAAGGTCATGCTGACATGTTGACTTGTCCTGAAAAGACCATAATGGATTTGACTGGAATAATCCGAAATGTATTTATGGAACACCCATTAGGCGACTGGCCCTCTTCCAAACAAACCTTCTGGGTGGTGGAAGATGGGTCGTTTTCTGCCGAGAGAGAAATTGATTTCCTACCTAGGATCAGCTTTATGGGGAGCAAGCTATTTGTTTTATTTATGGCTTGAACTCCGGTCCCTGCTGTAATAATTCAAATTCTGTAAGTACAGACCTCCTTCTTATTTGGATATTGACTGGAAAGGGAGCCAGCTTAGAGTTGGCCCTGCGGCTACTGGCAGGAGGTTTGGATTTATGCTAATGAACGGGGCCGAGGCTTTCAAGGATTTGCTTTCATGACTAAATGCTCTGGACAGTACTCTCTAAGACTCTTGGTTGGACTTCGTAATAAGAGTGGAAGGCTGTATCTCCACGCTGAAGGTTAAATTTATGGGGATCAAAACAAAACTAAATTAAAAAAAAATCTCATGGAAAAGTTTGGCTTCTTAATATAAAATTCTGTATCTGAGTAAACTGAAAGAAAAGAAGGAATGTCCAGGAAATTCAGGAAGCTTATTCATAGAAAGGTGGGACCGTGATCTGATCTTGGGAGTCAGAAGTTCCAACCTCACCTCATCTGAATTGGAAACTTTGCATATGCTCTGATGATTAGCAGTTGAATTATATAGCCCAAGGAGCTGGGTTTCAGGAAGCACAATCTCAAGGAGTTTTGATATTTTTCTGAAGTAAGAAACTTACTTGAGCCTTCGCCTTAATCATTCTTGGAGATTACATGTTCTCTTTACTGACAGCGGGAAGCCAAAGACCTTTGTACAAATCAATTCTCAATGGGGACAGGCACACTGCTGAACTACAATAAGGTTATGGACAAATCCACTTGGAAATAAATCATAGAAGAATTCGGGAGAAACTACAGAACCAGATATGATTGGCATGTCACATGAACCATAAAGTCCTTCAGAAATGTAAATATTAGTATCACTGTGGTTAAAAAAAACCCACAAGTATTTCTTTTTTAAGTCATAAGCTGATCCTGGCATTTTTTTGAATGAGTTTGGAATTATATAAACAAGGGTAAAACTTTATCAGTGTGGTCATTAATTGCTACTAACGCTATTATTTTTTTCTTTAGATAACCTTCTTCACCTTAATTTTAAAATCCCTTTCCTTGGAGTTATATAACCTTAACCTATATCTTTAAATTTATTTGCACATTTAAAAATACAATCTATATGCATTTTACTACCTCATAAATTAGGTTTGGCTATTAATACATTTAACTGATTTTCATTTTTCTTATAAAGAAGGCTGTTATGTCATATTTTCTTCTAGCTCTGTTCTTTAAATTTACACTCAATTCACGAAAAGGCCACACCAAAACTATCTTATTTTTAACTCTAAATATCATTCTTGAATATTAAATGAACTATTTCTTCCATTTTATGGGCTGGTAGTTTATTTACTTTTCTCACTGACTTTGGGTTGACCAATAAACTTCGACAATCTGTTGAAGACCACAGAAGGCCTTCTCTGTCTGAAAGTTGAACTCAGAGTCCTGGATGTTTGCCTAAAGATTTATTTAAAAACTTTTTAAAAGCTAGAAGTTCCACAGAAAACTAGGGTGGCAGTTTACCCAATAAGTGATTATTGAGTGTCTGCTGCATTTACTGCTCACAGAAAGGCTAGGGAAAGAGTCATCACAAAAGTTTAAGTACTTGATTTTGAATTTCTATGTTAAAAGTAGTGAGTGAAAGAATGCAAATAGGCATCTTCTCTGGCCTTGGGATTTTACCAAATTGATAGGAAATGACAGGAATACTCAGCTCCTGAGAAGGGAGAGACATGTTGGAATTCTTTTAAAGTTATAGGTGAATTATGAGCAGATACTCTCAGTTTTCATTATTTATGGTTAATGTGGTATAACAGTGGTCAGCAAACATTTTCTTAAAAGGTCCAGTTAATAAATATTTGAGGCTTTGCAGGTCATGTGGTGTCTGTCACATTTCATGTCTGCCCAGTAGCAGAAAAGCAACCATAGAATGAATGAGCTTGGCTGTGTTCCAGTGAAATTATTTACAAAAGCAGGCATTGGGGTGGATGTGGCCCTTGGGCAGTAGTGTGCTGACCCCTTTGGTATAATGTGTTCTCCTTAGAACTGAAAAAAATGAGACTTTGCTTGTGAATATTTTCCACTGGATTGGGCTGACCAAACATACAGACTAACCATTAGTAAGTGGCTAGAGTATTGCTTTTGCCACAACTTGAAGTTCACTTGGAAATGGTATCACTTCTTACCTATTTAAAATGTGATAATAAGTCTGCAGGACACAGACCAATATAGGGACATAGAAGCGTGTCAAAGGAAGAAGATGCTTGTTTAAGTTGCTTTGCAAAATTTTGCACAAATGTGTTATTCCTCTGCAAAATTTGTTTTTCATATTTTTATTATAGCATTTACAATAGTATCTTTTAAGTTCTAATTTGTCTGTCTTCTTTAGAATATGGGCTCCTCAAGGGCAAGTTCTACATAATGCTTATCTTCCTATTGCTAGAATCTCACACAATGTTTTTCTCACTCACCACCTTTTAAATGAATGATCACATAACTCATAGCCCACCCTGATAGGCCTATGATTTTTTCCAAGCACTAGAAGATAAGGGGCATTTTGTCTCTCTGTCTTCCTTCTCTGAGTTCCAAAATAGTGACTGCAATTATTGGCTGGAATTCATCCAGTATGAGTAAATGTCTTTAACAGGAATGGAAAAGATGATCTAACTTGGGACATCATGAAAGATTGACCGACAATGACTCTTCTCGTACAGGAATGACAAATGGATGTGACGCGTTAAATGTTTAATTCAAACAAGAATGTATACGGCAAAGTGCAACAAACATACAACGTATTTTTGTATTGATTACTAACCCTTCTTCCTCATGTGTCGTGAACACAGTTATTGCTTTGCTGTGATCCTTTCGGATTTCTTCTGTTATTTGAGGTCCCTTCCTGAACTGCTGTATACTTCACCTTCTAATAGGTCACACGGGTAGGCAACTGTCACTTGCAGAGAGTTGGAAATGCCTGGGAGCATCCCCTTGATGTGGCCCCTGGCAAATGACCAGCTGTAATTGGAACATGAAACGCCAATGTCTTGCCCTAAGATGAGACAGACTCTAAGGCATAATTTATATCCCCAGAGCTCCCCTAAGGGATCATCAGGCTGAGGCTGGGACTTTGCCTGAAATCACAGCCTTGCTTGGCTTACTGCCCTTCACTCTCCCCGACTCCCTTACGGTTTCTCTAAGACACCATGTCCTCATAAATCACTTGCACACAAACCCCCCTCTCAGAGACTGTTCTGGGAAGCTCTAAGACACGAGTGACTATTCAGTTAAAGAAATATTACTACCTGGTCTTCTTTATTTCTTTTCTTCCTTCTTTCCCTGCCTCCCTTTCTCTTCCCTCTTCCCGTTGGCTCACGGTGACTCTGCATCCTTCTGTAACATTTGTGGGACCACACAGCGTACATGAGTGAGGCCATTTCGGGTTGAAAGGGTCTTTCAACACCTTAGCAACAGGAAGGGTTTCACAGCAGCTGGTTTTTTGGCAGGAAGAGTGTACCTTCTGTGTGGAGTTCAACCTGAAAAGCGCTTCCCTACCGGGTAGAAGCCGTGGATTGTATAATGCTCCCTGTTTCACAGATCTGCTCTGGCTGAGCAGCGTCTCTGGTTTTTAAATTTTTTTCCTCTAAGTATACATTTCTGTTAAAGTATAAACACATATAGAAAAGTACACAAATCATAACAAATGCAGCTCAATGAATGTTACAAAGACCCATGGGAATACCACCAGATCGAGAAGTAGGACATGGCACACAATCTAGAAGTCAGCCATCCTCCCTTCCCTGGCTCCTCCGTGCCCTTAAATGTAACCTCTCTTCTCACTGCCATTGATCCTGGGTAGTGAGGAGTGACTCTTACCCACAGCGAGATCTGGACTTTGTCCTCAGCTGCTGGAAGGTGATCTCTGGACCCTGAATGTCTGGCCTGAAAGCAATGTCTTTGTTTGCCTGGGAGGTTTGGCCACCAGAATGTCCAATCCTGTGATTCATGATGGGGCTTTGAGATGTGCCATATTGTATCTGATCACTGTAGGAACTGGGGACTAAAGGTGGTAACCCAAACCTACTGCAGAGGCTGAGACTAAAGGTCAACCACACAGGCAGTAGGCAGTGGCACCCCTTTAATGACTTTTGACGCCAAAGTCTCCAGGGAGCTTCCTTAGTTAGCAGTAGTCCGTGTGTATTGTGACATTTGTTCCAGAAAAGGAGAGTCCCTGTGGATAAGGAAGCTTCACATTTGGAACCCTCCCAGATTCCTCTCTCTGCTTCTCTTCCTATGCTGGTTCTAATTTCTATCCCTTCACTATAATAAAGCTGTAATCATAAATATAGTGCTTTCTGAGTTTCGTGAGTCTTTCTAGCAAATTATGCAGCTGAAGGTAGTTGGTTGGAGACCTCTGAATTTGTAGCCAGCTGGTCTAAAGTGAGGGTAGCCCAGGGGATCGTGAACTTGTGGCTGATAAATGAGGGCAGTCTTGTGGGGACTGTGTCCTTTACTGTAAAGTTGGCCTACCTCATTACACCATAGATATGTTTGGGTTGACTTTTGAACTTTACATAAATGGCATCATACAGCATGTACACTTGAAAAAAATACAACATTCTGCATCTGTGTTATGTGTAGCAGTAATTTGTTGTGTATTCTATATAGTAATTCCATTCCATGAATATACTTCCTTTAATTTTTTTTTAAATTTGAGTATACTTGAAACACAATGTTATATTACCTCCAGTCATACAACATAGTGATTCAGCTTCTCTGTACGTTGTGTTGTGCTCCCCACAAGTGTAGCTACCACCTGTCATCATACAACACGGTTACAGCATCGATGACTGCATTCCCTATGCTGTGCCTTTTATTACTGTGACTTATTCACTCCCATACTAGAAGCCTGTATCTCCCACTCCTCTTTACCCATTTTGCCAGTTCTGCTGTCCCCCTGCCTCTGGCAACCATCAGTTTCATTCAACTTAAAAGTGCACGAGAGACATAGGAATACTGCCATTTGTTCAAGTGTAACAATTCAAAGAAAATTGTGCACAGGGAAGACAGTGAAATGGTCTATTGCCTGGGAAAGGTGGTGCAGCAACACATATAACCCCCAAAAGTGGACATTTCCTTGGAAATGTTCCATGGAGAATTGAATGGCCTGCAAGCACAACCTCAGTGGTATCCTGTGACTGAAAAAACGTGAAGATGCTAGTTAGAGATACTAAAGCTTCTAAGAAATTGACAGTGAAGCCATCTTGTACTGATCTTTTTTTTTTGGTAAGAAAAATTTGCACTTTCAAATGTCCCCCCCTTTTTTTTTTTAAGAGAAAGAAAGAGCAGGAGTGTGGGGAGGGGCAGAAGGAGAGGGAGAGAATCTTAAGCAGACTCCCTGCCCAGCATGGAGTCTGATGTAGGACTCAATCTCATGACCCTAACATCATGAGCCAAAGTCAAGAGTCCAGTGCTTAACTGACTGACCTGCCCAGGCACCCCTCAAAATATATATAGGATTATGTATTTTTTCTATATTCTCTTGTCTGCATTTAAATTTTTTAACCACTCAGATTTGTCTTTTGACATTCCTTTATTTATTATTAATTGTTGGGACTGGCGAACAAATTTTTAGAAGGTCTAGATGCTATTTTTCTCTACAGAGTATTTAATTTCCACTAAAACTAAATGATAGTAGGTCACGTTGTTCTAATCAGGAGTCACAATGATTTGAGGTAGGGTTTCAGGCTTTGTGACCACTTACTTGTCTGTTTCCAATTTACCTTTTTTCCTGGGCTTAGACTGCACTGCTTCTAATTGAAAACCTGGGGTAGTTTAATTATTAATGGTGGTTCTGGTCTCCAGTTTCCATCTCCCTACCATCGTGAGAGTACTGAAAAGGCTCTAAGTTAGCTTTTTAGCCCGCTAGCTGATCCTAGCTGCTCAGTTTATTGGCCCCTCGCCATGACAGATTGGGAATTTGCAACTGGCTTGAGGGGAACAAGAATGATGTCTTGACTTCCCTGAGGTAATCTTTTCTCTCAGGTCTTGGCTTTTCCATTCCTGGTTGTTTCAGGAACCCTGAACTTCAATTATCTCTCTCCCCAGCCCCACAGAAAGTCTGAAACTCTGGGTCACTGCCCTCTGCTTAGAAGTGCCATCTTTGCTACTGAGAAATCGCACGAAGGAGGAAAAGTAGCTGAGAACTTGTGTTTGCCTCAGTGCAGTTTCCTTCCTCTTGGGATCTTGGCATATTTTGTCTTGTCTGCCCATTTTTCACTGATGCCCTCAAAACTGTTTAGTTTTTGTTTCATATTTATTGAGCTTTTATCGTTGTTCTCTGCAGAAGAATTAATTGGCTGTAATCTACTCTGTCATTGTTAGAAGTGGCAGTTCTGTCTTTTTAGGTTTTCCTGTTTAACTATTTCATCTGTTTTGAAATGCAAACTAGTATTTCCATTTCAAACGTAAGTTACTCTCCTTAACATAGTGCTTAGCTTTTTTGGTCTCTGTTCTTCAAACCACAGTATCTTCATTTGAGAATCTTGGATATCTCAGTTCTCCAAAATTGAGGAGATATACCTCCATTTTATTAACTACGGTGACACTTCTCTGCTTTAATGGCCCACTGGAGTGTGTGTGTGTGTGTGTGTATATGTGTGTGTCCTTTTTTTATGTTTTTCGTTAGGATGGAAGTTCTTTTTAGGATAAGGTATAAACTATATAATTGATCTAAGAGCAAGTATAATTTTTCACCAAAACTTTTCTTGAGTCCTATACTTGTGTTTGGCCTTGTAACTGATATATGCATGTTGAGCCAGTGTTTATTCTTTTCAGCTCCTGGTTTATCTCTATTTGAAATATTGCTTGTAATTCAGGCTTCACCTTAAAAATCTACTCTATTGGCATAGGTTTTGCTTTATTGTTTTCAGGATTATTATTATGCCCTTAATTAGATAATATAAGTAAAAAATTTAAAGATAGAAAACAAATAAAGTGAAAGATAGCTCTTTCTTTCATTATTGTTCTAATAGAGAAATCTCTGTTTCTTACCCAGGAGACAATCATTCTTACTTGTGTTTAATGTATCCTTCCAGAGAATACAACATTCATCCCATTTTTAAAAAATAATAAATACAAATTTTAGTATGCATACACATTGTTCATTTCCTTGCTTTACTTTTATACTTAACAGTATATCTTGAAGAAAGTTCTGTATCGGTACATGGATATGTTGCCTTGTTCACTTTAATTGCTGCATGACATTCCATTATGTTTGTGTGTAGTTGTGTGTGTACTGGATTTATGTAGTAGCTTTTTATTGAGTGTTTAAATTCTTCCTAATTTGTTACTGTAAAATGCTGCAGTAAATATTCTTGAATGTGCATTTTTGTGAACACATAAAAGAATACCTGTAAAATTAAATTCCTATAGGTTAAACTATTGGGTAAAATGTTATGTGTGTTTATTTGTCCTTTTTTCATGGAGTCATTAGTTTCTTAGAGTTGAATTGCTGGATAAATTTGCTTAAATTCTGAACATGATAAATCTTCTATCAAATTTTATTTTATAAGGCTTATGATTGGGAACTGTTTTATTGAAGCTTATTTAAAAATTTTAGCAAACACAGGTAACCTACTATTTTCTTGCTCAACCTTAAAATACTATAGGAAAAATGTTTACAGAGAAATGGAACTGTATTGCATTTATTTTGTTCTCTTCTTAAAGAAAATGACCTTACGTTTTGGTATATTTTAAGCTGAATTTAATTATGTGGGTTGATCATGTCAACCTGGTTATCTTTTAATTTATACTCTAGCACCTAGTAGTTTCCAGACCTAGTTCCATATATCTGAGACTATTCAGTTTTGATCCAAATAAAACTTTATTAGGGATGAGTTGGAAAAAATAATTACTTAGTGATTGGAGACATAGCTGAGGAGAAAATGGTCCAGTAGATTCTGTATACCTCTCCAGAAATTGGGGATAATTTATTTCCAGCTCTGTGGTAGACAGAAATCCAATCAAGAAATGTACCCTTGTTTGGAACTGTGTGATAGACGTTTGCTTTTAGTTGGCACAAAAACTCTCAGACAAATATGATGGACTCTCTTTTCTTGTGGTGCTAAAATGCTATAGCCCTCTAGCAACTAGAGCGTGTCCATCCGTCTGTCTGTGTCCCGTCTCCGCACCCCTCCCGAAAAGAGCAAGAACGGAGATTTAGTGCTGGGGTTTCTCCATCACAGAGAATTCCTCTCTCTTCACTTGAATAATTATGACGGTGACCATGTGTCTGTGTGCTCTTGGTCCCACAGTGACTTTCCTGATTGTTCTCATTTGTATTTTTCTAAGTTTTCCTTCACTTGACACATAATACAACATCTATTCTGTGCTGATTCTTTGCCATGCTCTCTGCCTGTTGACTTGCATGTGGGATAATGAAGAAGAGGAAAGCCAGTTCCTGCCCTCAGAAAGCTACTTTCTAAAGGAAGTCAGAGAGTTAAACAAAGAAATACAATCCGAGATGATAAGTGGGATGACTGAAGAATTCAAGTGTGCTGTAGGAACAGATGAGGGCCTCTGGGGTTAAGTGGAGGTTTCCCAGAGGAATAGAGGGGAAATCTAACCAATAAAATGAGGAACTGGATAAAGAGAGTATTTAAGGTATTCAAATACTATCCCTCCCTGCCTTCACTGCACACAAAGGCCTAAAGACCTTGAGTTACTTAAGGATCTGCCATATTGTATTTCTACTCATGGTATCAGGGAGCCCAGCACACCAATTCCCAGATGTCCTGGATTGATTGAAAATGGTCACCATTCTTCATTCTTCTCATTATGAATGCTCTTCGTCACGAGACTTTGATGCTGTTCTCATCAAGGGGTGGAAGATTCCCCCCTACTTCCTGAATCAGGGCTAACCTGCTTTGGCCCATGTTGTGGAGGGAGAGAAGATGTGCCAGTTCCAAGCCCATGTTTCCATTCTCCTGGGGCTCTGCCTGCACCCTGAGATCAAGCCTGGGCTAACCTCCTGGAGAGTGAAAGGCCATGTGGAGCAGAGCCAGGTCGGCCCATTTGTCCCAGCCAAGGCCCCAGGCATGTGAGTGAGCCACCTGAGAGCTGCAGGCCCCAGTCAGCTTGGCCCTGGAATTACGGGAAATCCTAAGTGGTTACTGTGTTAAGACACTAAATTTTAAAAGGGCTTTGCAGCCACAGGGGGTGGTACCCATCAGAGGGTGATTATGAGGATAAATAAACTAATATGCATAATAGTCCCCCCACTGAGTGCACATAATAAATGATAAAAATTATTATTTTGAAGATCAAGTTAAAGTCAACATTAATTTTCTTATCTTGGCTTGAATGTGCACAAAAACCCTGGGAAATATATTCCACTGGCTAGCTCAGTATTTTCCATCTGAATACTGCTAACCACAGTTTTCTGAAGAGATTTTTATTATTAAGATAGTACTGGTTAATAATGAAAATAGTATAATTGTGATCCTTAGCTTGAGGTCCTCAGTCAGGTCCCTGGAGTGAAATAAGTCATGTGGCTCATGGTTGGAATGGGTAACTCCCACTTTTGTGTTATGTCCTTATTGGCTGGAGTTTGCTACCATTACCAACATTCACGCCCATCCCCAAAAGGTAGGCTTGACATTGCCAAGGAGGCTGGTTGTGACCATAATGATAAATTTCCCATAAGTCTGAAAACCTTCAGAAACCCACGGCTGCCTCTTTATTGATTAGCCAAGCCATGCATAGGCCTGCTCACTTCACTGAGTGCCCCTGATTCTCTATGTAGACCCACCTTATATATTGCATCTTTACATGGTTGACCATCCTGAAGTATTGGAGAATGGAAGGAAAAGCCAGTTCCTCCTAAGTCTGGAGTACAAACAGGAGGCTGGGCTTGTGTCCCGGGGAAAGCACCAGCATTTGATTTTTTGTAGCTTCTTTAAGCTCCTTCAGATAATTTATATGTAACATCTGCTGCTAGCTTCAATTCTTTGCTTGGCTTTCTGAACAGTCCAGATGACTTTTTCTTTGAATCTAGCTACCTTTCACTTTGCCCATATAGGTAGCTCTCCATTTTTCTTGTATCAGTGAAAAATGATGAAGCCTTACTATTCCAGGTTTTATGCAAGACCAATCTTTAGATTTTTCCTAGAAACTGGAATAATCATTAGAGTTCCCCCGGAAAACTTAGTGTCTTTGGTAGGTATAATCGTTCTCATCATATTTCACTAATTAGTCGAATATTTATTGAGTGCTTACTACGTGATACGTTGACCGTGTCTTAGTTTGGATTCTCCCAGAGGCAGACCCTGAGATAAAGATTTACATGCAAGTCATTTACTCTAGAAGTACGAAGTGGGTGGCACTTAATCCTCTGGGAAAAGAGTAAAACCCAGACCTCAGAATTATTTTAAGAGTGCAGAAGCTGGAGCACTTACGCTCAACTCCAGAGTCATTATCTAAGGGCTGCCGTGCAAGGCAGGGTAATGTCAGTTTTGCAGGGACAGAGTGACTTTCTGAGATGTTGGAAAAAAGTCCTGAGGCATAAAATGCAGGTACTGTAAATTGGAAATCCTTCAGGGAACACTGGTAGCTCTGAGGGGTATGGGTGAAGCATCAGCAGCACCTGCTAAAGATAATAAGCACTCTTCGTTTATTAGCTCATTTGATCCTTACAGTTCCACGAGGAAGCCATTGTTATCCCTGTTTGTTCAAAAAGAAAAACTGAGGCTCAGCTTAGTTGTGTAATTTGCCCAAGGTTATATACTAACAAGGTGCGGAGTCACGATTTTGACCCAGGACGGGGACGACAATCAATTGAGAAAGTGACGATTTCCCAAATGTCATATGGCTGCTATTTACCAGATCCGGGGCTATGATTGATCCATAGACATATCCAATCATTCTCGTTCCCCATACATCTCACTCCTCTCACCCTGTGTCCTGGGAGTCTGATCCCCTTAGTTGGTTCTTCTCATATGTCCCTCTGGAAGGCATTCTCATATGTTACTGCTTTTTTGAGAAATTCTGGAAATCACCAAGGGGAAACCTGGAAAGTTCCCCTTTTGGCCTGTCAAATACCCATTAGCAGCCCCAGTATTTATTTTGGGGATATCCCTTGTCACTATGACCCTTCATTATCTTTATTGATAATTTTATTCCCTTGAAATTGCTGTGTTTGCTCTTTTTACATGTTGCCCCCCCCTTCTGAATTACTCTTTTTTCTCCTTGTCACCTAGCTGATTCCTGTGCCTTCTGATCTCAAGTGTCATTTCCCAGAACACCTCCCTTGATCTTCCTGACTACATTAAATTGAAGTACCATCAATTAGCAGTAAAACCGATAACCTCCGTCTTCTGAAATGCTCCTACTGAGGCTTGAGGCTACACAGCTAGCTACTCTCTGGAATGTTCCCGCTCTCCTGTACTGGCCATTTGAAGTTTTATTTCACCAGGAGTCAGCCGGGCTCTTCCTGAGCCTATTTATGTCACTTGCACTTCTGCTGCAAATGCACATTTTAATTTATCTTTATGCAAACCCTTGAAGTAGGAGCTCAGCGACAACAAAGTAGAGTGCTGTTTCCTTCAGCACTAAGCTGAGTGCTCTGAAAAGAGTCAGTGACGTCCAAGTGGCTCAATTTTATAAAAATGTTGAGTTAGTTGAGATGGTTGTGAAAGATGGAGATATCATCATAAGTACTTAGATGGTTTCTGACCATCCGAAGTCTCCTTAAGAAACAGAAAATGGGATGACGGTACCGTACATTTTGGTGTAGCCTAAGCAAAAAATCATGAGGTAAAATTCCATTTAAGAGATGCATAGTTCACTTTCTTGATGGGCAAAACAAGAAGAGAAAACCCCAACAGAGAATTTTGAAGATTAGACAGAGTAATGCTTGTTAAGTGTCTTGTCCAGCGCCTGACTTGCCACAAGTCCTGAGTTTATGCCGCCTGCTCTTGTGTGTGCAAACACTGGGTAAATGCTGGTGTTGTCTAAATGTCAGTTGTTCCACAGGGCCAGGGAGGAAGCAGCCAAGAAGGGAAGCAGATTTGGAACGCCCAGAGATGAATCCAAAGAGAGAAATAGATCTAAGATCATTTGTGAATGTTCTCCAACATCTGGGCTGAAACTACTCAAGGGAGGAAGCTGGCTTAAGCCCAGGCCTGCAAAAGCTTGCTTTTCCTTTAATTGAGGAGCCAAGCTCAGAACGGAGAAGCTGACAGAAGATGGGCTTGATCAGGTTCCCCTGAAAGAGCCAGGGGTTCCTGCTGGCCTGGGTGGGTTCCCAGCAAAGGCTGTGACCATGACAGTGTTATTTGGAAGACAAAGTAAAACACACAATCCTTGATTAAAAAAAAAAAAAAAAAAAAGCAGGGACGAAGGCCAGTGATGCATCAAATGAGACAACTCTCTATAAGCATGAGAGAAAAACTTAAAAAAATAAAGAGTTTAAAAGTAAATTTACCAAATGCCTGTGGGTCAGGAGCTCATTTCTAAGCACAAATTGCCGACTATAGAAGTTTCGCTTTTTGCAAACCTTCATATTTCCAGATTCTTGATGGGGAACAGATCCTATCTGTTCTTCCTGCTAAGAGCATTTAAGCACTCAGTGGAAGCAGAATGTTCTGGCATGAACTTCACAAAGTGTAACCTCTGGAGTATGGCAAACAAGCTGCACATGGGACTGACATTTTTGCATAGTGTTTATTACGCAACATCAACCATTTAAACAACTGCCAACAGTGTGGTCTCTGAGGAGAGTACAGACTGTGGGCAGAAAAATGGCATTTTGATGGTCTTGCCTGGCTTGTCGGTGCAGTAAAGAGGTTAAACCCTGCACATCCATAAGTATGAGCAAGTCAGCTCACTCTGCTGGTCTGGTATGTTCTGGGAGAGGGTGTAGGGTGGGGCAGATAGATAAGTAGCATTCTTTGAAAAATTGGTTTTGTATCTAGTTGACTAAAAAAATACATCTTGATGACTCTCTTAATGAAATTAGCATCTTAGTCAGTTTGGACTACTATAACAAATTATTTACCACAGATTGGGTGGCTTTTTAACAGTGGATTTGATTTCTCACAGTTCTGGAGGCAGGAAGTCCACGAGAAGGGTCTGGCACGGTCCGGTGCTGGTGACAACCTTCTTCCTCTTGCCCAGGCTGCAGCCTGCTGACTTCTGGTTGTTTCCTCACATGGGGGAGAAGCAGAGAGGGGGAGCAACTCATGTCTTTTCTTATTAGGGCACTAATCCCATTTGTGAGAGCTCTACCCTCATGACCTAATTATCTTCCAAAGGCCCCACCTCCTAATTTCATCACATTGGGGATTAAGATTTCAACATATGAAATTAGAGGCAGGGACACAAAAATTCAGTCCATACACTCAGAATTTTGGTAGCAAGTAATTAAGAAAAACTCGAACTATTCGTAAGAAAACCAGTCCATTACATTTTCATTCTTTAACCTCTTGTACATTTTCCTCTCTTTCATCCAGTCACTTTTGCCTCAGCAGTACATTCCTGTGCTACAGCAGGAGGCTCTTTCTGAGGGCAGGAGCTTGTTTTATTTGTCCATGGATAGATGGCACCCACAAGGCACCCACCACTTACTGGCCCCTTAAGGGGGAAAAAAAAAAAGAGAAAGGTCAGGAAAAAAAAATCAAACCTGAAGAGGAAAAGCTCAACCAAAAAGGAGTTATGTGCAAAATCTATGTTTGTAAATCAGTTGTGCGCAAGTCACACTATTCTGAAGCCTTTGTCAATCTATATGCCTTGAGAATATTTTCTCCAAGTGTTTGCCTTCTCCTATAACACAGTAGCCCACAGAGACACTGCTCTAAGGTAGTTTGGTTCTGTGGTGGGCCCCTGATGCATCCCTAGCCCTCACATAACTCAGGGACTGAGGGCAGAGACCTAACTTCTGTTATCTGCTATCAAGAACCATGCTGTTCAGCAGTCAGGAGGAGAAAGGTGATTTTTGCTCCATCTTTTAAACATCTGGTCTGGGGCGCCTGGGTGGCTCAGTGGGTTAAAGCCTCTGCTTTCAGCTCAGGTCATGATCTCAGGGTCCTGGGATCGAGGCCCGCATCGGGCTCTCTGCTCAGCAGGGAGCCTGCTTCCCCCCCCCCTCTCTCTCTGCCTGCCTCTCTGCCTCCTTGTGATCTCTCTCCCTCTGTGAAATAAATAAATAAAATCTTAAAAAAAAAATAAACATCTGGTCTGACCCTAGGCATGATTTTTGAGAGGATGAAGTGTCTTTGGCTCTCCCTCCTTTGCTTCTTGCATGTAGTTTGTCTGACTTCCCATTTCTTTCATTTCCCTGTAGACTCACTTCCCTCTTCATCTTCCAAAATTATTAACCCCCAATTTCCCCCCTTTTGACCCCATTCCCATCCATGAATTGCTAGCAGAGACCTGAATAAATCAAGATGTGTTTGCACATTTAGATTCTTAGATTAGTCTCTGATAGTTAAAATTTTAAGCCATGAGATCAAGTGAAAGCTGTATGTGTGTGTTTTGGGCAGAGGGATTTAAGAAGTAGTCCAGCCAGCCCCTGCTAGACTATTGTCCAAAAATTAATTTTTAAGGTGTTTCTGGTTTTTTAAATATTTCATTTTCATTAATAATTTAATTTGACAAACATTTAAGTGCTCAAATAATGTTTGTTCAAAATACTTACCTTCTGTCTTCAAATTCTGAAATGGCAGAATCTCTGAACACTCCATGGTTTTCCACAGTGGTCTGAGGATAGGAGAGCTGGCATCGGCAGCCATTTTTATAGGAGTGATTTGTATGTCCGATGTTTAGAAGGTGGAGACTATTGAAAAACACCTTTTTGAAGGAAAATTGTCTGCCTCTAAACCCATATCTAAAGTAACCAGATTTTTCAAGTGCAACAGTGGCACACCAGGGACAAAGCAGATGCAGTTACTGGGAAATATGCAGGGAATTCAGGATAGGTGTCTGTGAATGAGGAGAGGGGGCTTCATCTTAGGAATGGCTTTTATTTCCTACTTCCGGAACTTGGCTTAAAGCCATACCAGTGAGAAGTGGAAATGCACACCGTGCCGGTTCTCAATGTATGCTCTGTGGGCTCTTGGAATGGTTTCCCTGGTTCCGTGAGGTCATCATCATTTTTATAATATACTTGGTGGGGATTCAGTGTTATAGCAGTATTTAGTGTTCTGTGTGTCAACATTTGCACTGATGGTGCAAAAGCAATGGTAGGTGACATTGATGATGTCTTAGCATAAATCCTGACGGTGGCATGGGACAGTAATAGGCAGGATACTCTTCACAGGTGCAGACTTGCAGTTAAATTATCCATTTTACTTAAGAATGCCCTTGAAGAAGCAATAAAAAAAAATGATTACATTGATTAAATATTGACCCTCGGACAGGTGTCTTTTTTTTATTCTGTGTGACAAAATGGCAAGTTTGCATTAAGTACTTCTGCACACTGAAATAGAGTTGTGTCTCAAGAAAAAGTACTTGCACCATTGTATGAATTGCGAGATGAATTGTAGTTTTATTTTTTTAATTGAATGCCATTTTTATTTGAAAGTACTATTGGCAGACAAATTATGGTTTTCAGACTTACATTTGGCTAATATTTTTTCGAAAGTGAACACATATGCCTGTCTCTTCAAGGGAAACAATTGGCAGCATTTGTTGCCGATGATAAACATGGAGCTTTCTAGTGAAGATGAGAATTTTGCAGCATGTGTATCCATCATGGTGAGTTTTTCCAGTACTTAAGAATTTCCAGTGAGATGGTAGTTATATTAATGGATGTGCTCTTTTGATACTTTATAATGAATAATATCAAATTTTTCCAGATAACTAATACAGGGTGTTACAGAGTCATGCATTGGTAAAAGTTCTATTCAAACTGCAAGAGAGAACATGAATTTTAAGATAACAGAGTATAAAAAAGTTCACTGATATGGTTTCATATGCCACATTGCGACTAAACTTTAAGAAATATCACTTGGGACACCTGGGTGGCTCAGTTGGTTAAGCATCTTCCTTCCACTTGGGTCATGATCCCAGAGTCCTGGGATCAATCGAGTCCTGCATCGGATACCCTGCTTAGTGGGGAGCCTGCTTCTTCCTCTCCCCCCTACTTGTGCCCTCTCTCTCTCGCCATCATGGTCTCTCTCTCTCTATCAAATAAATAAATAAAATCTTAAAAAAAAATCACTTGAAGTGTATTTCTGTTAAGAAAGGGAAGTAAATGGACAATCAGGAAAGGATGAAAGGTGTTTGAATTCTAAATTTTATCTATATAATATATATATATTTTTTCTCCATAAAGTCTATTTAATCTGATGTTAATGATACACAGACATTATTTGAGTTATTTTCTTATTTTCCTTTATTTTCAACTATTACTTATTTGGTTAAACTTATAAACCTGATTTTAATCCACTTACATTTTAAATTTTCTTTTCTTTTTTTTTTACATTTTACAATATCTGATGTATTTTACCATTTTATAGGACCTATTTGGTCCTATTTCACTTAGCTTTTTCTCATTTCTCTTTCTTTCCTTGACTGACAGAAATTTTCTTGATGCTTTCATTGTTGTATTAGAATATATAGATTCACTTTTTATTACTTAGTAGTTATTGTTACATTTCTAACATATATGTTTACATTTTTTAAACAATGGCAAAAGGCACTCAACTTCCCTTTCCCCCTACAGAAATGAGACAAAGAAGTTAGCATTTCAAAATTTTGTCATCACAGAATTCTATTTCCAATATTTTTCAGCCAACACCATGTAATAATAATAGCTTTTTTAAAGTAACACTTCTTAGTTAATAGATTTGTCAACATTTCAAACTAAGGTATTTAGCCTTCATTGCTTCTTTGATCCCAGTTTTTCCTTCTATATTCATTTTTCTTCCTCACTGTATGCTCTGAGATGTCCAATTCCCTGTCCTAATGCTCTCACCTTGTTCCTGGGAACCCCTTGTAGGTCATCTTTTTGCTGTTAGTGTTGTTTGGTTCTGTCTTATTCTGTCTTGTATTTCTTTTTGCAGAAGTAAACATGAGTGTATACATATTTTTTTTATCTTTCTAGCACAAGACATATATACTCTTTGTTCCCTCCTGTGCTTTTCTCACTTAACAACACATCCTGTAAATCACTTCATATCAGTGCATAGAGAGATTATCAATTTTTAAAAAATAGCTGTATAGTATTTTATTTTGTGGATGAACTTTAGTTTATTCAGTTAGTCTCCTGTGGATGGGCAGTGAGTTTGTTTCTAATATTTGAGTATGGCAAAAGGCTACCATAAATAAATTTGTGCGTATATATTGTTGATTTATTGAGATGTAGCCTAAGGATAAATTTCTAGTAGTGGGATTGCTGGGTCACATGATAAATGCAGTCTTTATCTTTCTTTTGTTTTTGTTTTTCTAATTAACTGAAGGATGCATTGGCATTCCTTGATTCTTGGGATTCATGTTCTTAATTTTTCCTAAAAGTTTCTGCCATTTTTTCTTCAAATACTGCTTTGCTTGTTCTTCAACCTATAGTTTGTTGGCATTCCCTTACACTACAACAGCTTGTCTTTCACATCTTTCAGGTTATTATCATTTTGTACTGCATTTTATGAAACTTTAGTAGGAGTATCTTCCAATTTAATAATTTTTTTGTCAGTTATGTTGATCTGTCATATACTACGTATGTGTTGTGTGTGGGCGCACACACACATCATTTGATACAATTGTTTTCCATTAGCTGTATTTTTCATTTTCTGAATTTCTAGTTGATATATTTTCATACCTACTAATATTTGATTCATATATAACTTCCTTTATAATCTCTTGTTCTTGATCCTATATATTTCATCTCTTTTAGGTTCTAAAAATACATATTTTAACGTTATTTACAAGTCTCTACTATTTTCACGTGCTGAGACATAAATTCTTCCCTTTGATGAGAATTTTGACTATCTCCCATAAAGCTGGGTTCCTCCATTTCTTTGAAGTATCTGTAGTAGCTACTCCTGAGGAGGAGTTTTACTAGTTTTTGCTTTCTTTCTTACCCTCACCCATTCTTGTCTGACAGTCCTGATGTGTCACTTAAGTCCTTTGGGTTTCTAGTGCCACACTGTGTCTTACACTGCAATTTGGGAGGTTTTATCATATGAAGATATTGTAGAACCCATATCTGAACCAGCATTCATGACTCAACCTCTCCAATATTCTCTTCATCTATAGAATGTGAGCGTTGACAGCATGCATCTCTTGGGATTGCTGTGAAGATTCCCTTTGTGAAGGTATGTGAAGAACTTAGAACAAAGCCTTCCCCTGGGGAGCTCTAGACGAGCCTTCGTTATTATTATCCTCATTACAGTTATGGGTAAATTTCTGGGATAGAGCAGATATTTCACAAGTGGGTGTTGTGGTCATTATTACAATTTCTTAGACTTCTGATGTCTTTAATTTCCGGGTCATGTTACCGTGCCTTTTAAATTCCTGTTACCCTGTACCCTCTCTCTGTTCCTCTATGGGTTACTCCTGTTGAGACAGATTACATAGTTTCAAGGGACTCATACCATGACTTCTCTTCCATAAGTGGATCGCTAGCTCCAGGAATAGGGCAGTATTCTTGACTCCCCTGAACTAAAGCCCCCTTGCCCTCCTAGCCAACGTAAGTCAGGATCCATGATCAGTGGGTAAAAGATGCAGATGCATGATGGTTGTCAGAGATGGAATTTTTTGTTGGCTTCATATATCTTAAAGTAATTGCTTCCAGTGCCTATTATATAATTAGAACTAAAAATCAATTTATGTCAAGGCAAACAGTAGAAATCAGAAGATTAAAAGTCTGGAACCAAATACCTGGCTTTACTAATAATGTTAGGGTGGGAAACTACTGATGAAGTACTATATACCAGAGAACAATGAGGGTACTAGTTAACATATTAAACCTTGAAGTTAGTCTTCAGGGTTCATATTAAATTCTTCTACTTCTGTATGTCTGTATTTTCTCATGAGTAAAATAAAATTTATTATAATATGGTTATTTTGAGTTAAAAAGCATTTGGGAAAGTAGCCAATATAAACTAAAAATAGATGTTGACACTTAGCATGGATTTTTGGCCAAAGGGGGACCTTGAGGAAAAAATAGAGCTTAGAAAAGGAAGTCCAGGGATAAATATTAGTTCAGTTGTAAATAAAGACCACAAAGACTCAAGATGAGTGTATAAGATGAGCTGGCTGAGCACAGTTACAGCTCTTCTGGTAAATGAGACAGATCTACCCTAGTCATAGGGAGGTTGAGGGGAGAGGGGCATTCACTGGTGTGGCTCACATCTGGGTAGTTTCTGGAGTTTTCATCTTCATCCCTACTTTCTTTCCTTTCCTGGGGTTGTCTCTCAAAGCGTAAGGTTGGACTTGCGTGCTAAGGCTGTGTTTCTTCTTCTGAAGCCATAAACATGATCATGGCCCAGAGATTCCAGATGATGTGAGGAAGAGAAGAGCTTCTGAAATTAGTGGCCAGTAGGGAGATTGCAAAAGATACATATGGAGAAGTCCCTGCCCTGCTCTTTTGAAGATGAATCCCATAATTTCTTCCCTTAGTTACTGTCCTTGGGGGCAAACTCTTCTTTAAATTTTTGGCATGGGCTGGGGCATCTGGGTGGCTCAGTGGGTTAAAGCCTCTGCCTTCGGCTCAGGTCACGATCTAAGGGTCCTGGGATTGAGCCCCGCATCAGGCTCTCTGCTGAGCAGGGAGCCTGCTTCCTCCTCTCTCTGCCTGTCTCTCTGCCTACTTGTGATCTCTCTCTCTCTCTCAAATAAATAAATAAAATATTAAAAAAAATTTTTTTTGGCATGGGGGCCTGTGTCATCTATTTATAAATGCCTGCTTTCTATGCAACTGAATCTTTCTACAGAGTGTATCTGCTAGAGTGTAACTTTTAATATGTAATTTGTGTATCGCCAACGGTAAGTTGAATTATTTTAAGGTTCTGTATTTTTAGCAGTTCTAAAATGTTCTAAAGAATTCAGTTTGGCTTGTTCAGTCATCAGTTTGCTTTCCAACTGGAAAGTATTAAGGGAGGAGATTACGTATTAATCTGTATGACAACATTTATGTGAAGAAGTATCATGAAGAATGCTTGAAAGGAGTTAAGCTTAAATAATTCCCTAATTTGTAGACTGATTTTAAGGTTTCCAGTTCCAAGATGCTAAAAACATCGAGTACTCTCTATGATACAGGTCCAAAATCCTCATTCAAATGTAAGTATACAGCTGTAGTTTAGGGCCAAAGGTAACTACTTTCAGATTACCCTCTCAAACAGAGTTGACCAAGCTTTTCAAACTTTCATGCAGTTGATCATACTATTAAAATTAAGTATCTCTCCTCTAAATACTCTGAATCCCAGATTTTGTTTCTGGAATTAAATAACCAAAAAGACACCCAAATGGATTTAAAAATGCCTCTAATTGCGACCAAAGGTTCACGCTGAAAAAAAAATGAAGTTTAATGTTTCTTATTCAAGAGGGAGAACCAAAACAATTTCTTTGGGCAGATTTTGCTTTAGCTCATCAACTGGAGAACCTGATGTCTTTGCCAAAGAAATATGCAAATATATGTTTGATTAAATAAGATGAAAACTTTATTGCTGAGATGTGGCTTTTCTTCCCATTTCTAACTTCATTCATTTCATGCTCACTGAACCAAGCCTTAAGTAAGACCTCCATGACTTTCAGTAGGGACAGTAACCCTCTCCTTCTCCACGTACCCTCCTAGTGCTGTGGGTTCCCTGTGTGTTCAAGGTACTACCAATGGGTGGACCTTCTATCATTCTCTAGTATGTGCAGGGGGGTGGGCATGCGGGAGGGGTTTGGGCACGGATGTGTGCAGAGGGAGACTCTTGATGACAAATAAGAAAAATCCATCCTGTCAAAACTGCATGTGCTGCTGCTTTATCACCACGATTACACTGAGGTTTTACTTTAGAAAACCCTGGATTTTAAATTGAAAGTCAAATATAAATTGCCACAAGAAGCATGAAATGAGTGACTAGAAACCTGCTAGGAAGGCCCAGCATAGCAAATCAGTGTCTCTGGGATAATAAGCCTCAGCAGGTGGTGGGTCCCTGGGCCTCAGTTGGGTGGTAGAAGTATACTGGGTTCCCAGGGTTGGTGCGACGCCGCATGTTCTGGATTGGTTCAGATAGGATGGTGGCTGAAACCAGGCAGACACCACCGTTGCGTTCTTTTGCCATTAAGTAACAGCAGCATTGTTTTAATTCCTATGTAAAATCAGATGGTTCAACTGAAGAAAAAGAAAGTCCGCATTGAGAAACAGTGCTTTAGGGACGTGGACTGTTACTCACTGAGTGCTTACCTGGTGCCTTTACAGGTATTTCTTACTTTATACTTACCATCAACATTGTGGAAGTGAGGAAACTGAAACAGACGCCAAGTGACTTATAGAAGGTGACACATTTAGAGAAAGTGAAGGAAACTCACTTTCAGTGAGCCTCTACTATGTGGTTCTGCCTCTGCACCCGGCACACGCATAGATGATATTTGGAAGTTGGTATTAGGATCGTATTTTCTCAAGGGCAGTGGCTGAGGCTCAGAGAAGACAAACAGACTAACCCAGGGTGAGGGAGGCCAGTCAATGGCAGAATTAGGCTGTGGATCCAACCTTCCCTGATATGAAAGCCTATAGTCATTCGGCTCCTATCTCATGTTTCAGGAGGTGATTTGATAGAGTGAGGATGAACCTATTTTCAGAGACAGTTCTACATCTTCAGGGCATTACTGGAAATCTCTGTTTTCTCTCATGAAATGACTTTCTGTTAGATCTTTTTTTGGTCTTTCTTTTAGGACCCTTCACCTGTTGCGTCAGGCTTTTGTAGTATGTTTGGTTTGACCCTAATGCATAGGGCAATGAGATATATCACAAAGTCTATTAAATTTTCCCTCAGGTCACCTTGGAAGGCAGGCAGAAGCAGTGTTCTGCCGATTTTGCTCACTTACTGATCACTTCCAATCCCTCTGGCAACCCACAGATTTCGATGGCATGAATGCACACTGCTCACCTACTTGATATTCAAAGAGGATTTGTAGTCACATGACTAATGCTGAAGAGATGGTGTGTGTAGTTGCCTTGGTCCCTTGTAAGTCATTTGAAAGACTTGGTTTCGTGTCAGTAAGGATGAGCACATTCTGTGCGCTGTGTGCCTTGCAGGAGGCCATCTGGGAGCACTGCACATAAACACAAATCCTCTCTAATTTTGGTAGCATCTTAGTGGGATTTGTCCTAGTGCTGAGAGCTACAGGTTTATGCTTCACTTGTGGTTGCTGATAATTCAGCAGGGTTTTTTCTAGGAGGCTCAAAAATATATCTAACAACAGATGCAAAGCTCTAATAATAAAAATAATGAGACAGGTGGACGTCATCATTGGCTGTCCCGTCATTCTGTTTTCACCTAACTGGGCTTCAGTGACTAAGGACTCACCACTTCCCCTATCAATCCCTGGAAAGATGGCATGAGGAGTGGAAAACCCCGTACATTAGATTCAGAGAGCCCTGGGTTTAACTTGGACTTACACACTTCCTAAATTGGTTGAACTTGAATAACATAATGACTCCCTGAAATTCTATTTCCTCATGTGTAAAAAAGATATCCTTATCCCTTTCTCAAAGGTTAAGAATGAACATGACACATCAAATGTGGAAACAGCTAGCAAAAGACTTAACATATATTAAAGGCTTGATGAAAGCCTCTCTTGTTTGATGCAAGCTTCCCTTGTTAACGGTGTGACCTTAGGCAAGTTACTTAACCTTCCTGAGTTTCAGATTCCTCTTCTGTAACATTGTGAAAATAATGCCTACTTTATTGGGTAGTCCTCAGGATTAAATGGCTCGGCATACATAAAGCATCTGGCATGACAGCTTTTATTGTTACAAAGCCTCTGTGGGTTCAAGTGGAAGGGGCTCGGGTTCGACTAGGGTAACCATGCCCTCCTGGTTATCCTGCACAGAACCTGGTTACACATGGTTCTGGAAAAATTATTAATAACACATTCTTTTTTTTTTTTTAAAGATTTTACTTATTTGAGAGCAAGAGAGAGAGAGAGAGAGAGGGTGTGAGCAAGCATGAGCAGGGTTGAGGGGGGTTGCAGAGGGAGAAGCAGGCTCCCTGCTCAGGGCTCCATCCCAGGATCCTGAGATCCTGACCCGAGCTGAAGGAAGAAGCTTAACTGACTGAGCCACACAGGAGCCCCTTAATAGCACATTCTTTGCTCTCAAAAAAAGTTCCAAATAAATCCTATGGTCAGTCTAAATATAACTAACATCTGGAGAGGGAGTTGGCGTGTTGAGAAGGAGAGAGCATAAGAGCAACCCATTACCCATAGTGACACTTGTCTAATTCTTTCAGTGGGGTAGTTTATTATTAATAGTTGGCTCTTATGAGATTGTTGCTTATTAATATTAAGCAGATAAGCATCTGCGAGTCAGAAACTAAATACATAGAAAATACCTGGGTGGAGTTTTTGGTGAAGTAGTTTGTTCCTCTTTTTGGTTGATTTCTTACCTATTAGCATCCATTGCTCAAGAGCCCTGGGCTTTCACACTGCCCTCTGCCTACCCTGAGTCACCTCCTACTGTTAGCTGTAAGGGCAGACCCATCAAGGGTCCTGACCGTCTGCACAGCTTCCTGCAAATGGTGGTGAGCCTAGGAAGGCTGGACCTCTCCCCACCCATCCCTTGCTCCTGGCAAGCATGCCTCTCTGATTTTTGCTTCTGGAATCTTCCCGCTTTGCCAGATGACCTGTGAATGGCGATAGCGGTGGTAGCTGATTTATTCCTCAAGCTCTCAGCAAACTCTGGTGGCTCACTCTGGTCCCACAGGTACGGGGATGTAAGAATCTTTGCTTAAGGTTTTTTTTTGGGGGGGGGGCTGGTGAGTGTAGGGAGGAATATATCCCAGGGTCTTCCCTGGGCACTCATCACTGTTTCCTCATCGTTTTCTTGCACTCCACCCGACCCAATGTCTTCCTCATTTGTGGGGGAACAAGTGAGAAGCAAATGAGAAACAAAATAGTGGCTTTTTGCCCTTGGGAACCACCTAACTTCGATGTGGACCTGGCAGACAAATCCTAGGAGAACTAGAAGCATCAAGAGGAGCCAGCATCTTGCTTTCCTTCTCCTCAATCCCTGTTTCCCTTTCCTTGTCAATTCCCTTTAAACTTCTTCCTCTGATGAGAAAAGGGAACTCAATTATCATGGGGACAACTTTTATTTCCAGTGATTATGGTCTCATACCTGGCGTGTAGCCTTTGGGCCAGTCCCGTGGAATGTAGGTCATCTTTCTCAGAGTCACTGTGTGCAGCTGGTAGGGGAAGACAAAGGTAACCTATTATTTCACGTGGTTGCCTTGAGTAAATATTCTCCGATAACTGAGTACACGGGTACCAGAACTTTATTTCCTGCAGCGCACAAGAGACTAGACGTAGTCTCTTTAAAAAGTGTATTATAAAATATATTTTAAGAATATGAAACTTTCTTCTCTTTTTTGTATCTGTGATAGATGCTAATCGAACTTACTGTGGGAAGTATTTCACAATATACGTAAGTCAAATCATACACAGAGGAAAAAAATACATAAAACAATATATAAGTTGCAAGTACGTTATAAATCAGAGGTCAGCAGACGTTTTTCTGCAAAGGTTCGGATAATGAATATTTTAGATTTTGCAGGCCGTGTATACCCATGTTTCCTAGTTTCCTCCTTCTTCCTTCCTCTTCCTCCTGCTTCTTAGTGAAGCTTTAAATATGTAAAAACCATTTTTAGCTCATGGGCCGTACATAAGCATCCTGCTGGCCAGGTTTGACACATGGGCTATAGTTGGCCAATCCCTGGTATAAAGGATAATAATATAGATGTCAGGGTACCCACCAACCAGGTTAAGAAACAGAAAAATACCAATAATGTTGACATTCACTCTGTGTGTGTCCCTGTTGTATCCCTTTTCTTTTCTCCAGGAGTTAATCACTAGTTTATCATTCCTTTGCTTGTCTTGACAGTTTTACCTCTTAAACGTGTAACCCTTAACAATGCTTTTTTTTTCATGTACGGCATGCATTGTATGAGTATACCGCAGTTTATTCATTCATTTTCCTGCTGATGGACATTTGGATTGCTTCCAGCCTTTACTGTTGCAGAAAACACTGTTTTGCACTTTCTTATAAATATTCTCAGACTGTAACTTTTATCGAGTCTCTTTTGGTTTGGCAAAAACAGAAGGGAAGCATGACATAGAGAACATATAAAATTGGTATCGATGTGGCCCTTCTCAGAACTCTCAGGTTCAAACTGCAATTCCACATTTCCTTTATGGGCAGCCTTGACAGATGTAGTAACATTTCTGGACCTACCTTCTGGAATATTTCCAGGTTGATTTTCATAATTCTGAGTCCAGTAGAAATCCATGCTGACCTGCCACAGGTCCAGAAAAAGGTAATCCCCTCACTTTCGTCTTGCAAAGGAGCTTTCCAGTCTTCATTACCTGCCCCACGATGTGGCTGTTACTCAGGTAATGGGGAATAGGTCTATCTACCACCTTCTGAGGACATCTGATCTTTGAGTCCTTTGGCTGTAAGAGTACAATTAAGTGGTCTCCCAGAAAGTAACTGTCCAATTTTAGAAGATCCTGATATATCTGGCCTTAGATAACATGAGATAATGCAAGCCGTGTGGTATCATAACTGGGTCTGGATTCAGTTGAGAATAAGCTTAGTCTAATCTTCTTCCTTTTTACAGTTTCTCCTGGAACACAAAATGAAAAATAACATAGATGCGACAGTCCCTTTTTCTGTATAGTCCCATTCCTGTTCTGTTCCCATACTCTTTCTAATTGTTAGATTTTATTTTTTTTAAGATTTTATTTATTTACTTGAGAGAGAGAGTGAGAGAAAGAGTATGAGAAGGGGGAGGGTCAGAGGGAGAAGCAGTCTCCCCAGTGAGCAGGGACCCCGACGCAGGACTCGATCCTGGGACTTTGGGATCACGACCTGAGCCTAAGGCAGACACTTAACCGACTGAGCCACCCAGGCACCCTCTAATCGTTAGATTTTATAGAATTTGTTTTAATAGATAAGACAAGTTCCTTCTTTCTCAATATCTCTTTTAAACTGTGGTATCATATATATTTTTGAGATGAACTTTAGAATGTTATTTTGTTTTCAAAACCCGTTATTACTTGTATTTCATTGAATTTATACATTATAATCCTGTAATTTACTCTTTCTGCCCTTTGCATTTTTTTCTCACCTGATGGAACTGTCTTCTGTTTCTTGACAATTGAATTGTCCATGCTGGGAGTTGTTTTCTCTACCTCAAATTACAGTCTGAGACTGAGGATTGCTCTCCTAAGAAGGTCGTAGGGTGAATGATCAGTGCTCTGCCCAGCATTGATGGACTCTGACTCCTCTGTTTTCCCGGAGTCAGAGGGGTCAGATTCTTGCAGTCAATTTCTCTCCAATGGCTGTTTGTTTCCTTTTTTCTCAGATGACTGGATAAGGACCATTTTTGGCCTGGACGACCTTGGCTTCTCGTTCTCAGCATACACAGAGAAAAGGCATATTGGGCTGACTTTATGTTGTTGTAATTCCAATATGAAACTCTGCCTAAGATAGATTTGATTTTTTCCTTAGAAGCCAAGACATATATCATGTTATTTTTGTTAGATCCAAATTAATACCACTCCATCTCATTGCATGTCACTTCGTTGCCATGACTTCTTCCGCCTAAGAAGCTAGTGAAGGCAGTGTGAAGATTTGAGATCCAAACCCTGGAATGTCATAGTTTCAGACTTAGGAAAATCTTTTTTTCTAATGTTAGAGAGTAGAGTTCCTACTTACTTTAGTTCACAATGTGCTCATCTTTCATGCATTTTCTATCACTAAGATAACTGTTGTCATGATGGACGGAAATTCTATATCAAAATAATACTAGTTATACAACATGTATGAAATAAATACTCATTTTTGTTGACTTTCCAAATGTCAGGGTTTCTTTCTTTCTTTCTTTCTTTCTTTTTTTTTTTTTGTATTAACATTTAAACACGTCTTTTGGATTTGTTCTCACCTAATATTGGCAGTAATTCAAACACCCAATCTACCTCAGCAACCACAGAATAGGCCAGTGCTTGATATTATGGAAACTACATATGAAATCTCTTCCAGTGCAAAGGCTTATTAACATTTAAAAAGAACTAGATCCATTTATACTTTGACTATAGCATCAACGCCTGCTGAGAGAACTCACTGTCTGTCATTCCCAACCTTTTCCCCCTTTTTACATTTACTGAAGTCCTTAAATATCAGCAGTGCACTGAAATTTCTCACATAAATGCACCAAATGAAATCCCATCTTTAGCTCCAGCCCTCCCAACCCATTTCCCTAGTGTTCATGTAATATTGAGGGGCTAATTTTCAGTAAACTGTCAAAAGGAGAGGTGACAGTCCATTTAGCAGCTAGTTGCTAATTAGTACCCAAATAAAATGC
Organism: Ailurus styani; assembly: GCA_002007465.1. Lineage (NCBI taxonomy): Eukaryota > Metazoa > Chordata > Mammalia > Carnivora > Ailuridae > Ailurus > Ailurus styani. The sequence continues at coordinate 914,035 of LNAC01000288.1, read as the reverse complement.
ATCAAAATTTGAGCACTCCCAATTGAACACTCTGAGAGATAAGCATTCTACAAATTTAACTCTGCTGTAGGTTGAGCCCTGATTGGGTTCTTGCACAGCAAGATGAGCCATGTTGCAGTGCTTTCCAACATTGATTCTTAGCCCAGAGCTAAAAAAGCCTATCTAAGCATCTGGGTTGGGTGGTGGGTTTTTTTTTGTTTTGTTTTTTGTTTTTTTTTTTGGGTCTTTGATTGCCTGTGTCATAGGGTACAGACTTATGAGACTGTGGGCAGTGGGTTGTTGCACTCTAACCCAAGAATTAAAAAAGGACTGTTTCGTGCTTTTTGAAACCCACATAGTGAAAAAAAACCCACACATTTTTGGGAGGTAGAGGAAGGTACAAACATCAAAGAGACAGTTGCTCTAAGAAGTGGATTGTGGAAGTGGCAATTTGTCATCAAGAGAAACCGAACTTGACTTGGACTTCCCAAATTTGGTTACATGCCCTATTCATTTTTTGGGTGCATTCCACCTGGGGACTGGGCCTACCATTGGAACTAGGCACAACACTATTTCTGCAGAAATATAAAAGCTTGACCAGACCTAGAAGCTCTTTTATTCTTAAGACTTGAATTAGCACTTTTCTCAGAGCTCAATTCAAACAAAAATAAAGAACAGGGGTACCATTTTTAAGCATTTACTATTACCTACTTTTTCAACTAAGCTTTAAATTGTAACAGTCTTGAGGCAGAGATGGGGGTGTGCCTGGGAGCCTGGAAATGCATCACATATTCTGCCTCTGAACCCCGTGCTCCTTCCAGCTTTGCACATTAAACTATCCCAATTCTTAGTTTGAAGAAACCCCCAAAAGTACCAGTAGTGTCTTGGAAGAACATAGTGTTGTCCTCATTTTTCAAAAAGAAGAGAGAAATAGGTCAAAGTGAATCTTCTAAAATCACGAAATTGTAACCATTCAAAGGTTTTTGAGAAAGGTATGGAAAACGTACAGAGCTAGCTTTAATGAGGCTAAAGTGACCGTGCAAATCTCATTTGCCAGAAATACTGGATCTGATCTGAGGAAGGTGTGTCACCGTCCTGGAGCTATGATTTTTTCATGCCACAGCTGCTGTGGCGACATGACGAGTGAGCCTGAGAAGGCAAGGCTTTTTCGAGAGTTAACAAAATCAATGTATATCTTAGAAAAGTTGGATTGAGTTTCCTTGGTGTCTCAGGGTTGCTAGAGTAGGCACCAGGGGTAAGGAAAATACAGATAATATAAGAGGCAAAGTCTTTGGAGACAGAGAAAAGAAGCAAACTTTGTACCTTGGTCAGTTGCCTGCTTCCTAATTTTGCCTCCAGGTAGCTTTGGAAAGGAAGAGAAAAAAGAAAAAAAAAAGATCTCAGGAACAGTTGGATTTAAATAAATGAGCACACAAGTTCCCCTTCCTTGACCCTACTCTTTTCCCTCCGAGAAGTTTTCTCTAGGTCTGAGAATTGGGAGACCTGTGGAAATTGAATCATTCTTTTACTTCTATGTGGTTCTGCTTTTTACTTATTAATAAATGGCTTCAGTTGTATTCTCTATCACTTATAAACTATGGTAATTCTGTGATCCTGATTTCCTTTTAGAATGTTCTACACCACAGAAGATAAGGTAGTCTTCTTCCACAGAAGATGGAACATAGTTGGTACTCAAGGAAGAACAAACAGTAGAATGAGTAGGTGGATGAATGAATGAATGAAGGACATTTTTTGGTGGGATTGAGTCATCTTTTGTGAGTTTCCTATTTGCAGGTCAAGCACAATGCATTAGATAAGACAGGTGAGGAATAATTATTGATTGAATGATTCCTGATTCCAAACTACTTGTTTTTAGTTTTAAGAAATGCCTATGGATAGTGATAACTACTGGATTTATCCTTGTACCTGACTTTGACTGTGTAGGCCCCTGTTCTATCATGTTACAAGTTCCATGCAAATTTCCATGCAGCTAGTTCAACCTGGGAACCATGAAAGTGAAAGGGGCTGTCAAGAAGAGTGACAAAGACAGCATGGCAGGGGCTTGATGTCATGATTGTGAGATCATGACCTGAGCCAAAATCAAGAGTCAGATGCCTGACTGAGCCACCCAGGTGCCCCCATTACACTTTCTTGGTTACTACTGAGTGAAGAGGTACAGCTGTGACTGCTGCCCCACCGACTTAGTTCTTAGGCATCGCTCTTGGAGCTCCAGCTGCACACTTTTCCATTGCTCCTGGCTCCTAGAAGTCTTCAAAGCTGCACCATGTCCTGAAGCACAAAACATGGAATGATTTTCTTCTCTTTTTGCATCACTCTTTGTTAAAGGTCCATACAAGAAGTGAAATTCTGTTTTATTCTCTTCCCTCTTTTTCCTTAAAACCAAATACGTTCTATAGGATTGGTTGAAAGGCAAAATTTGAACAACAGACTGCCAGAGTAGAGGTACAGTTACCTTCATTTCTGCCACTGGAGCTTTGTAATCATCTAGTCTCTTTCCTTTCGTGGCTTCTCTGCTGGGGTATCTCTAATGCAGTGGGTTCCTGAAAATCCCACTTCACTTCTCCAGCCAGCTTGCCTGAATTGCAGTGGTTAATATTGCCTTTGTCTAAACTGAGATTCCTGCTACATGCAAAACTGAGATTAGTGAGAGTGTATAAACTATACCTCATTAAGAGAATATAAAAGAAAATGCGTATGATTATTTCAAAAGATAGGAAAAGTGTTTGGTAAAAGTCATCATACATTTTATGAGAAAAAGCCCACTGGGAAGAGATTAAATTCTTAATCTAAAAAGTAGACCTAAAAATATCCAACAGTAAACCTTATACTTAATGGTGAAATGTTTAAAAAATTTCCTTTGAATTAAAAAATCTCCCGGAAATAAGATAAGGGTGGCATTACCAACAGTTTTATTTGACGTTGTACCAGGTTTCCTAGCCAATGAAGTAAAGCAAGAAAAAGATAAATAATGATTGCAAAGAGAAAAAATGGTAATGCTATTATTCACAGATGATATGCTTGTATTGTTAGAGGATCTAAGACTCTATTGAAACTTTACAAGTTTGCTAAATATAGCCAATATTTTAAAATGTATTATATCAGCAATAAGAGATCAGGTGATAAAAAAATACCTTTTAGAAGAGTGTTAGAAATAACAAATGACTAAAAATCAATTTAACAAAGGATGTGCAAGATCTCAATGAAGGAAACAATGGAAACAAAGAAGACCTAAATAACTGGAGATGTATATTATGTTTACAGACAGGAACACTCATTACTATAAAGATATCAGTTCTTTCCAAATTGATACTTAGATTCAGTGTAATGCCAATAAAAATCTAAGCAGATTGTGTGTGTGTGTGTGTGTGTGTGTGTGTGTGTGACAGAGATGAGCAAGATGATTCTAAAATGTATATGAAAATGCAAAGGGATAAGGATAGTCAAGACACTTTTTTTTTTTTTTAAAGATTTTATTTATTTATTTGACACAGAGAGAGAGATTCCAAGTAGGCAGAGAGGCAGGCAGAGAGACAGGGAGAGGAGGAAGCAGGCTCCCTGCCGAGCAGAGAGCCCGATGCGGGCCTCGATCCCAGGACCCTGAGATCATGACCTGAGCCGAAGGCAGAGGCTTCAACCCACTGAGCCACCCAGGCGCCCTCAAGACACTCTTGAAGCACAACAAAGTGGAAGAGGACTTGTACTTCTAAATAGCAACACTTGATTTAAAGATACAGCAACTGAGACAGTGTGTTTTTTGGCACAGGACAGATAAATAGGCCACTGGAATAAAGGGAAAAAATATCCTTCATTTGTGACAAATGCAAAGATAGTGGGGAAAGTGACTTTAATTAATGGTCTGAGCCAGTTGGATATTCACATTGAAAAAAAATGAAACCTGAACCTTACTTCACACTATACAGAAAGATAATTTCAGGTAGAGTGTAGACTTCAGTGGCAAAACAATATAGTTTTCGAAGATAGTATGGGAAAATATCTTCATTATCTCAGGGACAGGATAATGGTTTTTAACCCACTGAGCCACCCAGGTGCCCCAGGATAATGGTTTTTTAAATAGAATAACCATATGAGAAAAGGTTGATAAGTTTGACTACTTTAGGTCTTTAGAAAAAACTATTAAGGCAGTTAAAAGACAACTTAAAGAGGGCAAGGACATATTTGTAATTATATTTATGATGCAATATCATAGAAATAAATAAGGAATTATAAAAATGGGCAAGAGACTCAAATAGGCATTTCAAAAATTGAACATCCTAATACCTAGCACACATCTTAAAAGAGGTCGACCTCATTAGTAATCAGGAAAATGAAAATATGACATACCATAGTACATCTACTTGAATGGCTAAAATGAAAAAGACTTATGATACCAAGTTCATTAAGGATGTAAAGCACCAGGAACTGTCTAGCACTGTTGATGTGAACTGGTGTATCATTTGAAGAATAGGTTTTTCCTATTCACTAGGTTGAAGATGTAGCTTATGATGACCCCTGATTCTACCACTAGGCATATGACTGACAGAAATTCATACCCATGTGCCTCAAAAACCATGCATAAGAATGGTCATAGCAGATCATTTATAATAGTTTTAATCCAAAGCCCATCAATAATAGAATGGATAAATAAATTGTGATATAGTCCTAGAATGTAATATGATAGCAGTGAAACCAACAAACTGTAGTCACAGACAAAACCATGATCATTGTAAACATAACCTCGTATTGAATGGAAGAAGCCAGATACAAAAGGATCCGTGCTGCATTATTCCATTTATATATAGCTTAGAAACAAGCACAATAAATTACAGCGTTTTGAAATGCATGCTTATATCGGAAACCTACAAAGTGAAAACGGCATTGCCGGAAGTGAAGCCAAACTGTAAGGGAGGGGTGGGCATTTGGAGGCGGGAGTATGAAGTGGCCTTCTGAGGTCTTGGCAGTCTTTCATTTCATGGCCTGTGCTGAGTTTAGAAAAATTTTCTGTCTCTACCTTTCTTTGATAACGTGGAATTTCACAAAGTTTCTTCTTTCCCATTTTAAAGGGATGTATGGAAAATTCCAGGCCCCCGGTAGGTGCTGCATATACCGTAGCTACTTAATAAGCATTCTCCCTCCCTCTTCTTCCCCTGCTGAGCTCTGCACACCCAGGTTTAAAAAGCAATGAATAATCTCGGTGAGCACGCACAACCTAGACACCATTCCCGGGAGACAAGTTGCCCGGAGCATCAGTGGATTGCAGAGGCTAAGACGTTCATGGCTGCCTCATCTGATTGCCTTTTCCGCCTGCACCAGAGTTGCTGCACCCGGGACTGTGCCTTCGCGGAGCCAGAGAGCACCCCCATGCTTCATAATTACTGAAACACATGTGCTAAGTCACTTTTTGCTAAGCCGCGATGAGAATTCTCAGTGTTCAATCGTCCTCAAAATTTCTCATCTCTTCCCTGGGGTGAGGTGCTTTGGTTTAACAGCTGCACATGGGGATTGCATTTAAATCATTTAAGGTCTGGAGTTCAGTATCCCCTAAAAGCAGCCTCCATGCTCTCTGCATTCCTCTGCAGGCACACCTGGATTTTCTTTTCTTTTCTTTTTTTTTTTTACTTCAAAGTGAGGGATATCCTCCCAAGGGGGAAGAAGGCTTTGGAAGCGCACTAACTCTTTGAATGCACAGGTGTGCTGCATGGCGCCTCCTGCTTGTCTCTACCCAGACGGTGAGGCATTCCTCGGCCGTGGCTCTTTTATTTAGGTCGTCAGCCATCCAGTTCGCATCTGAGCGGCAAGAGTGGTGGCACACATAGTCGAGTGTGTGGATAGCTAAAGGTCAAAGGCAGCAGAGGAGAGTCCGGGAAAAGTCAGGGCCTGTTTTACTTTTAGGCAATGTCGCCCTTACGATAGACCGTTCGGGCCTTCCTCCTGAATTCCTCCTGAATTCCTCCGGTTGCTCAGTTGTTGGTACAGGTGGCTCAGCTTCTCATGAAACAATTAGAGTTACGCCTTAGGATGGAAGTTTCCTCAGAATCTCATCACATGGACGACCTTACGCTGCGCCACAGACCAGGGCCCCCCAGAGCCTTTCGTGAAAGCAGTTTTTGCTGCGAGGTGAGAGAAAGCAGCCACTATTGGTCTTTGTGGCTGAAGCTGAAGGGAAATATTTTGGATGCCACAAACAAATTTCACCACATAAGGATCGCACTCTGGCCCTGTTACTGTTGATTTTTTACTTCCCATTACCCCAGCTATGCTGGCAGTGTGTGAGGTGAATGTCACTTTGCTCAGAATTGAACCAGGAATTTGGGACGATGGAAGGGGTCTTGGAACAACAGAGACAATCAGATTGAGTCGGACTTAGACTTTTAGATGAACACGTCTTAAATTTTCAGAAAATACTGTGTTGAGGGGAATGACTTTTCCATGCAAAATATTTTGATAAGTATTGGTCAAGCATCCACCGTGGGCCAGATACTCACTGCTACTGTATCCGGACTTCTGGAAGGTGGACGAGTCTGAGGCACAGCACTGCCTCACTCATCACTGTGCATGCAGCACCTAGGGCATGGGGGACTGTGCAGTACTAAGCACCACAGGCCCGTGGGAGTTTGGACGGAGATTGTTGGGAAGCAGAGAGGATGCTGGACTCTTCCCTGAAGTGGATCCGCAGGCCTTGCTCCTAGTGTAGACAGACGGCTCATTCCTCTCAGGATCTTGAGGATAATTTGCCAGTCACTGAAACCCCCCTGCCTTTTTTGTTTGTTTTCCACAGAGCCATCTGCAGCTGGTGAAAAATGACCCACTGAAACAGGTGAACATTTCCCGCTGCTTTTCCTCTGACTCCACACAGCTGTGACAGACGGTGTCCCAGCAGGGTCCGTGCCGCTCATCTGCCAAGGGGGAGTGCAGTCATGATGGTCCTGACTTAGGTCTGGGGCTCAGCTTCTGTTTGTTCTAACCACCTCTCACCCCCCTCAGTATCTACACCTGGTTGGAACTTGGCAAAGAAAGTTATTGACTGAAGGACTGGAGAATCTTTACTTGCTAATGTTAAAAATCTAAATGGGACTTGAAGGATTGTCCTTCTAAGTCAACCTTTTAAGGAGAGGCAATCTAAGGACCAAAAATTTAAGGTCAAGGAGGAGTTAAGACCAGGCCTCCAGGTCCCTGGTCAGTGCTATTCCTTTCTGGGTGCCTTCCTCACATTATAAGGTCATGTATTTTACTGGTTACCTATGGAATATGTGGAGGAAAAAGTTGTCTGCTTTGGGGAAAGTTTCCACTTATTGCTTAGTCCTATTTAATACTCACGGTGGTTTCTAGTGTTGACATTTGATCTGTTGTGTTAAAAATCATCTTAGGCTTCTTTAGATATAGATGCTGTTTTATCCTGCATTTCCAACCAAACTACCTTATCCAAGGGAAGTGGAAGAGATTGCACAGAGTAGTGGAAAAGGCTTTGGGTTTTTGGGCCTGACGTACCTAAAGTAGAATTCTGATCTCTTATTTACCAGTTGTAGGATCTTTACCTATCTTTCAAAGAGCAAAAGTTTTTAATTTTTATGAAGTTCCACTTATCATTTTTTTAATAGTTTTTGGTCTTTGTGATCTTGGGCTACGCAAAGATTTTCTTTTATGTTTTGTTCTAGAAATTAATAGTCTTACCTCTTATGTTGAGGTCTGTTACCCTTTTGGAGTTAACTTTTGTATATAAGATAAGAATTGGGGTTTATTTTTTTCCCCCTTACAGATACCTAGTTGTTCCAGAGCCATTTATAGAATAGACTATCTTTTACTCATTCGGTTATCTTGGCACCTTTGTTGCAAATCAGTTGACCATAACTGTGCGGGTTTATTTTTGGACTTTCTACTTAATGCCAATGCCCCACTGTCATGATTGTGATAGCTTCATTGTAAGTCTTGAAAGGAGGTAGTGTAAGTTCTCCAAACTTATTCTTGATTTCATGACTATTTTTGGCTATTCTAGGTCATTTCCCCTACTCATATAATTTTAAAAATTAACTTGTCAGTTTCTCAACAAAGTCTCTTAGGATATTATTGAGATTAAATTAGATCTGTGGATCCAGTTTGTGGAGCTTTGCCATCTTGCTATTATGTGCCTTCTGAATCAGGGTGATGGTATATCTCTGTTTATTTAGGTCTTCTTTCATTTTCATCGGCAATGTTTTGTAGTTTTCAGTGTTCAGTTCTTAACACGTTCAGTTCAGTTTATTCCTAAGTATTTTTATGCTGTTGAAATAGTTAATTTCTTAGTGTTTAATTTCTAATTGCTCATTTCTAGTACATAAAACTTAAGTTGGTGTTGGCATATTAGCCTTATGTCCTAAGACTTAATTCACTTGTTAGTTCTAGTAGATTTTTTTGTGTGTGTAGATTCCTTAGGGTTTTCTATGAACACAACTACATCTTTTATACATACAGTTCATTTTGTTCCTTCCAATATTCATGTTTTCATTACTTTTTCCTGCCTTATTGAACTGACTAGGCTTTCCATTGCAAAACTGAAGGAAAGTAGAACAGATATGCTTGCTTTGTCCCTGATCTTGGCTAAAAATGATTGAGCCTTTCGTAATTAAGAGTGAGGTTAGCTGCAGGTTTTTATAGATGTCTTGAATTTAGAAACATGCCTCCTATTCCTAGTTTTTGAAGTTTTTGTCATAGCTCATGTCAAATGCATTTTCTGTATCTATTGAAAAGATCATATAGTTTTTCTGTTTTATGTTATTTATATGGTGAGTTACATTGATTGTCATTGTACCTACCATTCCTGGGATAAATCCCACTTGACCATGATGTGTTACATATTTTTTAGTATCATTGGATAGTATTTGTTAAATTTTGTTAGAATTTTTGTACTCATGCTCCTAATGGATGTTGATTTATGGTTCTCTGTTCTTGAGATGTTTTTGTCTGGTTTTGGTATCTGAGTGATTTTGAACATACAAAAGGATTTGGAAGTATTCCTTTCTCTACTATTTATACATAGAATTGGTATTAGTTTTTCTTAATGTGTGATACAGTTCATCAGTGGAGCCATTTGGGCTTGAAGTTTTCTTTGTGGGAAGGTTTTTAAATTACAAATTCAGTTCTTTAATTAATACAGGGTAGTCAAGTTTTCTATTTCTTCTTGGGTCAAATTTTGTACTTTCTGTATTATAAGAAGTTTAGTCATTTCATTTAGGTTATTAAATGTATTAGCATATTAAGTTCATAAAATTCCATTATTATCCTTTCAATGTAGGATCTGTAGTGATATACCCCCTTTTAGTGTTGATATTTTGTTGTTTGTCTCTTTTCTTTTTTCATGATTAGTGCATGTAGATGCTTATTACTTTACATATGTTAGAAAATAACTAGTTTTTGGTTTTATAAATTTTTATATATTATTTTCCAATATCCTTTTTATTGTGTTATTCCTTTATCTTTATTATTTTCTCCCTTCTACTTCATTTAGGTTCATTTTTTTCTTTGTCTATTTTTTTAAGATGAAAACAGATAATTTTTAGATTTTTATTTCTCACTTAGGCATACAGGTATAAATGTCCCTCTAAACACTACTTAACTGCGTCTCATAAATTTTGATATCTTGTACTTTTATATTTCTCTGCAAATTTTGAGATGGTTGTCCTGGGTATTACTACATATATCATTAACTTCATATTTCACAGCAAATGATATCATTTTCTATAAAATATTTAACATTTTTCTACTTTATAGATATATATTCTTTCCCTCATGTTTTAGGATACTCTTATGTAGGAAGCAGAATTATAGCCCCTAAGGATGCCCATTCCCTACTCCCCAGCCCTGTGCATATGTCACCTAATATGACAAAAGATACTTTACAGATGTGTTTGAGAAGAGGGCCTTATCTTTGATTATACGAGTAACCATATCTAATCACATGAATCCTTAAAAAAGGGGAGCCTTTTTCTTCTGGGTCATAGAAATGAGATGGAAGAAGGAGGAGAAAAGATATAAAAAGTGACCTGACCTGCCGTTTCTTGGGCGATGGAGAAAGAGGTTCATGAGACAGAGAATGAGGGTGACCTCTAAAAGTTAAAAACAACACACAGCTGATAACCAACAAGGAAGTGGGCCCTCAATCCTGAAAATATAAGGAACTAAATTCTGCCAACCCCTTAAATGGGCGAGGAGGCATAAATTCCCCTAAAGCCTCCAGAAAGGAACACACCCTGACACCCTAATTTTACCCCCATTAAATCTGTGTCAGATTTCTGACCTATAGAACTGTAAAATAATAAGGTTTTATTGTTTAATCTACCCAAAATTGGTAATTTGTTATGAAATTAACAGAACAAATTAAAGAACTTCCTTTAGCAATTATTTTAAGCACATTTGTGTTGACAAAAATTTCTGTTTTCTTTTGTAAATAATGTTTTTATTTTGGTCTCATTTTTGAAGAATATTTTCATTGATTGGAGAATTTTTGGTTGACATTGTTTCAGCTCTTTAAAGATGTTGTCCCAATTTCTTTCAGCATCCATGGTTTTCATGAGAAGTCAGCTGTTAGATTGTTGTTTCCCTTTATGTAATATCATTTTTTCTTACTGATGATTTGCCCTTTATCTTTGGTTTTCAACATTTGACAACGATAGAATCTGACATTGGCTTCTCCATTTTTATTCTGCTTGATGATATTCTTTTTTAAAAGATTTTATTTATTTATTTGAGAGAGAGAGGGAGAGAGAGTGTGTACAACCAGGTGGAGGGGCAGAGGGAGAGGGAGAAGCTGAGCGGGGAGCCTAATGTGGGGCTTGATCCCAGGACCCTGAGATCATGCCTGAGCCAAAGGCAGACGCTTAACTGATTGAGCCACCCAGGCACCCTTGCTCGGTGATCTTTACATATTTTGTATGAGGTAAATTTTATCTTTTTCATATTTGGGAAATTTTCAGCTATTATTTTTTCAAATATTTTTGTCTGTTCTGAGATTCCAGGTAAATATGTTTGGCAATTTGATGTTATCTAGGAAGTTCCTGAGGATAATTCCTATTGATGCACATTTATTCTCTCTTGTTCATTTACTCTCTATTCTGTCATATTCACTTGACTCTTAAGTCCGTCTTGTGATTTTTAAAAATTTCATACTTTGTATTTTTTTATTCTTAACTTTTCATTTGATTCTTCTTTTTGTTTTCTATTTCTTTACTGGGATTTTATATTTTTTCCATTTATTGCAAACTTATTTTGTTTGGTTTTATTTTGGGTAATAATACATGACAGTAATCTATCATATTAATTTATTGTTTCATAATTCCATCATCTTGTTCATTTAGGAATTAAACTAGGTTGATTTTGTTTTCTCTTGAGAATGTTCTTCATTATCTTGACTATTCACATGTCAGGTTATTTTGGATCATATCCTAGACAATATGAATGTCAAGTTGTGGATATTCTGGGTTACATTATTTTTTTCTCCAGTCAGTGTTGTTTCTTTTGTTTTATTGGGCATTAAAAAAAAATCTAAATGTGAAATGAAAACCCTGCTTCTGAACTGGTAACTCTGATTTCATATTTTTCTTCTTTGACCGAAATGTATTATATCTCTTCTAAATATTTAGGGTCCAGGCATCAATCAGAGATGTGGAACAATAGAGATGAGGGATCCTCTCTCTGTTTTCCTTTGGGATTTCACCATTGTTTTCAGCAGTCATGTTTTACCTGGCTTCAGGTTTCCCACTGCGTGTTCTTGACCCATTTGTTAAAGATTAACTGACCATATCGTTGTGAGATTATTTCTGAGCTGTCTATTCTGTTCTGTTGATCTATGTGTTTGCTTTTATACCCGTAATAACGTACTGTTTTGATTGCTACAGCTTTGTATTGTACCTTGAAATCTGGGACTGTGATCCTTCCAGTTTTGTTCTTCATTTTCCAAGATTGCTTTGGCTAGTTGGGGTCTTTTGTGGTTCCATACAAACTTTAGGATTGTTTTTTCTAGTTCTGTGAAAAATGCTGTTGGTATTTTCACAGAGATTACATTATATCTGTAGATCCCTTTGGGTAGTATAGAAATGTTAACAATATTTGTTCTTCTAATTCATGAGTGTGGAATATATTTCCATTAGTTTGTATTATCTTCAGTTACTTTCATCAGTGTTTTATGGTTTTCAGAGTACGGGTCTTTCACCTCCTTGGTTAAGTTTATTCCTAGGTATTTTATTATTTTTGGTGTAATTATAAATAGGATTGCTTTTTTTTTTTAAGATTTTTATTTATTTTATTTTGACAGAGAAAGACACAGCAAGAGAGGGAACACCAGCGGGGGGAGTGGGAGAGGGCAAAGCAGGCTTTCCCGCAGAGCAGGGAGCCCGACGCGGGGCTCGATCCCAGGACCCTGGGATCATGACCTGGCCGAAGGCAGACGCTTAATGACTGAGCCACCCAGGCACCCCTGGGATTGCTTTCTTAATTTCTCTTTCTGCTATTTCATTATTTTTTGTCTTTTTTTTTTTACAGTCTTTGTTTTAAAGTCTAGTTTGTCTCATATAAATATTGCTACCTCAGTTTTCTTTTCATATTCATATGCGTGATAGATACTTTTCCATCCCTTCACTTTCCAATTTGTATGTGTCTTTAGTCTGAAATGAGTCTCTCATAGAGAGCATATAGACGGGTCTTGCTTTTTCATCCATTCTGTCACCCTGTGTCTTTTGATTGGAGCATTTAGTCCATTTACATTCAAAGTAATTATTGATAGATGTTATTTATTGCCATCTTGTTACTTGCTTTCTGGTTGTTTTTGTATTTCTTCTCTGTTCCTTTCTTGTTCCTTCTTGCATGTTTTGTTGGCTTTCTTTAGTGATGTACTTGGATTCCTTTCTCTTTATTTTTTGTATTTCTATTACTGGTTTTTGATTTGTGGTTACCATTAGGTTTGTATATAACATCTTCTACATATAAGAGTCTATGTTTAAAGTTGATGGTTGCTTAAGTTTAAACCTTACATTCTTTACTCCTCTCTTCCCACATTTTCGATATATGGTGTCATACTTTACATGCTTTTATTTTGTGAATCCCTTGATTACTTTTTATACATATACTTATTTTTACTGCATTTGTGCTTCCTACTTTTCTTCCTTTGACTTATGGTCTTTCCTATCAATTCAGAGAGTCCCCTTTAACATTTCTTGTAGGCCTGATTAAGTGGTGATGAAGTCCTTTAACTTTTGTTTGTCTGGGAAACCCTTTATCTCTCCTTTGATTCTGAATGATAGCCTTGTTGTATAGAGTATTGGCTGCAGGTGCTTTCCCTTCAGTGCTTTGACTATATCATGGGCACTCAACTTCAAGCCTGCAAAGTTTCTGCTGAAAAAATCCATTGATTCAGCAAAGTTTCTGCTGAAAAATCCTGCAAAAATCTGCTGAAAAACACCATTATGGAGTTTCCCTTGTATATAAGTGTTCTTCTCTCCTGCCGTTTTAAAAATTCTGTCTTTATCATTACTTTTTGCCATTTTAATTACTATGTTTCTTGGTGTGGACCTCGTAGGGTTGATTTTGTTGGGACCTCTCTGTGCCTTCTGGATCTGGATTTCTGTTTCCTTCCCCAGATTGAGGAAGTTTTTAGCTTCTTTCTTTAAATAAATTTATTTCTTTAAATAAATTTTTTGCCCCCTTTTCTCTCTCTTCTCCTTCTGGGATCCCTATAAACTAAATGTTACTTGCTTGATGGTGTTGCTGAGTTCCCCAAGTCCATTTTCATTCTCATTATTATTTTTCTTTCCTCTATTCAGCTTAATCACTTTCCATACTCTGCCTTCTAGGCTGCTGCTCTTTTCTTCTGCTTTCTCTAGTCGATTATTTTAATCCATCTAGTTTTACTTTTTATTTCAGCTATTGAGTTCTTCATCTCTGATTAGTTTATCTCTGATTAGTTCTAATGTTTTTTTTATCTCATCGTTTAGGGTCTCACTGAGGTCCTTTGCTCTTCTCCATTGGGCATTTTACTTATCTCTGTTTCATTTAAGTCTCTTGCTGTGACTTTGTCTTGTGCTTTCATATGGGATGTAGTCTTCTGTCTCCTCATTTTTAACTCTCTGGATCTGTTCTATATGTTAAGAAAGTCAGCTATGGGGCGCCTGGGTGGCTCAGTGGGTTGAAGTCTCTGCCTTTGGCTGGGGTCATGATCTCAGGGTCCTGGGATCGAGCCCCACATCAGGATCTCTGCTCAGCAGGGAGCCTGCTTCCTCCTTTCTCTCTCTCTGCCTGCCTCTCTGCCTACTTGTAATCTCTCTGTCAAATAAATAAATAAAATCTTTAAAAAAAAAGAAAGAAAGTCAGCTATGTCTCCTGCTCTTGAAAGTAGTGGCCTTCTGAAGAAGTAGTGCCCTGTAGTCCAGTGTCCCCTATTCAGCAGAAACTTAGATTTCAGGGTGCCTCCTGTGTGTTGTGTGTGCCCTACTGTTGTGGCTGAGCCGTGTTTGCCTTCAGTCTGGTCATCTGCAGTGGCTCTCTTTGTCTGTCATGGACAAGGTTTGGTCCCTATGTTGTTAGTGGGTCATCTGGGCCTTGGGATTGAGTTGAATCAGATGAGGCATTTTTCCAGAGATGTGGTAGTACCAAACTGTAGGGCATTTTATCTGTGTTCTCCCCTGAGAAGCTTTGGTTATGGATGGGGCCCGCAGTCAGACCAGATGTCTGCCCCCAACGCACTTTCTGGGCCACAGTCAGACTGATGTGTGTATCTTCCCTTTTCCATGGGGCAGGAGTTGGTGTGGTGTTGGCCTCTGTCAGGCCTGCTTGCACATTTTCAGTCTTGCGGCGCCACTTTGGATGGGTTCTGGCCAAGAGCATATTGGAGAGGGCAGGTCTGCTGGAGAATGTGGGGGCAGGGAATGAAGTGTTGGCAAGGTTGGTGTTGGTCTGTTGCAGGAGGAGACATACAACCACAGGGACTGGGACTGATGAGATTGAATGGGGTGGATCTGCAGAAGCATGCATGGTGTTAGCTAGGTTTGCATGGGTCTGCTATGGGAGGAGACCTGGAGCCAAGACCTGGCTGGAAAGACATGTCTAGTAGAACGTGAGGGTAGGGTGTGCCATGAAGAGTTAAGTAGCAAGTGCTGGCTCTATCCACTGGTTCCTGCAGGTGTCTGTGTGTCTAGGCTGGGGTGTGGGGGAGGGGAATGGTGCCTGCCAGCTACTTTGTTCCTGCAGAAGTCTCCCGATGATCCCTGCCCCTCCATCACATGCTCAGATTAGTAAACTGTTCTCCCTCCTGTATATCCCAGGTACCTTTCAAGCTCCTCTTCTATGCTGTATCTCTCTGCAGGGCTCTCTTACGCTGTCTCTTTAAGAGCAGGGATTCAGTTTCCTTTGCCCTCCCAGCTCTTTCCCAGAGCCCAGCCCACTGATTTTTTAAAGTTCCAGGTATAAGCCCCACTCACTGTAGGAACCCACAGAATTTGACCCCTCTGGTTTTCAAAGCCAAATGTTATGGGGATTTGTTTTCCCTGTGTGGGATACCGGGTGTGAGAGTCTGTTTTTCTCTCCCCTTAACATGTTCATGGTGTCCCTCCCTCCTGTGGACTGTCCCATCGGGCTGATTAGCTCCTGATTATGTCTCTGTCCTTCATACCCTCTTCAGTATGGCCTCCTTCCAACATACTGTTGTGAAGTCTGTTCTGCCAGTCTTCAGGTTATTTACACTGATGTGGGTGTTATCTAGTTGTATCCTTGGGAGGAGGTGAGCTCACAGTCCTCTTACTCCATCATCTTCCCAGGATGCCCTGAAAAATCACTCTTGGCATCCTCACTGTCTCCTCACTGATAAGACTGATATTTCTTATTGATAAATTCTGTAGAAAGAACCCATCTTGCCAGGCTCTGTGCCTTCTGGGTCCCTCTTATGCAGCTCACAGGTGTTTAGGACACAGGTGTGTTCTTCCATTTGAGTAGCTCTGGACTAGATCCCAGTTGTTAGGGTTTATCCTACTCTACCTTGAGTGGAGGAATAATTATGTCCATTTTTGGAGCAGTTTAGGGAGCCTAACTGAAGTCATGGTCCTCAATCAGTTTTATCCATATATTAGGCATTACGGTAGGGATTGGCCCTTCTCTTATGTCTATTTTGTCATTGGTTCTAAACTCAAGAGTGGAAGATAGGGTGGCATTTATTGGTGTTCCCAAACCTAAACGCATAAATAATAACATCATTTTCTACATGAATTAACTGAAACTTGCAGAGAGTTAGATTTTTTTTTCCGTGTTTGCCCTGTTAATAAATGACACAACTTGGATTTGAATCTAGTTGACTTTAAAAAACTTTTCAGTACTTCACACCACAGTGTCTCAAAAGAGTGGGAATGGTGAAACTTTACTCTTCGCAAATGAGTTTTGGGTAAACCGATTAGCTGTCCCCTAGCAGACGAGTCAGTTTGGGTGTTCTGTCATTCAATGGGCTGAGTGTAGGAGTCAAAGAAGATAATTTTAGCTCTTTGTGGCATCTAAGAAAACCTTATGAGTTTGTGAATTATACACAACAAGGCATCTCTGTGTAATGTCTATAGGGTCTTTCCATTCCACACCTCCACCTCGGTCAGTTCTTTCATTTGAATGTCAAGAGGGTCATCTGAATTCAATAAAGAGCACATGGAAATGGTTGATCTGCTTTTTGCCGCTGATGGTAACTCTGGATGTTGATAGTTGAAAAGTATTTCTCTTAGAATTAAACTTCAGTCTCCTAGAATTAAGTTAGGGAGTAATTTATTAGAGTATGTTATGGGTATCATACAATTCATTAGACTATCTTTAATGAAGAGTGTATTAAAGTGGCAAGAGCATACATGCTATAGGCAAACAGCTCAGGTTGTACCTGGATGGTGATAGTCAAGATATTTGACTTCTCTGAACTTTAGCTTCTTCATTCAGAAAATAGTGGACAGTGCCCCCCATGTTATTGCCTCAAAGGTTTTGATATAGTTTCAAAATTGGCTATGCATGTGGCAAAACAGCTATTTTGTTGTGGAAATTTCAAGCTCAATTTTTATACTTGCCTGCTTTTAAAGCCATCTCTGCTCTGTTGAAATTTTTAAGTGACTGTCTCTTCAGGGGTGAATCCATAATGGTACGCTCAGGAGTGAATTGCAAACCCAGAAGACAAGCTGTTTGGTTACGTGAAATGACAGTGTTTTGCAGAAGCCACTGGGGGATTGTCATGGTAGGAAGGCAGCCTGGTGGAAGGGTTAAGGGTAGGGCAGCTGGAGCCAGATTTGAAGCTGCCTTGGCGAGTTACTCTCTCTGTGACCTTGCACAAGTGTCTATTCTCTCTCTGCCTCAGATTCCTTGTCTGTAAAATGAGGATAATACTATCACCTTCCTTATTAGGTTGTTGCAAGGATTAAGCAAATTATGTATAAAGCAGTTATATTAGCGCTTAACACATAGTAGGCACTATATAATTGTTAGTGATGAAGACATTGATGAGGAGGAGATGATGGAATATTTCTATTGTCTGGTTATAGGTTTTTTTTTAAAGATTCTATTTATTTATTTGACACAGAGATAGCACAAGCAGGGGTACAGCAGGCAGAGGGAGAGGGAGAAGCAGGTTCCCCGCTGAGCAGAGAGCCTGATGCGGGGCTCGATCCCAGGACCCTGGGACCATGACCCGAATTGAGGGCAGACTCTTAACCTTCTGAGCCACCCTGACACCCCTACAGTGTTTTTTTTTGCTTTCATATATGTTTCAAATGTTCAGCTAGTCTTCTTTTCAAAAGAGTAGATCATGTGAGAGGCAAGTAAAATAAAAGAAACCTGTGTGACTTTTTAGAGACATCCTTGACTTTTGGTGAGTGGGATCTGAGAGTGAACAAAGAATGGAGCTGTACCAGCGGTGTGGAGAGGCCTGTCCCAACTAACACGGAAGTGTGGACACAAACAACTGGTTCAGAAATGGGATTGCTCATGGAGCTGGCATATTTGCGACAGCTTTACTATTAGTCGAGAAATCCCACTGGCAGAGAGATGAAGGGTCTTTGTTTGTTATAGCTCTCTGTACCCCAAAGAGAAGAGCTTGAAAATGAGGTAAAAAGGCTTAAAGGCTTCCCTTCATTTCCTAGGAGTTCAGTTTCTTACTCAGCTTTAAGGTCTTGGGTCTTGTGCGATGCGTGGCCTTGAGACCCAAGAGAAAACCAAAGTCAGCTGTTCTTGTGGAATTAGGCAGCTCAGAGCAGGGGGTGACTCTGCATGGCTAACAACCCTCTCAGAGTAGGTGCTCCTGTGAGCCTTACAGAACCACAAATCCTCTCCGTGAATTGGAGGCGAGTCAGAAACCTACATAGGAATTAATGAACCAAGGCAAACTTCACAGTAGCAGGCTAAGTCAGAGGCCAGGGCAGAGGAACTAGCAGCGGAATTCAAGGAGAGAATAAAAAATTTATGGTAATCATTGGTGAATAGAAATGGAAGCGGAGAGTGTTAGATGTTACCTAACCTAATTCAACCACAATCCGCGGTTGCTGTAATTGAGAAGGCTACATCGACTCAAGTCTTCGTCTGAAGACAGGTACTCACATCACTGTAAAGTTATTTTCTCTTGGGCGCCTGGGTGGCTCAGTGGGTTAAAGCCTCTGCTTTCGGCCCAGGTCATGATCTCAGGGTCCTGGGATCGAGGCCCACATCGGGCTCTCTGCTCCGCAGGGAGCCTGCTTCCCCCTCTCTCTCTCTGCCTGCCTCTCTGCCTCCTTGTGATCTCTCTCCCGCTGTGAAATAAATAAATAAAATCTTTAAAAAAAAAAAAAAAAGTTATTTTCTCTTAAACTTGAAAGCAAATGTGAAAAATCCATGTATAGTTGTTTATATTATTTATTAAAGATTTTCTTTTTCTTTCCTGCTTGTTGGGTAAGAGCTAAATTCAATAGCTGGAGGAAAAAATTTTAAAAATCTACGAGTTAGGTTTCATGGAGAGAGAATTTGACTTGAAAGGATCATCTCAGGGAGCCTCTCCCCTATTTGGGGCAAGTTATTCAAGATATCCTCAGGATAAGAAGAGAATAAACAGGGTGTGAGAAGCAGCACTCTGTTGAGGAGAATAATAATCTTCCTTAGATCTACTGTCTAACCTTTGTTCCTCTGGCCCTTCATCGAATACCAAGGAGGAAAAGTCAGGTGCATTTTCTCTGCCAGAGTTGTGGGCACCATGGGTGGGGACAGCTTGCTCCGCAGTCTTGCATGTGGGTCGCCTGATATGCCTGCTCATCCGGGTTGGTTCTGCCATCGGTGTGTGTGTGTCAGCGTGAAGAGAGGTATATTCCACTATGGTGGTGCAAGTATACAGGGTCTGTAGCTGGCCCTTGACTCCAGCTATCCTTCCCTTAGATTGGGTTGCCAGGTTGTTCGATGTGAAGTCCGAGGCAGAAGAGCTCCAGCTCTCATTTCCAAAGAGTAGTGCATAATGGAGCCTAGAGTGGCGAGAACACAGGCACGTAAATCACTTTATTGTTTTTTTTAAAAGATTTTATTTATTTATTTGACACAGAGAGAAACAGTGAGAGAGGGAATGCAAGAAGGGGGAGTGGGAAGGGGAGAAGCAGGCTTCCCGCTGAGTGGGAGCCCGTTGCAGGGCTCGATCCCAGGACCCTGGGATCACAACCTGAGCCGAAGACAGACGCTCAATGACTGAGCCACCCAGGCGCCCCCCATAAATCACTTTGTAACAGGTTCTCTTCTTTCCATGTCCAAGTCAAGCATAGAGATCTAGCAGCTACACAGCAATAGACAACACAGAAGGAGAGTTTTTAAAATATCTAATGCTGGAACAACTAATCAAATATTTGGGGCAATAATAATATTATCTATGTAATATGTAAACTAAAAGTCACTCTCATGTAAATTAATAACTATTAATTGCATGCTTACTATGCGTGCCATGCTGTGTTTTCAGTGAATTATTTTATTTAATATTCATGACAACTTTTCAAGATAGGTATCATCATAACTTAAGAAATGGGAATATCTTAGAAAGGGTCACTCAGTGGGTAGGGGCAGGGCTGGATTTCCACACAGGCCATTCCAGTGAAGAGTGAGTGTACTGCACACAACAATGCACTTCCTTTAATGCACACAGAACAGTGGGATATTAAGCTGTCAGATATGTATCCACTTGTGATTGGAAAGGCTTTTTGTAAGCATAGTCACTGAAGAAACAATGAAAGTAAAGATGGACACCAGAAAACAAAACATTAAAAAACAAAATCTAGAATCTTCTGTAATTCCAAACATAAAGCAAATTTGGCAACCTGGGAAAAATACTTGGAATATGCAAAGACAGACAAAAGATTATAAGCTTAAACATGATCAGTACTTTTAAAAAATCCACAATGAAAATATCTCGGAAGAATGGACAAGAGTCAATAAAAGACAATTCAGAAAAGAAATGCAAATGGACAGTATATGTGAGAATATGATCAAGCACAGCAGTTTATAATTTCTCACCTTTGGATTGGTAATGATTTGAGAAAGGAGCAGTGAAACAGGTATTTTCATATGCTATTATAGGTTGGTAAAATTTTTTTAAGTTTATTTATTTGAGAGAGAGAGAGGGATACTGAGAGAGAGAGAGAGAGGGCACAAGCAGGGGGAGCAGTAGAGGCAGAGGGAGAAGCAGACTCCCCACCGAGCACTGAGCCTGATGCAGGGCTTGATCCCGGGACTCAATCCCAGGACTCTGGGATCCTGACCTGAGCCAAAGATGCTTAACCGACTGAACCACCCAGGCACCCCAGGTTGGTAAATATTTTAAAAAGCCTTTCTGGAAAGCCACTTAGATGTGGGGGGAAAGCATGAAAGAGTTAAAATGGTTTAAATTTTGGATTACACTTCTGGGGATGTCTTTTTTCCTCCATGGAAATGGAATCATGTATGAAGTAGAGTGTCAGATAACTAAATTTTAGTGCAGAATCCAGTTTTTGATATTTGTGATGTCATTGGACAAATTATTTAATCATTCTAACAGTTTTTCATCTGTAAAATGGTAATGATGCCAAGTTTCTGTGAAGATTCTATGGCACAGGGCGCTTTAAAGACTTACCTAGTACGTGGCAGTTATATACACTAGTGATATTTTTTGTTTATAGTATTGCTGTTATTTTCATCATAGCTTTATTTATGAGTAAAAATAGTGTAGACATTTTGAAAGACAAATAACATGAGTAAATCTTCATAATAAATTCTAAAAAGAGGCGCCTGGGTGGCTCAGTCAGTTAAGCATCCAACTCTTGACTTTGGCTCAGGTCATGATCTCAGGCTCTGGGCTCCATGCTGGATATGGAGCCTGCTTACGATTCTCCTTCTGCTCTGCCCAACCGCACCCCCCACCCCCGCCTTGTACTCACTCTCTCAAAAGAGAGGGGGGAGGAATAAAGCAGATATCCATCTGGTTATAATTTATACTGTACTCAAGGGAAATATACCAAAATGATAACATTGATCATTATTGGACGCTTGTGTTTCTTTATCCTCTTCTCAATTTTCTAGTTTATCTTAAATGGAAATCTTCCTTTGCCTAAGTTTTTTTAGCAGGGGAACAAGGTGACAAAGTCAGTCATATCTAGAGCATTCTGGAGCAGAGTTGATGGGATAGGGCATGTAGCTGGAGTGGGGATTCTCTCGGAGGCATGGGGCAAAGTTAATTCTGCCAGGGTTTCTGTGGGTGGAAGCACACTGTGTGAAATTTGGATCTCTGGAGATCAATTTAATCTTAATGGGAGAGAAGCCAGAACTTTAGTGCATGTATTTTCCATGAAGGACTGAAGGAGGCCAGAGGGAAAGGAAAATAAACCTTTAAACAAAATCTCCAAACTCAAGATATCAGGATAGATTGTGAGTAGTCAAGAAACAGTTTTCGGTTCTTACTGTGTAGTCTGTATTCTTAGCTGCGGTGACGGTTAGACAGTCACGGCATGAGTCCTAGTCTTACATTCTTAGCACATATTGGCATGTTGTGACTTACAAATCTAAAGCATCTTGCAAGCAAAACAAGAATCACACACACAAGCACACACGCACACGCAAATACATACACACTGGGATGTGGAATGTGAGGGACAGAGGGAAAGAATTGTTTGCACGACAACGGTGAGGTACATCCTGTCCACTGGGCCAAAAGCTAAATACTTCAGTGTGAATGGAAGATTCAGGTTTGGATTTTTTTCAGTTACAGATACTATGGAAATAATATAGCTTGAAATATATTAATGTGTTTTTCTTTTTTATACTCCCTTGGGCGGAGGTGTTCTCTGTCCGGGTATATCCACAGCCTTAGGAAGATATAGGCAGGACAGGGCAGAAACACAAAGAGAAACAGCTTCCCTAGTCAAATTTTGACTAAAAATGAAGTTTTTTGAGTCCATTGTGAGACAATATTCTGGGGCTTTTCTGAAAGAGGAAGATTTTGTGGATTTCCAAAAATCTTCCCTTTCCACGGCCAGAGACCGACCGACTCAGGAGACTCAGATCGCTGGAGTGTAGGATTCCTACAGCATAGGAAGGGTTGAGGATGTGACCTGGGGAAAGGAGGTCCAGGACCAGTGGGCTAAAAAGAGCAGAGGGATAGGGATGTTGAGATAGATTTGCCCGCAGAAGACGCGGAGCGCCGGGCCTGCCCAGGGTTTGCAGGAGACCGGGGAGTTCTCGGGGGGCCTGGTGTTGGGGGTGGAGTAAGTGGTTTAGGGAGGTGTCAAGAGCACCCGGGACCAATAGTCAGCCTTCATGTCAGGAGGAGGAGCCTACAGAGCACAGGGCGTGGCCACCCGAGGTGCAGTGTGTGAGGCTGTGTGTTTCATCTCGGGAGATGCCCACAAAGGCCAGGTGAGATGACGTGGTACCTGGGCCGACGGGCAGGCAGGGGTCAGACCAGGTGCACGCTTCCGTGGCCAGCAGTACCGGCCTCCTAGGAGCAAAAGCAGACCGACTCCATCATAGCTGGGGACTAGCGCAGCCCCAAGCCAGAGACGCCTCACTGCGGGGAGTCACGGTGTCCCCCTATACCGGTGTAGAGGGAATGAGGGGAGGAGGAGGAAATCCCGCGAGGGGTGACGAGCCAGCTCTTACAGGGATTTTGAATTTCAAATTGGTAGATGATTTACCCACTGGATTAGTGGTGCTCAACCTTGGCTGCACATTGGAATCACCTGGGAAGCTTTTAAAACGCCTTTCGGCCAAGCCCAATTAAATTAGAATCTCTGGAGGTGGGATCCCGGCATTAGTATTTTAAAGAAATCTTCATATGATTAAAAAGTGCAGCTGGATTCCAGAACTGCAGCAATGAGGAAAAAGAAACTCGAAGGAGACTTTTAAATTGGAAGTTATCTTTAATTGGCAAGTTTCATTTACTTTACTTTCCCCCCCATTACTAAATCTTAGATGATCCAGAGCTGGCTGAGATTATTTAAGGAAAAGACAGTTTTCAAAAAAAAAATCTATATTTTCCAGGCTTTAGGGTAAGTGCTCTATATGTATTAATTCTTTAATACGCATGACTACCTAGGAAGTAGGCACTACTGATATTCCTGCTCTAGATAAGGAGACGGTCATGGAGAGGTTAAGTAACTTTTCCAATTGCTCCATTAGTTGAGTGTTCGAGCAAGTATTTTGCACCCAAACAGGCTGTCTGCAAAACCCGTTCCTCACCCCGCCAGCTGCTGCCTGGCATCGCTCAAACACCGTGGCATGTCTTCCTAGGCTCTTTCTGCTTGCCGGAAATAGCCTCTGCCCTCAATTTACAAAACTGACTTAAATTTTTCACAGCTGTTGCTGTGAAAACTGCAGTGTGTACTTCTAATAACCTGTACTTCTAATAATTTTTTTAAAGATTTATTTATTAGCATGAGAGAGAGCGTGCATGTTCCAGCAGGGGGAGGGACACAGGGGGAGGGAGAAGCAGACTCCCTGCTGAGCCTGGAGCCCCATGCAGGCTTGATCCCAGAACCCCGAGATCAGGATCCCGGCCAAAACCAAGAGTCAGATGCTCAACTGACTGAGCCACGCAGGCACCCCCACTCATAATCTGCATTTGCTTATACAACACTTATTAAAAATTGGGTCCTAGAAAGAACTATCACATATCCTGTCCTGGTCATCATTTTAATTTTTGCTGGATTTTTTCCTTCTTTTAGAATATCAGACTATCCCTCACTACCTTTATAGGATACTCAACTCAAGTGCCACTGTCTTCTTAAAGCCTTTGCTGGTCCTGCGAAGTGCAGGTCTCCTTGCTGTGTTGACTGACTCTGCTTGTCATCTCTTTCAGACACAGCCCATATTATATAACTACTTAGTATTACCTCAATGCCTCTCCCCATTCTTCTACTAAGTTCTTGTGGTAGGTTAATCCTAGTTCACCTTCTTTTGGTCAAGAACCATCTTATTTATCTTTGTATCTTTACAAAGTTCTTGTGGTAGGCTAAT
Source organism: Ailurus styani (assembly GCA_002007465.1). Lineage (NCBI taxonomy): Eukaryota > Metazoa > Chordata > Mammalia > Carnivora > Ailuridae > Ailurus > Ailurus styani. The sequence continues at coordinate 889,579 of LNAC01000288.1, read as the reverse complement.
CCTAATTTACCTTCTTTTGGTCAAAAACCATCTTATTTAACTTTATATCTTTAGAATTATTAACACGTCTTGTTCATGTTCAAGTATTATTTTAATAAAACATCATGAAAATAGTCATGATTCAATCTAATATATAGAATGAAATCATTCCCCCTTAAAATAATAACTACTATAAATATAGAATACAATGAGTTTCAAGTGAAATATATTGAATGGAAGCCTCTGACTAAATAAGAAAAGTGTAAGTGAATCTGGAATAACTTGACATAGCCTCAGTTACTTAAAAATTGTGCATCTCTCAAAATAACACACTTACAACTATTTGTCTTAAGCTTCCTTATGGGAAAAGACAGTTTTGGGTGAGGTTTTTTGTCCTCCCATGTACTCATGACATGTTCTCCTTTCAGATTTCACAAGCAATATTGCAGAACGTTACCAGACAAATGCATATTTAAAAAGATTAGCGGTAACGAGAGGTATTTTGTTTTTCAAAATTTAAAGGGTTGTGTCTTTAACTGAACTGACATCGTAATTGCTATGGCATATAGATTGTTGGACTTCTGTCTCTAAAAAATTTGAGTTTTTCTTAGGGCACAAATATTATTCCTTATGATTTCTAAATACCCTGTTTCCCAAGTTGTGGGATCCAGTTCTTCCTTTTTTTATTTTATATTTTCTGGATAGATGCAACCGTAAAGATGTAACAAGAAGATACATCTTTCCCTTTTCTTCTACTTTGTGGCCATTAAAATTAGTGCTAAAAATATATTAGGCTTAACGATAATTCCTCTGACTTGTGTTTATTTCAGTGGGTAAATTTGCTGGGAAGTAATACATTTCAAATGTAATATCTATACGAACTGACAGGTATTTGGTAAAAAAGCTAGGCCAATAGCCTGAAGGTCAAATTTTTCCTCATGACTTATGGTACAGACCAAGAATAAGTTATTTTAAATTCTGTAAACCTCTGTATCACTTTAAATATTTTTAATCTTCCTCTGAATTCTTCTTGTACTATTGATGTGCCTTTCAGAGATAACTATGCTAAAAAAAAAGTTTGAGAAGTATTTGCCAACTCTCTGAGGAGAGTAAGGGCTCAATGGTATATTTTGAATTTGAGTTCAATTACTTTATGATAAGGGATTTTCTTTATTCACAAATGAGTGCTGTTGGCGGAAGGTACAGTTCAGCTGTTTATATACTAACATGCAGCAATTATGATGAAACAAAACTCATTCTACAACTCTGTTGTAACTATGGCAACCAGAATTAAATGAATTCTATTAGAAATACAAAAAGCCACCCCAGTAGGATAGAGTAAATATTATCTCTTATTGATTTATGAAGGTTCCAGATGATGAAAAGTGGTTAATATGTTTCTGTCATGAAACACATTTGTTAGGGGTTCTTTTTATTGATAGAGCCATTGTCTATTTAAATAATGTCAGCCAGATAGCATTAATTTTTACATCTTTTTCCCATCACTTTTGCCTTCATTACAAGAAGCTATCAGCCTTTCTATTGGCGTCTATATTTTATTAGGGTAACAAGGTGGATGCTTGACTTAAGGACCATTTCTGATTATGTTTGTCTAAAATCTGGCTCGACCAAACATTGTTCGTATAAGTGGGTTACACATTTATTTTGAGGGAGAATTAGTTGATTTGGATATTTTATTTCACTTGCATTTGGTCAAAATATATAACTCTCTTGGCTTCTTGTGCATGGTGCTTGCAGTGGGATTTGTTGGAAAAGGGAAATTAAACTTTTAGTAATTTGTTCTGTAAGTAGACTAATTTAAAATTCAATCCAAGTAATAATGTGAGGCTACAATGGAACAGCGCTATGTGGCAAGATTAGAGTTTTTGTGTCCCAGAGGGTTCGGTGCGCAGGTGTCACTGGGGCTCTGCGTGCAAAATGCCAGCACCTACTGTACCCACTTCTGCCTTTTCCCTAAAACCAACTTGACATTCTGAGTCTTGATTACAACGAAAAGGTCACTGGCTCCTTTTTTCCTCCAAAATACTGACAACAGTCAAAGGAATGGAGCATCTGCCAACCAGGATGAAGGAGACAAGGCACACACCAGGCATTGGTCCAAAGACCTTTAGAGTTCTGTGTTTCATCATATACATTTTCCTGCCGTCATTCCTGGTCACTTTATGCCTCAGTGGAAATGCTGTTGTGGTGGGTTAGGAAACGTGTTTTTCCCAAATGAAAGTGCTCAGTGAAAGAAACAAAGCAGAAAATTATGAGAGAGATTCAAAACCTTAAGACGCTTAACTAATTTCCTCGTCTTGTCTTCTCTTAACCTCTAAGAATAATGAATTGTACATTTGAACTCTGAGGTGTGTTTTATATCTTAATAGTTGGGCTTTATTTTGCTTGTATCATCCATCTTATTTAGGAATAGCTTTTTCCTGTTATTATAGATATTAGAATTCCTGAAATAAGCTACAATCAACCTAAGCATTTATCAAAGAAAATAAATGCTACAAGAACCACAGACTTTTCCTTACTCCAGTCCTGATGCAAGACTTCTCTAAAGTTTTTAGTGGGGCCTCAGTCCGTTATGTCAAAGTCATCTCCTAAATACCACCGCAATCTGATCCTTTCTACCTGCACTTCTGAGGATCTTGGGACTCCAAAGTTTTATAGGCATTTTTATTACACTTCATAGCACTCGCATGTCAGGTTGACATTCTGCTTCGAATCACAACATATGAGAATTGGAGGGGATTTCAGAGATCACCTCTGTCTAAGCTGTTCATTTTATAGGTAAGAAATTGAGGCTCAGAGAGGTGAAGTGAATTGCCCAAGGTCACACAGCTCATTAATAGCACAGCTGGAGTAAGACCTGTGGTCATCCAACTCTTAATCCAGAGCTCTTTCCATTAAACCTCACAACCTCCTGTTTTCTCTTACGTCCAGAAGAAGGCACTTCCAGATCTTCCTTCCTTTAGCAAAGGAACCTACAAACAGAAGGTAAGATTACCCATTCCCAAACTAGTGCTCCATCCATTACTGCCCATTACATATCTTCTCACTCGTAGAAGTAAAAAAAAAAAAAAAAAAAAAAATAGTAGTCTGAACATTTTGCTTTTATATTCATTATCTACTCTGTGCCTGTTAGTTGCTCTCGTTTTTTGGTAATGCTTTTACTGATTAACTTGGTCTCTGCAATATAAAATGGTGAAATGCATTATCCTGGGTAAATGTGATGTTATTAATGTGTTTTATTCTAGTTATGGGTCATTATTTCCGATAGATGTAATCGTCCCAGCACTGAGACCTAGCAGGTGGTCTCACTAGAAGTTATAACAGTTTTCTTAATGGTCTGGTAAGAATGTCATTTGCAGGGCGGCAAGGGCAAAGAGAAATTTGTTCCAGAGCTAGCTTGCTTCTGCACTCATTCCCAAGCTTGAGCAAGCAAAAGTAAATACATATTTTCTTACTGATCAGTTGGGTATTTTTTTCCTGCCTATTCATTTTCAGTAAAAGTGATGAGGAGCCATGTATATTTATTACTATTTACAGCCTCCCCACTGCCCCCCACACACCGATAATATTGCAAATGACCTGGCAGTGCTTTGCTTTTCTGAATCTTAGAGGAAACAGGCCTTTTTGCCTCCTGAGAGGAACCAGCACCCAATCAAGCAATGACATATGATTAAATCCAGTTGACCAGGCAAAAGGGAGACCACTGGGAAGCAGAAATCAAGAAACAATGTTTCCATTAGAGGTGTCTTCCTCTTGAGAGAATGCATGGTATCATTATGATGAGACAGCTATAAATCGTGTATTTAAATGTTAACACCTTCATCTACCCAAGAGGTTTGCACACCAGAAATTATTAGGAGATTATGATGACGCTGTGTATGATCATCCTCAGTTTTTCTTTGCACAGAGCATGATCACAGTTGAATGAGTCAGTGTATAATTACAATCATCCATGCTCGAACGAAATGAACTGTCCACACTGAGGAAGGGCGCTAGTGATGGTAAGCGTATTCCTGGTCTATTTCAGGATCACTCCTGCGTGTGCTTCTGCGTGTTTGTCCATGCACGTGTGCTGGAAACGGAGAGAGGGCGAGAGACACACGCACATGGGGAGAGACACAGAATCTGTCCACGGGTGTATGTCCGAAGCGGTCATTAATTTAAATAGTTTAGCTTCCGTAAAGTACTGGGTTAGTAATTTATGTACTTTGGGGACTCATCATTGCTGTGGTTGTGTTTTGTTCATTCTAAGATGAATGTGTTTCTCCTTCCACATTTTAACTCCTTTGAAATCAAGAGTATCTTCTAGCTGATGGTGCACAGGGCAGTTTTGCCATGGCTGTCCTCTTTTGTACCTGTGTGAATTTAGTGGCATGACTAGAAAAGTGCAGCCCATCGGTATGTCAGTTAACGTATCATTGAAGGACTGGGGCTGTTAGTTTGAAGCCTTTCCAAGAAAGCGCCCGTACGAAGTCTTGAAGAATAAGTGCAAGTAGCTTAGAAAGAAATCCTGGAGACAATAGGGGAGGACCCTTTTAAGAACTGCTGCATGCCACACTCTTGTCTGAGCAAAGAACTGGTTCAGAAGAGCCAATTTCTGCACACAAAGAACTTTTGCAAGTACCTAAACCAATTTATTTCATTTACACTTTCCCTTTTCATGTATGAACAAGAATGTAATGAGAAAAGAAAATGCCATGTCTACTTAAGTTTTAAAAGGCCTTTTTTCAATGAATTTAAAATAAAAACCCTACAGGGCAAGAAAAGCATTTAATTGGCAATGTTTTTCTTGCGCTGAATAATAGTACTTCTTAAAATCAGTGGCATTTTAGGTTCAATAAAATAAGATATTTAGTAATCATGTCATAGAACTAAATGTATCTAATGCCAAGAGGCTTGGAGAACTAGTCTAGCTTCTAGAATTTTGAGGGAGTAAGGCTCAAAGAAGAAAAATGAGTTACCAGTAATTACACAGCTCTCAAGTATATGACCGGGACAAGCCAGACTTTAGAGGTCACCACTGATGACTGTTGTGACCAAGGCTTATTTAGTGGTTATGAGATGACATCATTTTTGTCCACACAGTGAGGTTACTTCTTCCATACGTAAGAGTACTATGTGATCTAACAACGAAAAGTGATTAAGTATTTCTTGTATTTGGGAGACTCCCAGGAGGCATAAAGATATGGTGTTTCCAATAATGTATTTTTAAGTTCTTTGGGGGATGGTGGTAATATCTTAGTATTTCAGGAAGTACTATCTCTGGGGGGTGGGGGGAAGGATAATATTCCTTTAACATCTAGAGAATTCCAGATAAACAACAGGCAAAACTCAGAGCCCCTGAGGAAAATAATATAACTTCTTTTCCACACTGCTGTCTGGTATTTATTAATATTACTGTGGACATTCCCATCATTTTTCACCTTTGTCGTGCATCAGAATTCCTCATCCATTTTCCCCTTCTATTTTTATTTTTCTATTGTTATTATTTTTAAAGACTTTATTTGACAGCGAGAGAGTGAGAAGGAGCACAAGTGGGGTGAAGGGCAGAGGGAGAAGCAGACTCCCTGCTGAGCAGAGAGCCTGATGTGGGGCTTGATCCCAGGACTCTGGAATCATGCCTGAGCCGAAGGCAGACGCTTAACTGACTGAGCCACCCAGGTCCCCGTGCATTTTCCCTTTTTAATATTTATTTTAATTTTTAACAAAACAGTGCACTATGCATAGATAGTTCTGAAATCATAGGTATGAAGCTTAAAATGAAATGTCGCAGTCTCTTCTCCTTTACTTTGAGCTCTAATTGTCCTCCCTAGAAGCAAACATTGAATTCTTCCAGCCTTTCCCTTGGCATTTCTAAATGATATCTATCAAGCAATAGAGGAAGACATGACTTCTTTCTTGTACAACCATATGTTTCTTAAACAGCTTTATTGAGGTGTAATTGACCTACAATAAATTGTACAAATTTTAAATATCCAAATCCATAGGTCTTGGCAGATGCACTGACTTATAAAACTATCATCACAAGCAAGATATTGCTTATATCATTCCCACTCAAAATTTCTTTGTGTTCCCTTGTAATTCCACCCTGCCACCTCTCCCTGCAACACCCCCTGCCTGCTCTGATTTGCTTCCTATAAATTATAAAGTCTTTAAATTAGATCTCTAAATTATAAAATCTTTGCTATAAATTACCTGGCATTTTCTAAAATTTTACATAAATAGAATCATATGGTAGGTACTCTTTTCCCCTGGTTTCTTTCATAGAGCATAATTATTTTGAGATTCATCTGTGATTTTTTGCATGTCTCAGTAGTTTATTTCTTTCTGTTGCTGATTAGTATTCCACTTATGGATACACTATAGTTGTTAATTTATTTACCTGTTGATGGATGTTTGGGTTGTTTGTAGTTTTTAGCTGCCATAAACAAAGCCATTAACAGTTGTGTGAAAGTCTTTCTATGGAGATATGCTTTCATTTCTCTTTCATACATGTCTACAAGTGGAATGATTTGGTCAATTAGTAGTAGTATGTTTAATTTTTTAAGAAACTGCTGAATTGCTTTTCAAAGTGGTTGCTCTGTTTTACAATGCATCTCCAGTGTGTGAGTGTTCCAGCTGTTCCATATCCTCGAAAACACTAGGAATGATCAATCTTACTTTAATCATAGATATTCTAATAGGTATGTAGATGTGTTTAATTAGGATTTTGATTTCCTTTTATCTAGTTGCTAATGATATGAAACAGAATAAATACTATGATAAGATGAGTGAGACACTCACTTTGGCCACAGAACTTGGGGGGGTAATCAAGATAAATAATATCTTAGTGCAATATTAAAAAAATTAAAAATACAACAAAATACCCACAATGAGCAAAGTATTAAAATCTTAAATAAAGACTGTATTAGCATGCTGATTTTTCCTTTTGCTTCAGATTCTAGTAGGACTTGGCACTCCCCTGATGTTAGGGACCTTTTTTCATGTACTTATTTATTATCTGTATATTCACCTTATGAAGTATCTATTTAGATCTTTTGCTCTAATTTTTCTTGTAAGACTGTTTTTGTTACTGAGTTTGAGAATACTAGGCCTTCCTTACGTATGTATTTGAAGTATTTTCTCCCAGTCTGTGGTATATGTTTTTTCCTTAGCAGTGTTTTCAAAAGAGAGGGATTTCTTAATTTTATGAAAAACAAATGATCGATTTTATCATTTAACTTTATAGATTGTGCTTTTGGTGTTGAAAGAAAACTGCTTAATCAAAGATCTCAGAGATTTCCTATTGGAAATTTTATAGCTGTAGGTTTTACAGTAAAGTATGTGATCCATTTTGAGGGTCAATTTTTGAATAGATCAAAGCTTTTTTTTTTTTTTAATACCTATGACTATCCAATTGTTCCAGCACCATTTGTTGAAAAGACTTATCCTTTCTTTACTGAATTGCCTTTGTGAATTGCCTTTGAAAATCTATTCTCTTTCACAGAATTTTGTTATTCTCCTTAAAAGATGTTTTGGATATTTTAAGTCCTTTATCGTTCCATGTGAATTTTAGAATCAGCTTGTCAATTTCTACAGAAAAGTCTGCTCAATTTTGACTGAAATTACATTAAATCTGTAGATCAACTGAAGAAAAGTATTATCATAACTATAATGAATCCTCTGATCTGTGAACATGGTTTATCTCTCAATTTATCTCTCAAACATGGTTTATCTCTTTAATTTCTCAGGAATGTTTTATAATTTTTAGTGTATAGGTTTTATATATCTTTTGTCAGATTTATTGTTAAAAATTTAATACTGCTCACTGTTGTAAATGTGTTTGATTAAAGCAACTACAACTTTTGGTTGTTCCTAGAATATAGAAATACAATTGATTTCTGTAATCTCGCTAGACTAACTTATTAGTTCTAGTACCTTTGTGATAGAGTCCATACAATTTTTTCCATCGGTGGTCATGTTGTCTTTATTTGTATTTATTTATTTATTTGAGAGAGAGAGGGAGAGAGAAAGAGAGTGCTTCCACATGCATATGAGCGGGAGGGGAGGGGTGGGGGCATGGCAGGGGCAGAGGGAGAGAGAGAATCCCAAGCAGGCTCCATGCCCAGTGCATAGCCCATTGCAAGGCTTCATCTCACCATCCTGAGGTCATGACCTGAGCCAAAATCAGGAGTTGGACACTTAACCGATTGAGCCATCCACTCACCCCTGGTCATGTCTTTAATTAAAGAACACTTTCCTCTGTCTTACTATTTTTTTATATTTCTTTTAAAAGATTACCAGTATGAAACAAAATAAAGATTATAAATATGAAGTTAAAAAAAAAAAAGAGAACACTTTACTTCTTCCTTTCCAATATGGATTTTTAAAAATTTACTTGCTTCATTGTACTGGCTCAAACCTTCAGTACAGTGTTGAATAGAGGTAGTCTAGTGAACGTCCTTCTCTTATTAAAGTTCTGAGAGGGAAATTATTCATACTTTCATCACTAAGTATGCTGCTAAGTTGTAGTTTTGTGGGAATTCCCTCTGTCCCCTTCTGTTTCTAGTTTGCTAAGAAGTTTTAATTAGGCATGCCTATTGGATTTTTTTCAATTTCTTTTTTGTATTTATTGAGATGATCATATTCTTTTTCATTTTTAAATTTATATATTCAGTTACATTGATTGCTCTTCCATTTCTGGGATAAACTCCACTTGGTTATGATGTGTTATATTTTCTATATGTTGTTGATTAGATTTCCCAAAGTTTTAAAATAATTTTTGCATTTATATGCATGAGAATTACAGTTCTGTAGTTTTAACATCTTTGTCCAATATGGGTACCAGAATATGCTAGCCTCATAGAATGAATTGGGAATTGTCCCGACTCTTCCTTTATTTTTCTAAAAATTTGAATAAAATTTTATTATTTCTTAAAAGTTAACTAGAATTCGCTAGGGAGGCTATAGGGACCTGGAGTTTTCTATGGGACCTTTTAACTTCAAATTCAATCTTTAAAAAATGATATAGGACTATTCAGGTTTTCTATTTCTTTTAAAGTTAGCTTTGGTACTTTGTGTCCTTCAAGCTGTTTTTATATTTCATATACAATGTCAACATTATTTTATTGTATTTATTATTATTATTTTTTTAAGTTGGGCATGGAATCCAACATGGGGCTCAAACTCACAACCCTGAGATCAAGACCTGAGCTGAGATCAAGAGTCAGATGCTTAACCAACTGAGCCACCCAGGCACCACATGTTTTTCTTGAAATGCTTTTAGAATATATAGCATTTCTACTTCTTTCATTTTTCACATTGATAATTTATACCTTCAGTCTTTCATTTCTGACCATTATGTTTAGGTATATATCAACTTTATGGTTCTCCTCAAAAAAGGGTTTTTCTGTTTTCTATTTCATCGATTTCTGCTCTGATCTTTATTATTTATTTTCTTCTTTTGTTTTAATTTGTTCTCTCTTTTCAGTTTTTTAAGGTGAAAATTAAGGTAATTGATTTGAGACCTTTCTTCTGTTGTAGTGTAGTTATTCAGTGCTATTAAATAAATGTTATTGGCATTTAAATACTGTTCTGGCTGCATATCCAAGTTTCGATATGTTGTGTTTTCATTTGACTTCAGTTCAGAATACCTTATCATTTCTACCCATTGGTTATTTAGAGAGAGATTATTTAGTTTCTAAATTTTAAGGATTGGCCACATATTGATTTGCCATTGATTTCTAACTTACTGCTGTTTTTTATAAAGAGCATACATAATTTACACACATTTCAAATTAATTTGACTTCTTTGATGGCTCACAGGGTGGTCCAGCTTAGTAGATACCCCATGTGTATTACAAGGATGTGTATTCTCCTGTGGTTAGGTGGAGTTATTAGGTGAAGTTGACTGATAGTGTTTTTCAAGCATTCTTTATACTTAATGATTTTCTGTCTACTTATTCTCTCAATTATTGAGAAGGGTGTGGAAATCTCTGACCATAACTGAAGCATCTAGACTGTTCCATCCTATGACTCTATTATTTCAACATAATGTACTTATTATTCAAGGCCTGGGAAAGAGAGAGTTTGAAGAACTCCAGCCACTCTTAAAACTCTTGGACCAGAAATAGCCTATCTGGTTACTTACCATTGGCACGACATGGCCCCAAACAAAGGGATCTGGGGGCGGGAGGGGCACATGTTGTATTTGGTAAGAAATAACCATATTTTGTACAATGAATTTTACCCAGAATGAGAGTTGAAAATATTTCCAGGCTTATTATGCCTTAATGTATAGAAATGACTCTTCAGACTCTTCCATATCATAAAGTTTTAGACTTGTCCCATGCCACACAATGCATATCTTGGACATAACAAGGGACTTGTTTATCATTTTTAAAATATAACTGAAAGTCTAATTTCAGGAAAACTTTGAGATGGAACAGGGTCATCCCTGTCTAAAGAAATAATATAGTAATGAACAATTTTCTGGCATGATGTTCCAGTTTGCTAGTTGTAGTATGTAAATAATTTCATGTAATTTTTAAAGAAACTCTATTTTTTATCCTAATTTCTAAGATTGTGACACTGAAGTGTAGAGATGTGAGTAATTAATACATGGACAAATAGGTAAAAAACTACCAGAACTGTTTCATAGATGTTCATATTAAGTCCATTTGATGCCAGAGTCCGTTCTGTAGGTTTTCTGTGCTACTACTAAGATGAATCTCTTCTTTTCTCCAGATTCTGGCAAGTGTACTCAGGGTTAGAAATGTGAAAACAAGTTCAAATGATGAGTGACAGTTGTGTTTCACCTGCAGTGATAAAAGAACATGGTCAGAGAGGGCTTAGGTATCCCCATGAAATAATTATAAAGTTATGTGATCCATTATAAGCATATTTAGATAGCTATCTTCAACTCTTTGGAGAACTCTCATGAAGAAAGAAATTATAGTAGTTATGTATAGCGCAGTATGAGACCATATACAATCAGTTTTTGTAGCACCATGATTGAAATACACACACACACACACACACACACACACACACGTAAATGCACATCTATGTATTTATATATGTATACATACATAAATTAGAATATATCAAGTATCTGTTATATATACATGCATGCGCGTGTATAGGCATATAAACACACGTGCATGTGTGTATGTATGTGTTTTCCATGCTCAGAAGATTCTTGGGGTTCTTAATCCCTGAACTGCTATGTGGGGAAAGACTATCTCCCTGAGGAATCAGTATCTTGAAGATTAAAAGCTCATTCTTCCAACCTCCAGTGGAGGGTGTCTTGCCAGGGGGAACCGGAAGTCTGTTTTCCCAGTACAGTTGCAGAATGCCTCACCTGTGAAGTATGGTTATTATGTTTCTGTTATGAAGGTGAAAGACCTATAAACTCAAGGAACCTCAGGCATGAGGGAGTTTCTAAGATCTTTCATGTAAGCGACAGAAACATAATTATCGCTCTGCAAAGGTGAGATTGGATTTATTTTTATTTCATTGTGAAAGTAGTGTGTAAAAAGAGCGAAATAATATGAGACACAAATTAACCTCACTAACGTGAATGGAAAAATCAGCAGGGATGAATTAAGTGCTATTATAAATTGAACTCGAATCTCTTTTCAGTGTTTAGGAAAGTTTTATTTAACGTTTGTTTCATTTTTAAACAATCAACTCAAGCTTCTACTGCTTGAAAAGTTTAAATACAGTAAGATAGCTTTTATAGCATGGTAGATGTGTCAGAACAAGGAAGTGTTAAAAATGACAGGAGAAATCTGCCTTCTTGTATGTTTTAGTTTCGATTTCTAAACTTTCTATCACATATATCTTTTCAAAGTATTTAATTTCTTTTTTTCCTTCCGAGTTGACATGTTGTTCTCTTCTTCATGGCTTGTTCAGATGTCGCCCCACCCCCCACCTCCGTTTCTGGTCTGTGCAGTTAACACTTGCACAAGGCCGTGTATGGTACTCTGTGGTTTTTATATCCATGAATAGAATGAAAATCTGTGTCTGCTCTTTCAAGCTCTGAGAGTTTACACTTGATTTCAGCACTTGACAGTCACCTTTTAGCAGTTCTGTTTTCTAAAGGTAATGCCAAACAAAGATCAAGTCTAGAATAGAATTGGCGATATATGCCGTATAGATTCTAAGGCAAATAAAAGCAATTTAAGGAATATTTTCTTTAGGGGAGTATCAAAAATATTTCATTAATGGGATATTCATGATCTTTTTAAAAAGTCCTTTACTGTGATAATTATGTGAGATAACATGAAATATATATTTCATTTGCCTGTAATAGTATCTGTCTCCAGTTTCTATCTCTATCTGCACGTCATCTCTATTTCTGTCTCTATTCTTGGAAAATGTGTTAGTACATAGTGCCCTTAGATGTGAATTCAAAGCAGTTCAGTGACTACAATCATATTAACGAATCCAGGGTAAGAATTTGACTACCTCTGAAACCTATGTAGTACTGACATTTTCAAAGGGCTGAAGTTCATGTCCAAACTAATGGAGCTGTAAAGAAAGATGCACACATTTGTAGCCACAGGGTATACTCTGTATTATTGAATTAATGCTTATTTAATTTAGTTAGGGTCATGGTCATATTTTCAGTAATACCTGGCTGCTTTTCCGTCGTTAGTAAATAGGATGAAAGACAATTGCTCAAGTGGATATATTTTTGTGCCGTCACTGTTTTTCAAAGAAAAAATAATTTTCAGACCCTCAGGATTGAAAACTCCTAAAGACTCTAAAGGTTTCAGTGGAAACCAAAGGTAGAAAATAAAGGTGAAGCTTCTAAGACTGAGGTGGTAATTCATGGAAGTCATGCATGTTTGTATTTTGATCTGTAGATTTTCACATTGTCTAGCCGTTGATGGCATCTTTAGGGAGATACGTTTAACTGGTAGCTTGCTTTTCATAAATACCGCAATACATATGCCTTGTCCGCGGACTTACCTGTGTGAAGTAACTGACCGATGCATTATGCATTTGAAGCTTCCTGTGTTACTCTTTGTGCCTCCTTGCTCTGTCTGCATTTTCCTCATCAGGTCACAATTGCTATGATGGTCCTTACCCCTAATGTGTCCGATACACACACCGGAATTTGTCCAGCTGCCTCTTCACCCTTCCTGCCCATGCTTGAGGTTTGATCCAGGTTTTCTCCTCTCCCAGGCAGTGCATTGCTTATTCTCCTGACCACAGGATCTTCTGTCCATTTTTAGTAACAGCTGCACACACTCTCCATTCTTGTGGGAGGAAATGAGAGCAGATGACCCCCAGTTTATACAAAAGCACTGTGTGCAAGGGACGAGATGTTTCCCTGACTGGCCAGATGTGTGTACAACATGGATGCCCCAAAGAAAAGAAAAATTCTGTGGTTTTTTTTTTTTTTAATTTGGGAAAACAGAGCAATCTGACATATCTCAGTGCTCCTCTAAAGGGAATATAGGCAATAAGAACTGAAGCTCTGACTGATCCCTGAGAATTGAACAAACTAATGAGAGCTAAGTCCCAGAAGGATCTGGACAAGAAGCCAGGCTAAACTGGGAGATACCACAGGAGTCCTTACAAATTTATGGTGCCTATCTTATCAGATCAGAATTAGGGAGCTTCTGAGAAATTGCTTTGAAATATTCATTTGTAAATGGGTGGAAAACTTGGACAGAGAAATACAAGATGTTGGCAGGATGTCTTATGAGTATGATTAGTAGAGATGAGATTTCCCAGGGGAGAAATTCTCCTTTTAGTTCCTGAGTGATAACCATGCACCGATTCAGTTTCTCAGATTATGCACTCAGATTTTTGTAATGTGATTGGGGATATATTCTTTCTCCTCAGTTATTTTGTCAGCCTGACAGTCTGAGCATTAGAGGAGCCCCATGGTGCTAAAGGAAAGTAAAGGACACTGTTACTTGCCTAGCACCTGTTATGTGCCAGCACTGTGCTAGTACCAGAAACTTCCCTGATCTCAGTGTTCACAATAGCTCTGTAAGTGGGATATTACTCTCACTCTTTGAATGAGCTTCAGAAGAATATGTGAATATGTTTCTGGTGGGGTTACTCAGCTCCACCATGAAGGTGAGATCAGGCTGATAGTACAGTCCATCGGAACTCATTTTAATACAACATATGTGATGAGTGCTGTGGGCCGAGCTTCTCTGTGGTTTTATTTTGTTTGGACCTGCAAAATTATGTAGTAGGTAAAATATCTCAAGTCTAACTTTGTATTAAAAGCTTGTAAGTTTTATGACTTAAAACATTTATTATTATTATTATTATTATTATTATTTTACAAATCAGTAACTTTGAGTTCAAAAGTAAAGGATGTTATAAAAGAATATAGAAAGTGGCATCCTTATTTGCTGTTTATAGGTGAGCAAGATATCAGAGCGGGGCAGTGAGGTCATTGCCTTCTGATATAGTGGGTTCAATGTGAATTTTATTTCCAGTTAACTATATCTTAGCTACTTTACCTCTTCGTCATCTCATCCCCCTAACTGAAATGGAGGTGCTCGTACAAATCCTGGGCTCTGAAAGCTGGAGATTGGTGGGTGGGTGTGCTCTGTGATTTCTCCACCTCTCTGAGTGTGTGGGCCTAGTTCCCAGCCTGGAGCTGCTCAGCTTAGGTTCAGTGAGGTTTTCCTCTTGACTTCACATAAAACACCAGATGTGAGCTGCTTGAATTAAAGTGGGTTGGAAGGAGAGAAAGACAGAAATAATATCTTAGCCAAATCACATCCTTTTCTCAAATCTTTGGATTTGTTCTGTGTGTTTTATGTTTTGGGCATTGGTAGATCTCTTTCCACTCAAGTAATTAGAGTGTGCCTCACTGCTGTGGAGTTGGATGCTTTGGCTTTACTTTCCTTCTGCTAGTCTTGGGGGAAAGAAAATCCTGTTGGCCTCTTTGATACTCTTTCTGAATTTTTGGCTACTTCAGGAATAGAGTAACTAAGCACAGTGAGCCTTTCCTCTTGCTCCTGCCTGTGCAGGTGCTTGCTAATCTCTGTGAGGTATGCAAATGATTTAGGTGATTCCTCTTACCCTGTGAGTCACCTGGGGCAATGTTAGGTTTCTGAGATTTGTTTTGGAACAGAAAAATGATGCATACAAGTGCACTAGACCCTGTATCTCTGGAAGGGATAGCAGCTTGAGGATGGAAGGGATGGTCTGTTTTCCTTGCCTCCTTTGCAAGCCCAGTGGAGCCTCCTATGAAGTCTTTGCTCTGCCTGATGGGGAGCTTAGATGTGGGGGGGCGGGGGGCTTGTAGGGAGAGATGGCTCTGGCTGTGCTCTCTCAAGAAACTTACATTTCATCTCCTTTGTTTACTTGATTAGGAGGCATGCTCCCTGCCTTTTCAACTCTGATTCTTTAAGAGGCTATCCATTTGGTATTTCCATTTGTTTACTGTTTTCTCGCTCTAGAACTGAGGTGCCATGGATAGATGGGAAGAGTCTATTTCATGAGAGCAGAACTTCTTATTTGGGGGAAAAGAAAAAAAAAGTGACCTTTAGTAAGTTTTCTGCCATGGACTGGATGTTTGTGTCTCCCCAAATTTGTATGTTGAATCCTAATGCCTGATGTGATGGTGTTGGGATGTAGGGCCTATGCGAGACGATCAGGTGGTGAGGGTGTAGCCTTCATGAGTTGGATTAGTGGCCTTATAAATGGCCTGTGAGAGATCTAATGCTCCTTCTACCATGTGAGGGCACAGTGAAAAGAGCCCTCTAGCAAGGGGGCCTCACTAGATGTGGGATCTGCCTGAATCTGCTAGTACCTTGTTCTTCATCTTCTCATCCTCACAAGTGTGAGAAATAAATGTTTATTGTTTAAGCCAGCTGGTATATGATATTTTTGTTAAAATAGCTCAAATGAATTAAGGCACTTCCCTGCTTGGAGAGGCTAAAGTTTGTTTTTGTTTTCTTGCTTTTTAATAGTTGTAACCATTATAGGCCACCAAGGAATCATAATTTAGCCCATGTGCTGGGTGAAGTACAAAGATTTATAACATTAATCATTGTAATTAAAAAATTACTTTGAATTTGGAAAATACTTCCAATTATAAAAAAAATCTCATAAATAGTTTCTCATTTTATACCTGGGCATGCATGCAAATATATAAATATGAACATAACTGTGTGGCAATGGCTCCCAGGGGCACACAGCATACCTCTAAAGTAGAATCCATTAGGATGCTTGGAAATCTACATGGCTTTCAAAGAAGTTGGCTGGGTTGACTAGTGGAATCTATCTCAAATACCAAATCTTTCCCCTAGATAAACACCTATACCTCCCATTTCTCCTGGTATTTTAGTGTAACCAAGGGTCAGAATTTGGGGAAGGAACTTTGCCGAGAGGAAGTGAAAGGTGATCAAGAAAATAATCCAGCCCACTGAGAGTTGGGGATGAGTTGTCGAGGGCAGCACTTGGCTCTGATTTCATGGATAAGAAGAATAAAATGCAGTTTGTGCTTATTTTTCTCCTTGGCAAGACAAATAAGACAGCAAGAAAATAACTTTTGGACTAAAGCAGAATCTTAATAAAAGCCACGATAACAATAAATTGGAAGCAGAGTTTAATTATTGTTTTTCTTTGCATGATTCGCTCTTTGCCTTCTTTGTAAACTTCCTAGCACTTAGTTTTGATTCTTCTTTTATCCTTCATCTGCTGATGTTATTTACATCCAGAATTGTGATGTGTTTACCATATTATTAAAATAGAACTGGATTTTAATTAAATATCAATTCAGGATCACAGCTTCAAGCTATTTGCCAGCACTGATGGTGATCAATAGAAGATGTTGAACAAAGAAGATAAACAGATTTTCTGAATAGTCAAATATTTTTCATTTCCCTCTCTTCTTCCTTCTCCCGTTTCCCTGCTCTCCTGTTCCCCTCTCGACTAGTTCCCTCATTCCCCTTCTCCATCCCTCCACCTGCTTAATTTTTTATACGCTGCATATATTTAATTTCCTGTGTGCTTTTCACTCATTCTATAGCACGCATTCAAACTTGGGGAACCGGAGATGTTGACTGCCAGATCATCACGTTTGCTAATTCACAAATCTACTTCCAGTTGCCAGTTCCTTTGGATTAGGCATCTTTGAAACAGTTTCTATTATATGCTTGTTTTGGAATTATAAAATGTTATTTGCTTGATTGTGTATTTATTTTACAACAATTAATTCACCCTGAGCTTTTATTTGGAAAAACCACTGCCTGCAAGAAGTAAACAGTTCTAAGTATTCTAGAATATTATACCTAATTATCCCTTTATTTTTGTAATTGTACACCATTCCCTTCCAAGTTTAGCATTTTGGTTGATTTAACTCTTGCAGAAATTAGAGCTCTTTGTGAAAAATGTTGCTTAGAAAAATGTAGGATTGTGGATTTGAAAGAGCTATGCTGAATTGAACATATGCTTCATGGAATGAGATCTTTGCCTGTACATTATAACAAGGTCATGATGGATTTGTTGATATGCTCTAATTTACTTATTTTACTTATGTATTCATATTTTTTTGCAAAATTATCTGAATATAAAAAGAATTTAAAAGTAATTCAGTATCACGTATTGGCAATAGTCCACCATTCCATCAAGCCTTGAATCTGATCATGTTCACTTATAGCCTGAATGTATAAATTCTGCAAAATTTAGTGAAATAGTAATTCACACTGTGTATTCAGTGATATGAGAAATTTCTGTATTGTCTTTTTTCCACGTATAAACACATATGTTTATATATATTACATGTTTCACCTGTGTTCGATCATTATACTGCTAAAACGGTTCTGGAGTTTTAATTTTCTTCTCCTTCTTAAGAACATGTGTCCATGAAAGTTTCTTATGTTTGTCCACTTATACCTTTTTCTGACTGAACTTTCTTCTTCCTTCTCTTCTTTGTCCTTTGCTTGCTCAGGAAGATTATTCCTGTATACCTTTGCCTTTCTGTCAATAATTTCCCAAGCAAATTGCTGACTAAATCTGTGTACTTCTGCTTAGGCTTGTTCTTTTGACTTCTGGGCATATGAACGATCTCTTCAAGAAACTCACCCTTTTACACATCCCTTGCCCTTCAGCTGAACACATGGCCTATGTTAATAATTTTCCTTCAACAAGCAGTGAGTACTTTATTATTGTCTCTATGATTTCTCCTCTTCACTAGCCTGTGTCTGATATGGCCATTTTGCTCCACTACTACCCTGGAATACAGTGACTTATTCTCTCCTATCTTCCATCTCCTTCCTTTTCTCTTGGGAAGAATGTTGGGAAGCATGTTATTATAATATTTTCCTGGGTGTTGAGGGGAGGCTGCCCTTTAATGCAGGGAGTAGTTCTGGGTGGACTATAGCTGATGTATGTGGATACAGATTATTCATGAACTTTCTTATAAGTAAACCTGTGACTTGTGTCCGTATACTCAGAATACTGGCCAGTATAGCTCAGGTATGTTTTAATAGTTTGTGGACTGAAAGTAGGAATGAAATAGGTACGTGTATATCATTCTCAATGGGAAAAGGCTTAGGGCCTTTTCCTTAAGATCAGGAACATGACAAGGATGCTCACTCTCACAGCTATTGTTCAACATAGTACTAGAAGTCCTAGCAACAGCAATCAGACAACAAAAAGAAATAGAAGGTATTCAAATTGGGAAAGAAGAAGTCAAACTCTCTCTCTTCGCAGATGACAAGATACTTTTTGTGGAAAACCCGAAAGACTCTACCCCCAAATTACTATAGCATAGTAGTACAGAACTCACACAGCATACATAGCACAGAACTCATACAGCAATTTGGTAATGTGGCAAGATACAAAACCAATTCACAGAAATCAGTTGCTTTCTTATACACTAACAATGAAACTATAGAAAGGGAAATTAGAGTATTAATTCCATTTACTATAGCACCAAGAATTATAAGATACCTTGGAATAAACCTAACCAAAGAGGTAAATGATCTGTACTTGAGGAACTACAAAACACTCATGAAAGAAATCGGAGAAGACACAAAAAGATGGAAAAACATTCCATGCTCATGGATTGGAAGAATAAATATTGTTAAAATGTCTATACTGCCCAGAGCAATCTATACTTTCAATGCCATCCTGATCAAAATTCCACCAGCATTTTTCAAAGTGCTGGAACAAACAATCCTAAAATTTGTGTGGAAACAGAAAAGACCCCCAAATCGCTAAGGGAATATTGAAAAAGAAAAACAAAGCTTGGGGCATCAATTGCTGATCTCAAGCTATATTACAAAGCTGTGATCACCAAGACAGCATGGTACTGGCACAAAAACAGACATGTAGATCAGCGGAACAGAATAGAGAGCCCAGATATGGACTCTCAAGTCTATGGTCAATTAGTCTTCGACAAAGCAGGAAGAAATATCCAATGGAAAAAAGACAGTCTCTTCAATCAGTGGTGCTGGGAAAATTGGACAGCTATGTACAGAAGGATGAAATTCGACCATTCTCTTACACCATAAACAAAGATACACTCAAAATGGATGAAAGACCTCAATGTGAGACAGGAATCCACCAAAATCCTAGAGGAGAACATAGGCAGTAACCTCTTCGACATCAGCCACAGCAACTTCTTTCAGACACATCTCCAAAGGCAAGGGAAACAAAAGCAAAACTGAACTTTTGGGACTTTGTCAATATAAAAAGCTTCTGCACAGCAAAGGAGACAGTCAACAAAACAAAGAGGCAACACACAGAATGGGAGAAGATATTTGCAATTGACATTACAAACAATGGGCTGATATTCAAGATCTATAAAGAACTTCTCTAACTCAACACCTGAGAACCAAACAATCAACTCAAAAATGAGCAGAACACATGAATAGACACTTCTGCAAAGAAGAAATACAAACGGCTAACAGACACGTGAAAAAATGTTCATCATCATTAGCCATCAGGGAAATTCAAATCAAAACGACATTGAGATACCACCTTACACCAGTTAGAATGGCGAAAATTGACAAGACAAGAAACAACAAGTGTTGGAGAGGTTGTGGAGAAAGGGGAACCCTCTTACACTATTGGTGGGAATGCAAGTTAGTGCAATGACTTTGGAAAACAGTTTGGAGGATCTTCAAAAAGCTAAAAATAGAGCTACCCTATGACCCAACAATTGCACTACTGGGCATTTATCCCAAAGATAACATGTGTAGTGAAAAGGGCCATATGTACCCCAATGTTCATAGCAGCAATGTCCATAATAGCGAAACTGTAGAAAGACCTGAGATGCCCTTTGACAGACAAATGGATAAAGAATATGTGGTTCATATACCCAATGGAATATTACTCAGCCATCAGAAAGGATGAATACCCAGATCTTGCATCAACGTGGATGGGACTGAAGAAGATTATGCTAAGTGAAATAAGTCAAGCAGAAAAAGTCAATTATCATGTGGTTTCACTTATTTGTGGAACATAAGAAATAGCATGGAGGACACTAGAAGAAGGAAGGGAAAAATGAAGGGCAGAGTTGGGGGCAGGAATCAGAGGGGGAGATGAACCATGAGAGACTGTGGACCCCGGGAAACAAACTGAGGGTTTTAGAAGGGAGGAACATAGGGGGATGGGTGAGCCTGGTGACAGATATTAAGGAGGGCATGATTGCATGGAGCCCTGGGTGTTATATGCAAACAGTGAATCATGGAACACCACATCAAAAGCTAATATGTACTGTATGGTGACTAACTCAGCATAATGAAAAAAAAAAGAAATAGGTATATGTAACCTGAGAGATTCGATTGAGATATAACACCAGTGCTTTACTAATAGCACAGTGACTACGTTTAGCAAAGAAAAATGATGGAATTAAAAAGTAGAAATTGAGAAGTAATGTGAACAAAAGGAAACCAATCTTACTGAGGAAAGCAAAACCTGAAGAGTAGAAGACAAGAAAGAAAGGGCACACTGACTGAGTGAGACTGTTCAAAAATTAATTTAAAAAATAAATCATACAAGATCACATTGGAAGTCTTGGAGACAATTTGTCTTGCTACTGTAACCTTTGGAATCATAACTAAATTATATGTAATATTTAAAAATCAATAAATGGTGCAAACCAGACAGAGGAGGGATTGAATGGCAGAGGGACCTATGGAAGGCAAGCGGAATAGAGCCTTCAAACAATATTAATGAGACAGATGACCAAACAAAATAAATGGTCCACTTGCTACCCAGAAGAGCTTTGGGGTAGAAGTTAATTTAACAAAACCCGCTGCTGTTCTTTACTTGATTTTGTTGGCTCAAGGAGTGGACCTTCTGCAATCCTAAACTTTCTCTGTCCAGCCATCTTAACTGTTTGTTTCCCCCACGCAGTTCTAGGGGAGGAAATTTCACAACCATCTCCTTGAGGAAAATTTCACAACCCCTGCGGATGCAGGATTCTATTGAACATTGATTAAACTTTAATTAAATGATAAATTTTCTCTTTCTAAAAATGTTTTTAGAATGGAAGAAGAGTTACCAGTGAGAATGGTAAAATGCTTCTGAAATCCTTAGGGGAAATGCTTCTAGGTCACTCATTCACAGCAAGGTTTGGTACCTTCAGTGTTCATTTGTTGCAGAAGTTGGCTGGTTGATGGTCTACAATGGCCATTTGGGGTAGAATATCTCATGAACAAAACACAAGTTGTTCTTGGTATATCGCCATTTTTTTTGGTCAAAATTAGAAACAGGTATATTGGCATATTTTTTTGGTCAAAATTAGAAATGTCTGTGGGTGAGAAGTAGTTTTATATATGTATAATTCCTCCACACGCCCTTACCTCACAAACATTACACACACACACACGCATACCTACCCACACATCTACATTTCTGGGTTTATAAATAGTCAGGTAGCTTTCCTCTAAACCCAGAAAAGATAGACTTTCCAGGTAAGTGATCACTTTTATTGGTTGACATTTAAGAGGCTTATGTCAGGTAAGGAAGTGTTTTGTCGAGTAGCTGATTGAGCCATTTAGTTGTGACTGCTTAGAAAATTAATTTCGTTCTTTTTTTTTTTTCTAACAGAACTGTTTCCTACGTGAGACACTTTTCCTCCCACCTCTCCTCTACAACCAGTAGATTTAAGTAAAATTAATACTGGACAGACCATCAATCATTATCCGTGGGCACTAGGAAACAGGTAAATCATGATATTATGAAACTTAAAAAGTTATCCATTAACTCCAGGTAAGTAGATAGTTAAACCCTTCTCATATGATTATTAATTAAAATACTTATAGAGGGTAGATCTTTACTTAACCTGTCTAACTTATTTTCAGGCTGTATATAGAGAGAGGGTTGGGTGGGAGTGGGAGAGGGAAGGGGACTATAAACAGTTTACTTGTAGTCATGTAAGAAAAATAAAAACATTTTCATCTTTTCACACTTGAAATACTCTATCCCCAAGCAGAGTAATTGTCTTACTTTATTCAAAGCAAAATGAAGTAAAAGGTTGGTACCTTAATATCCTAGATCCATATTGTGGATAAATTGGCATGTCACATCTTTCCAAAGCCAGGGTTATCCTCTTTACCAGTGAAATAACCCAAGGTAAAATATATGGTTTGATATTTCAGAGAAAATCTTATTATAAGCAACTTGGGATCATTGAGATTGAGGATATTTGGCTTTAAATATACATCTTTCTGCCTCACGTAGGAGATGAAATCACATCTGTGAGTTGGCTTGCCTTATTTGAGGTTATTCCTGTTTCAAAATACAGTCCTTACAAGTCTGACTTGCTTCTTGGAATGCCTATCATCAGAGTCACTTTTTTCTTTTTTTAATTAAAACTCCAGACGGCCCCTCTTTAAATACAAATATGTGCCCCAGGTGAACGGATTTCATGAATCCCCTGTATTGTCATAAAGAACACTACACTGAAGGATGAAAATGCCGCACAAATGCCAGAGAAAGGAATTTTGTCAGGCAATGTGGTGGTAACAAGACTACTTCATTCATCCTTTAACACAACCCCATGGGTTATGATTATTCCCATTTTACAGATTACAAAACTGTGAGATTAAATAATTTGCCTAAAACTATGCTGTCAGTAAATCTGTTCTTTTTTTCTTTCATATCTCTGTGTAATGAGTGCTATTTTTAAAATAAGGATATGGTTAAAAGGAAAGCTTTGTTTGTTTTGAAATCTTATTAGCATACCAACACCCTGTGGAGAAAATTCATGCAGTTGAGATGGGGCGTTGGGTTCAAACAGCCTGTGTAGCGTTTGGAGCTGCACTCTTGTCAGGGCTGCTAAAGAATCTGCTCTTCATGACGGCTCTTGTTTTAGAATGTGAGGGGGTGGAGGCAGGGAGTGAAAGGTGACTGGGAGGTAAGAGTCACAGGAGTTTACCTGAAAAGTGCAAGGTGATCGTGGGAGGTGAATGAAGAACCCAAGTTCACCAGCGACGTTATGTTGTAGGAAGGATGAAGACGGCCCGTGGAACTCAAGACTCCTCAAGGCAGTGTGCTTCTGCTCTTGCTTTTGGAGAAGGAGCAGTTCCAGAAACAAAGTGGGGTGTACGGAGAATGCCGACGTGATAATAATTTTTGTGTCCAAGACAGTGGCAATTTTTTTTTTGATAATTTTTGTTAAAAAGGAATTTGAGTTTCTCAAAAGAGAAGGCTGAGAGGTTGACTTAATTACTATCTTCAAGTATATAAGGGATTGTTACAGTATTTGGAAGATGACAACCAGCTGTTCTCTGTCTCCAAAGAGGAAAACGAGAAAATGAATTTGTAAAGTGGCAAGGATTTAGATTGGAGACAAGAAAGAACTTGATTATTGCATATTTTCTTCACCACGGGGCTGTTAAATGCTGAAAGAAGGAACTTGTGTGTCTGAGGGGGAATCTGTGGACTATTTAGAGTGAGTGTCATCTGCTCAATCCACTCCTCCCTCTGGGCCAAAGGTATAGAGTATTGAGGACACAGTTATTAGGAATACATTTGAGATGGCTTTGGTACTATATGACTTTAATGATTTCTTCCTCTTTAATACTTAGAAGTCTGTTGTTTAAAAACTAATTCCCAGTAAAAATTAGTTTTCTTTTCAAATCTGATCATGACATTAATATAGAATTTAATGCTTATCTTTTTCTTCACTAAGATTTAATTTCTCACTAAGACTCAATTACAGAAAAGTGCCATATCCGTGAACTTCCAAGTATGTGTTTCTTACTGCCTGGTCATCAATGATATGGGGTTAATATGTTGATAAAGAACGTGCTTATAATATAAGACCTCTTTTTTGTTTTACTAGGGTTCCTGATGAATTTTAGGATAAGATTTTCTTTTTAAGTTGAAACTAACAGCTGTAATTCTTCTACCTAGAGAGGAAAAGGTGTTTGATGATTCTGTCAGGGTGTTGTGTGTTTTTAAGCCCTAACTGATAAACTATAATGTGATGAAAAATCACTTTGGGTGAGTCCATATAGACAAAGAATAACTTTGACACTCCAGGCAAGTAACCAATCTGGATCTTTTTAAAGGAGGTTCTTACCTTCTTTTGAAACCATGTCACAATCAAAACACAGAATCTTGTTATCTTAAACTTACACTTTCTCTGTTCATTTTTTAATACTTTCCTTTTTTCTGATTTAATAAAGTTATATAATATTTAAATACATATTGACAATGTAATTTAATATATATGTATGTTTATATTTTAAATAGCAGGAGATACTCATAGGTAAACTCTTTCCTGATCACCTTTGGTGGCTTAAGTTTTTGAAACCCTAAATGATGGTAGGAGTTTATTTCTTAGAGAATAGGATTTGCGCCTTATATTTAGCAGCTTTGTTTGTACTATTAACTAAAAAGCTTAAAAAGTGAGATGTCATCTAACTCACTACTATTGTTATAGATATTCCTATATTACTATATATAGAAGAGAAGAGGCAATGCCATTTTATAAATACGGTGATGTTATTTATTTTGTCATAAGGTCATAAGGAAAACCTTCATTTCACTTGACACTATAAAATGGCCCTCCATGCACGTTGTGATCCGATATGAGTTGTTTACCTGTCTGCTAATAGCAATTAGATTTCTTGTTAATGACCAGTTTGTAATTGAATGCTGCTAGCTAGTCATTAAAACTCAAGAGATCAGAGGAAACAATTTCTCAGGCCTGTGGCATCTTGCTCCAGACACTAAAAATAGCTCCATATATATATATATATATAATTTTTTTTTAAATTTCGTACTAGAGTAGAAAGGGAGTCAGTCACTGCTGTTTTGTTCACTATACATACTTCATTAAAATAAGTCTGCTCCTTACAGGATTTCTATTTTAAGAGAGCTAACGGATACATCAGTCTATGGTGTGTACTGAAAACAAGGAGAAGGCCCAGAATGTTTTAAAATTTAACTCTACATACTTATACGGAAGTGCTCTAATGTCTGTCTTAGAATGGAACTCATTTAGGGTAGGGGACTTGACTTTGCCAACATTCTCTATCCTTTTGCAAATTTGATTTTTTATACTTGAAGATTGCATTTTGAAATTGTTATTTTCCCCTCAGTTTCTACCAGTTCCTTCACCCTCACAATATATGTAAAGAGGAGATAGAGGCAATAAGAGGAGATAAGCCTCATCTTTTCTTCTCCAAGTCCAGGGGTAGAATAGAGTAGGAAAATTGAGGGGATTCCCTCCTTGAAGGACACCGGAGAAATCACAGTGAGAGACCCTTCATCTCAGTTTGAGGTTTGTAGGGCTCTGCGCTTTCCTGCCCTTTGGCCGATGTTTGGGCAACTGGAACATACCAGCAGCTCTTGTTAGGAATTGTGCCCTGGCTCTCAAACACCTGACTTTAACCCACCTTGCTGTTAGGCAAACTCTGCATTTGGGGTGCACAAGAGTACACTCACTATTATATTTCATGAATGTTCCTAAATGCATACATACGTACACACACGCACATATGCATGTGTACACCCATAGGAACATCATTCATAGGGCTTCGAATTTCTCCAGGCATTAGGTGCTGTTTTCAGAACCTGATGAGAAAATTTCTCATTCTGCTCCAGTCAATAAAGCAATGAGTTTTCCTGAGTCTTCTCAAGGGTTGATTGCTAGGCAGAATAAATTCTTTAAAACATTTTTGCCCTTTAACTTTATTAAATGCCTGACATTTAACAACATTAGCTGATGGCAGAAGATGAGTCCTGCTCCGTGTGCTGTATCCTGGAACATGATGCAAGACATAAAAAGAAATCTGGACGGAAATGTTGCCATTAGTTTGGAAGTTGCTGTTTAATCTGAGTTATTTTGGGGAGGAAAATGACTCACAGAAGCTAAGTGTTCCTACAGATTGTAATATTGTAGGAGGCTGGCATGGCTCTTCATTAATCTTATTTCAATTAGAACTCTTCACAGCCTGCAATTAGAATGTTGCTGCTGTGATGAATCCATACTGTACATGTAGCCGAGACTGTTTTCTAATGAAGAAAAACAGGCCGCTTGGCATTTTAAAGACAAATTTCCATTTTGGGTAATTCAATAAATGCTTATGCTTTGCCTATTCTCTCTACACTTTTAGAATCATTCCCTCAAAGCTAGCGAAAGTTTTCAATTAATCCTAATTGTGTCAAACGTCACTCTCACACGTCGTCTAGAATGTGTCTTAACCGTGATGGAACGCCCCCGTAATAATGTGACACTTGTATGTCATTTAGCTTAGGGGCTCTACAACCTTGGTCTTAAAGGGCCAGTTAGTAAGTACTGGTGCCTGCGGGCGGCAAGGTCTGGGTCGCCACTGCTCAACTCTGCTCCCGCAGCTGGAAAGCAGTCGTGGACAGTATGTCAGCAACGGGGCGGGTCTGTGTTTCTGTACAGGTTTATTTACAAAATAGATACCTGGCCTGTGAGACGTAGTTTTTGACATCTCCTTCCCCACTCCACCCCTGTTTATCCATTTTCTGGAGCTTGGGGATCAGGAAAAGATGTTACCACTTTCAAATGTTCCACCTAATTTGTCTGTGTTCTTTAGTCAAACTTATGCTTACAATACTGCTTTTAATACTTTTTAATGCTTTTAATACTCCTATCTTCTGGGTAATTCTGGGAGATTTGTATTTTAATACAAATCTTTTTCTCTTAAAGGTTTACTTTTTTTTTTTTTTTGAGAGAGAGAGAGTGGAGAGAGGAGCAGAGGGAGAGGGAGAGAGAGAAAATCTCAAGCAGACTCTGTGCTCAGCACAGAGCCTGACGCAGGGTTCAATCTCAAGGCCCTGAGATCATGACCCTGAGATCATGACCTGAGCCAAAATCAAGAGTCAGGGCTTGGCCAACTGAGCCACCCAGGTGCCCTAATACATATATTCTTTGACGCCTGCTTTCCACTGATGCAGCGAACCAAATTGGACAAATTGTCCTCCTCATTTTCCTTTCATAATTTCCATCACTACAGAATGACTTTTTGGAGGCATTAGAAATGTCAAGATGTAACAACATGAACATTACTTTTCTTTCAGATATTCAAGTGATTGGCAAATATTGCCTGTGCCAAGCACCTTGGTAGGCATCATGAAAGAAATTTTACATCTTCGTTCTTGAATAGAAACACAGAAATAGACTCTCAAAGACAGCATGGGCCAGAGATTGTGTATTCCAGAGTCTCATTTCAGACTTGCAACCTTTTTGAAGAGGCTAAACTTGCAGTCATTCAACAGTAAACATTGTAGAGATGTTATAAATAAGTATTCCATATTGAAGTGCATGTGCTAAGGACTATAAGGACGACTTCTCCATTAGCATTAATCATTTGTGACACACCAGGCGTGATGCTTTGTGCTGGAATAAAAGAGGTCTGAAACAGCAGCTCACAGGGGGCAGACATGTATTTGAGGCAAGGAAGACAAAAGAGAGAGCGTAATACAGTCAGCACAGGTCAAGAAAGATTTGCTAGGGGTGGCATTTGACCTGAGGCTTGCTGATCATACAGAGAGCCCGAAGAGATGGTCCATACAGAAAAGACAAGAAAACCAGCTGCGAGTTAATCCTACCCTTACCCGAATGCAGTAACAAGAATATCTTACCCCCCGATGTGGTAAAATAAACAGTAGACTAGGATTTGTAAAGCTTTATGAACGTGTGAAGTTTACGTTAGCTCTAACATCAACTTGAGTAGAAACAATAAGGAGTATTGGAGAGCATTAATTTCAGACTGAGGGAGAGCTAGACATGCCCTGTTATTACCACTTAGTTACTGTGTCCCCTCAGGCAAGTTATCAAATCTCTGAGGGTCAATTTCTTCATTTGTGAAGGGGACTACTAATAACCGTCACTTAGGCTGTTTTTATGTGCAAGTAACTACACAAGGGCTTTAAGATGACATGACGGCTGCAGCAATTCTAGCCATTGCACCCAGGCATGACAATGTCAAGAGGAAGAAGAAAGATAATCTCATATGGCTTGCTTTACAGGGACGATGCTTTCCCAGAAGCATCTCACTGGATTTTCTTTTATATCTCATTGGTCAGACTAGATCACTTGCCCATTCCTGAACCAGTCATTGTCAGGGAGAGTCAGATAGACCTTGGGCCACCGAGGAGAGGCGAAGGGGGAGTCATGATCTCCTGAAGCACGTGGCTCTGTGGGAAGGGCAGGGGACTTGCACAAAAACAGAATTTTGGTAGGAAAGAATGGGGAACAGAACCAGTAGTGTCATTGTCTTTTTGGGGATTAAAAGGGATCATGTTGAAAAGGACATAGGTCAGCACTTGGTACACAGAAGGCAATTAATAAATGATAGCTAAAACTATTGTTAATTTTACCTCTTTGACTTTTATAGATTCATTTGTATTTTCTTAACCATCAAATGTTCTTTAAGTTTTCTTCTGCATTAATGTTATATGTCATCTTTGCTTCTTTGTTTTTTATATGTGGTCTTTCCTAAACTTAGTTTTATTGAAGCATAATTTAAATACAGGAAAATATTCAGATCTTACATGCATAATGTTTGATGGATTTAGACACATGAATGCATTCTTACAGCCACCACCCCAGTAGAACTTTTCTGCTACCCAAAGAATTCCCTCATGTCACTTTCCAGCCCATTTGTGAACTTCGTATGAATGAAATTACTCAGTATGCTGTCTTTTGTTTCTGACTTTTTTCACTAAATATAGTGGTTCTTTGTTTCATCCATGTTGTTGTTTATATTAGTAATCATCTCTTTTAATTACTGAGGAGGATTCTATTATATTGATAAGTTATTAGTTCTTTATGGGCTAATAGATATTTGGACTATTTCTGTTTTTTGTCTCTTGCGAACAAAGTATTTGTGGAAGTTTGTGTTCATCCATTTTTAAAAAAGATTTTACTTATTTACTTGAGAGAGAGAGAGAAAGAGAGCGAGAGTGAGCACAAGCTGGGGTGGGGAGGAGAGAAGAAGCAGGCTCCCCACTGAGCAGGGAGCCCGATGTGGGACTCGATCCCACGACCCTGAGATCATGCTCTGAGCTGAAGGCAGATGCTTAACCAACTGAGCCACCCAAGCGCCCCTGTGTTCATCCATTTTTATAGAAATACACAATCATTTCTTTTTTATATACACTTTAAAGTATGGTTACTGGCCCATAACTGAGGCTTGGTAAGAAACTACCAAACCATTTTCCAAAGTGATTGTACCATTGTGTATTTCCATGAGCAATGAGTAAGAAAGACTTCTTACACATCATCTCCACCCCTTGGTATTATCAGTCTTTTTGTCATTCTAGTGGGTGTGAAGTGAAATCTCATTTTGGTTTTAATTTGCCTTTCCCTGATGAAGAATGATGCTGATCCCCTTTCATATGCTTGTTGTCATTTATCCTCTTTTGTGTGTCTTTTCAAGCCTTTGCCTACTTACTTGTATTTTATTATTATTATTGATAGAACACCATCCTTTATATAATTCTTGACACGAGTCCTTTCTCAGATATCTGTATTTATTGCTTCTGTTGCTTTTGTTTGTTTTCTTAACAGTGCCTTTTGATGAGCTGAAGTTTTTAATATGAAGAATTCTTATTTATATATAAATTTTCTGTTTACTCAGTATTTTTTGTATCTATTACAAGAATGCTGTGCTAATCTTCTGTATGTTTTCAGGAATTTTTATAACTTTTTTCTTCCAACTTGTTGGTTATAGATCTGTTCACATTTTCTATTTCTTCAGACAGTTTTAGAAATCGTTTTCCAGAAAAATATCTTTTTATTAAAGATTCTACATGTTAATTTATACATGTGCCCACAAATATAATTTGTGTATGTGCATGATGCCATCTATTTTTTTCTTTCCTGTTCCCTCTCCCTAAAGCAGCATCCCTGCATGAATATACCCCATATTAACAATCTAATCGTTATCCATCATCTGTCTGTCCATGCATCCAACCATCCATCCATCTACTGTTGAATAGCATTCTTTCATTCTAACAGGTGAATTATATCTTGATGGAGGAAATTTGAATTGCTGTCTTCTTAATTTGTACCTGCTATTCTACTCTTTTTCTAAGTACCAGTATTGTAGGGGAGTAATCTGATGCCATTCTAAAACTTTTTGTGTCATTTCTCTCATTTTTTTACTTTTATACTTTCATTTTTCTCTGATGACATTTTCTTCCTTTTTTTCTTATTAGGGATTTGGAAGCCATGCAACTTCTTTTTACTCTATTTATTATGACCTTTAAGTGAAAAATTTTTCTGAATTTGGGTTTTTCTAATTGTAATTGGCCAAATGGCTATTTTACATACACAGTGTAAGGTAGAAAATTTTGTATACTTTCTTTCTTCTCCTCTCACTTTTTATGGCCTACCACTTAATTTTTTATAGTTAAGTTTGTTTAGTTTTTCCTATTGTTATGGTTATTGGCTTTTTTTTAAGCCTTATAATTCAAATGTTATGCCAAGATAGACCTAGAAAGGGGTATTCTGTCTTGAATTCTTCAAGGAAAAAGTCTTTTCAACATGCAAATCCAATTCTTTATTTTACTGGTAGATTTTTTTTTTGTATTATTTACATGTTCATTGCTTCTTGCTTCTCTTTCGAAATGCATTGTAATGTGCACTTTATTTCTTGATTTGTCCTCCAAGCCTCTCACCTTTTCTCACATCATTTTAATTACCAACAATTACCCCTCAGTACTTTTAAGCTATTTTTTGGAACTTGATTTTTTCCCCCTAGTTCGTGTGTGTGTGTATGTGTTTTTGCGTGCACTTGTCAGTGTATATGTGTATGTATACTTTGAAGGGTGGGTGGTTTAGAGATATTCTTTCTGTGTAGACAGTCTTAAGCTTGCTGTGTCCCTTACTGGCACTTCAGTAGAATATTTCCCACTTCCTGTTTTTTAAAGATTTTATTTATTTATTTGAGAGAGAGAGAGAGAGAGAGAGAGAGAGAGAGAGAGAGACAGCATGAGTGGGGGAGGGATAGAGAAGGAGGGAGAAGGAGGGCTCCAGGCTGAGGTAGAGTACCACGTGAGGCTCCATCTCATGACCCTGAGATCATGACTGGAGTTGAAACCTAGAGTTAGACGGTTAACCAACTGAGCCACCCAGGTGCCCCATGAATGTTTCCCCCTTCTGTGATTATGCACACAGAAGCCTACATTCCAACAGTAGCCAGTAACATTTCTTGATTGGCAGCTTAGTGTGTATTAGCCTAATTATCTTGTTAAATAATTTTCTTATGTCTTTTAAATACTCCCCTACCCTAAATGACTCTTAAGCCATAACACATCAACTTCAACAAAAAGAAATTCAACTACAAAGGAAAATTCTCAAATGCCCAAAGCACCAGTTTCCATATTATTTATGTTTCCTTCTTGGTGGTCAGTACATCAGCTTCAGTTATGAGTCATTCTATGTGAATATTAAAATACTGAAGTTCATTTTTACTCTAAGTGCTTTAGTGTCACTGGGTTTTATGATCACAACATGTTATGTCAAGCAGGACATGTTCCTTCTCTCTTCAAAAGAGGATCAGGATATTTTTAGGAGGTTGGATGACTAATCTAAAGTCATACATCAGTTAACCAAGGGGTTCCGTTTAGAACTCACAGCTTTCCTGATAGTCACTGCTTGGGGTTCATGTAGAATTTTAATGTAGCTCTTAAATATGGATGACGTAATTCTTAGCTTGCCATGCTGTGCTGCTTGTCTCGAGTCTTCATCCATCTCAATCTCTTACATGCCTGATGTCCTCTCATTCCTTGTCTAAGTTCCAGTTTTAAAGTATAAGTAAAAAAAAAATGCATTGTTCATATTGGACAGAATAGATGATCAGATTTGAGTAAGTATCCTAACTAAGAGAAACAAACATTTTTTTTCGTGTTGGGGGTCTGGTAATATTTAGCAATATTTAGTCTTTGGGATACTGAATCACTAATTATTGTTTGTTTTGAATATTTGTTCCCACACATTTTACTGTGAATGCTTTCTCATTATTTATTTGTGACTAAAGTCATCAATTGACTTATGTTTTTGGAATTTTAATTGGCAAATGATGTTCCCATACATTTTAAAGCTTTTTTCTATGGCAAACCAATAAATTTAGTGCTAATTGACACAAATAAACTTACCACAAAGCATATTTCTAATCTTCAAGAGAATTTATATCCCACACCATTTAGATATGATGTGTTCATAGTCCAAATTCCTATAACCACTGACATTTTCCCCCATGTTAGTAACTATTAGTGGTATATTTAAGAAATTGCACATTGAGCAAAAGATTCCATAAGTCTTAAACAGGAGGCTCATAAGACTTTATCTGTTTTAAGGAAACCTGTCGTATTGGAGGATAGAATCTGGTGATCATTTGAATTTCAGAGGGGAAGAAAAAAGTCATTAACAGGAAATTATTCAACAGCTCCAAGATCTTGAATTCTATTATCAGTGGGAGTGAATAACTAAAATGTGGTAGACATTTACTAACTACCACTAGGCAATGGTTAGAAGCAATGACTTGGAAGTACATGCAGCACAATGCTCTGTTCTTAAAAGGTAGATTTTAGGAAGAGGAGTAAGAACTCGAACTGTATCCATACTATTTAGGGAACTTAAAAACACATTCATGCGCACAGAAGCACATGTACAATGAATGGGCAAAGAAAATGTACATATTCAAGATCCTATATTGGTCACATTTGAATGCATTCCTGTGTGGAGGACAGGAAATGGAGAATAAAGGGAAAACATCTTTTAAAAAATTAAAAGAATATCAGTTAAAGGTCTTACCTGGACTAAGATGACAGTGTACCAAGAGCTGAGGATTATGAGAATTATGATGAACTCAACCCTCTTCACGAGTCTACAGAAATTACAATACAGTGTTGCCCTGCTGGGAAGATTGCTGACCAGAAAGTCAGGAAACTCCATCCTAGCGTATGTTCTGCCATATTTGCCTTGCTGCCAGCTAGCAGTACAGAGTTGACCAAGCCACATCAATTGCGGACCTGAACTTCCTTCTCTGTAAGTTCAGGTGTTTGAAAATACGTGCCACAAGGTTTCTTCTAGCTTTAAGCTTTGATATACATATGTTCATTTATTTGCACATACAGTGGGGGTTACACTGTGTGGGGGTTACTCTGTATGTATTGGGTATATGATTACTAGAAGTGACGTATTTAATTATAACGAAGAACTTGTGGGACAGAAGCCCACTCCTCTCTTGGTCAGTATTAGAAAAAGAGCTTTCCTACACTGCATCCTACTGAAATCCTGCTGATGTACATTTTGGGTGCCTGCAGTTTGGGGGTGATCTTGTGATGGCAGTAGAACCAGTGTTGTTGAGGTGAATTATGGTTATGCCCAAGGATCAGGCACTTCTCATCCTAGGCATTGGATGGAGCCAAAGGCTGGATTAGAACTTCAGGAATTGTTCACCATCCCAAACATCCTGTCAGAACAGATTTGCCTCCTGGATGCCTTTCTGGTGCCTTGCTGCTCATTGCTCTGTCACTCATGCCTGGTGTCAGACTCCGGCTTTGCTTTGCTACTTTGATTTGCTGCCGCCATTGCCTCTGTGTGGTTCTGGCATTGTGGGATGCTTCGTTGACATATTTGGTGGTGGTTGGTTGCAGCTGTCTACTCCCTAAAAGCTTCTATTAAAAAAAGGGCCAGACCCTAATCTAATACCTTGTAATCCTTTCCTGTCACCACCCTACCTCATTTCATTTTGGCATTCCGGCCTCTCTTGGGTTTTGGGATTTATAATAGTCACTTGGTAAGAACGAGGCAAGTCTCCTGTTATAGTCCAGATCTTGGATTGAACTAAATTACACCAACAATTCACATTTTTATGTTTCCACAGCACTGATGTCTTTACTTTTTTTGGTAGAAGAAAAACGTTGGGTGCATAGCTGGTACTAGATCTAAATAAGTCTTTTTAGATAAGATTTTCTCATCCTCACATTTTCTTATAATTTTGAAGGGCTTTAAATACTTATGCCATGACAACTTTGAATAAAATCTTGGGGAGTTTTTCTTTCCTTCTTGACAGCTTTTTTATGAAAAATCTGTTCTCCCCGTTATCAGGAGACTTCTGATTTTAGTAACGCAGAAGACTCATTTAACATAGCCCTCTTCCTAGTAGCAATAAAAATCTAAATGCATATGAACAAAATGGAATGTATACAGAATTTAGATATGTAAACACTGAGCTTGAAAAAAAAAGAAAAGGAAAACCCAAATGCCCACACCAGTGATTAAAGCCAGAGAAGTAAGCATCCCAGCTGATGTCACAGCAAACTGGGACCTAACACTCCTGGTTATAGGAGCTCAGGGGCTGAGTTTCTAACAACCGTATGGGGATGGGAGGTAGGAGCCTTGGCTTATATAAGATGTGGATCTTGAAGTAAGACTCTTACATAAAGCTGGTTCTTGGAAATGTTGCCTGCTCATTGAGGTTCTGTGTACTCTGCTTGAAGCTATGGAAGTGGGGCAAAGTTTCCCGTGAGGTAACAAAGCCACCAGTGGTACCATGTTTGGATATTTTCACATGATGTGGAATTCCCCAAGCCAGGAAATTTATTATAAAAATTAGTCCCTTGGGGTGACTGGGTGGTACTGTCAGTTGAGCATCTGACTCTTGGTTTCGGCTCAGGTCCTGATCTCAGGGTCATGAGATTAAGCCTGGTCTTGGCATCAGGCTCCATGCTCAGCGGGATGTCTGCTTATAATTCCCTTTCTCCCTCCCTCTCTGCCCCTCCCCACTGTGCTCTAAAGTAAATAAATAAATCTTAGGGGAAAAAATTAATCCCACACTGGTAAAACCCATGGATCTCCCTCAAGAAGCAAATGCATCACTCCTCTGTTGGGATTTTTCTATAACCCAGGCTGTATAGAACTCCTAGAGTTAAAACAATCCCTGGTAAAAGTTATAAACTATAGTAGGAAGTAATCCACTGTGGAGATCCAGAAGTTACCTACTAAGAACTTGGGTAAAAAATCTGAAGGGCATTATAAAATACACATGCTTAAAATGACCTAAGGAATAAAGAAGGAACAGAAACCAAAATAAAAGAACAAAATACAGTGAGGTTTAAAAGATAGGGCTAAAAGGGAAAGGAAGTTTCCGAGCCTTCACATATTAAATATATTTTATGTTCTCCTTCATGAGTTGTCATGTCCTGTGTGTATTTATATTTCTATTATAACTATATATATACCTATAATTTAAAATAGTATATAATTTAATATAGTTAATAATTACACAACTGTAAATATATATATATATATATATATATATATAGTCTCACTTGGGGTCAAGCCTATTCTAACAAATCCCATTAAAACCAAATCCATGGAATGCCTGGGTGGCTCAGTTAGTGAAGCACTGGACTCTTGATTTCGGCTCGGGTCATGATCTCAGGGTCCTGGGATCCAGCCCTGTGTTGGGCTCCACACTCAGTGGGGAGTCTGCTTCTCTTCTTCTCCCTCTCCCTCTGCCCCTCTGCGCCCCTTCTCTCTCTAAAATAAATATATAAATCTTTAAAAAAATCTTTAAATAACCCCAAATCTGTAATAGAAGAAAATTTCAGTCCCATCCAATGATGATCAGTTTTTTAAAATTCTCATTATAAAGGTTGCTACTTGTAGTTATGAAAAGTTTTTTAGACTAGTCCATTCTTTTCAAAGATCCAGGTGTTCTACATCAATTTCTCTTGAGTAAATAAGTTTCACTAAAAGTAGTGTCTAATCATAAGCTATGTATTTACATTCTGTAATACTACAACATAATAAAGTATTCACCTCCTTGCAGA
Organism: Ailurus styani; assembly: GCA_002007465.1. NCBI lineage: Eukaryota > Metazoa > Chordata > Mammalia > Carnivora > Ailuridae > Ailurus > Ailurus styani. The sequence continues at coordinate 853,327 of LNAC01000288.1, read as the reverse complement.
TTTGAAGTACACCATGTTTTAAGATAAACTGCATCATGGACAAGAAAAAATTTTTAAGACCCCCTCAACTGAAACACTGCCTTTAATGGTCTTTTAGTGAGTGTTCTCGTGTTTTATTTCACATTCAACTCTTTCATTCTAAATTCAGTGCTGTGATTACTACTTGTCTCAGTTGAATTTCAATGCTAGCCTTTCCAATTATTTCCTAAATGCTCAATTCCTTACTTATGTGCAGTAAATTTCTCATACCTTATAGAATTCCAATCAACATTCCTCAGGGCACTTTGCATTCTTTCAAAGTCTTCAGAGTCTTCTTTCCCAAAGTCAGAAATGCTTGCATTCTTTCTCTTCATAAGCAGCATACTCTCTTGAGCATTTCAAATCAAATAATAAGTTGATAACCAGATTTGAGATGCTCCCCAGCTTCAATCTGATTTATCATACTTGGCTGAATTTTTAAGGAAAGGATCCAGGAGGAAAAATAAATAAATAAAAAACAAACCCCCCCAAAACTTCTCTCCATAAAGACTAGGCAAAGAAACTCTAAGGAACAAAAACCAGTGTGACTTGAGGACAGAACTTTTATTCTTTTCTTTTTCTTTTTTTTTTTAAGATTTTATTTATTTATTTGACACAGAGAGAGAGATTACAAGTAGGCAGAGAGGCAGGCAGAGAGAGAGAAGGAAGCAGGCTCCCCGCTGAGCAGAGAGCCCGATGTGGGCCTCGATCCCAGGACCCTGAGATCATGACCTGAGCTGAAGGCAGAGGCTTTAACCCACTGAGCCACCCAGGCACCCTTATTCTTTTCTATAATTGAATTGCCATTATCCCAATCGATATCAGTGTAATTAAAATCTTTCGTGGTCGATATTCCAGCCCGTCCATGGTTGTTCACTGTTAGTCTTAAGAAAACTTATTCTCTTCAGTTTCTCTACAAATTGTTTGTACATGAAAAAGTGCTTTTTTCAAGATTGGGTGGACTCTAGCTTTTGAGGAAGAAAAAGAGATGGAGAATGTCAAGGAGGAAGGCAGGCAGGGAAGAGGAGAGAGAGAGAGGAGGTAGGTGGAGGAAGAGACAGAGAGGGAGAAATAGAGATTTTTAACATTGCAATTAACAGACTGGTTTTGACTGCTAATTACATTCCTGGATACTTGTTTGATTCATTGCATATTTTTTTCTGAGCAAACGAAGAAAAAGACTGGTTTAATCCATAAGACATTTCATACATCACATTTATAATATGTTAAAAAGCATATCAATACTAAAGGGTATGTTCAGGGCTAGGGAAGTGAAATTAACATAAAGAAATTCTAATTCCTGCCTTCAAGATACTTCAGCTCTTGACCAATATCAAGATATCAGTAGATAAAGCAAAACAGTACACCAGTTGATCGATCAGGATATCACACAACAGAATTAGTATGTGTTAATTTTTCTTTGCTATTTAAGGACTTGTTTATTTAAACCTCTGTGTTGGCTTTGTATGTTGCATAACCATTCTTGATTTATAGTTGGAAGACACAAGCTTGTGGCCTGAGATCTGTCTCTGTCTCTATCTGTGCCTGTGTGTGTGTGTGTGTGTGTGTGTGTGTGTGTGTGTATCCAGAAACCAAAACCAGTGGTTCTGTGTGACCACAGTAGAGAATAATTGTTGTATTATTTGAAGTTTAATCTGCCATTTTACATTTCCAGTGGCCTAAATGTGAAATGAGAGTGTTTCTTTCTAGTGCTGTTTTCTTCTGGATTTTAATTTTGAAGCACCAATCTGGAGCATAAACCATGCTGCTAAATATTTACTGAGATTAGAAAAGCATGCCACCTTACATGATCCAGGATCTGGTCATGGTTTGGTGATCCAGAGTCTCATTTGGTTTTGTCTTTGTGCCCAGAGATGTCCAGTCTCAAGGGAAATTATTCTGGCGGTTGAAACTTATGGCAATTTATGGTATTTGCTAGTTTACAGTGTGAAGTGTAAAATGAAAACAGAACTTCCAAACAGGAGGGAAAGCATGTGTCCATGGGTCAGTAAATCTTTTCCCCAGGATGAAAGCCTACCTAGGAAGTCAAGTGATGATCAAAAGGCTATTTTGTGAGCCTGGTATCAGAAGAAAGAAAGTTAGGTCAGTTGTTACAGCTGTTGAGTTGACTGACCAGAACATGGGTTCAACTCCTCAGGGTGTCCTAGACACCTCTCTCACTACAACCCCCAGCCCTGTCTGGCATGGCTGCTTGGATGGGGGTTTTTCCCATGTGCCTCAGGTTTGCAGTTACTGATGCTCGTTAGTATTGAACCCCCTCAACAAGTGGCACAGCTCAACCATTAGGGGTATAGTTTTACTTGTCTAATTTTAGATAGAGAATCTGCCTTTAAACTTGGTGGGCACCTCACCATCAACCTCTGTGTACTAAAATATTATAAATGAACTTTTCATGAATGACCATCTTTCATGCTCTACTGAAATGGTGGTTCCTTGGGGATAAAAATATAGCATATTATAAAATCTTCATAATTCTCTTCAGTGGTCATACCATAACCTTGCTATCAGGACAGAACTCTGCACATGGTGAAAGGAGCATGTATTTCCTGAGCAATCGTTGTGGACTCCTATCTTATCTCATTCATACATATAGTGTGTGTGTGTGTGTGTGTGTGTGTGTGTGTGTGTATATAACCTTATATATAAATACATAATACTTTGTGATATTATGATCCTCATTTTATAAATAAGGAAATTAAAGCTAAGAGAAATTAAATACATTGTTAAAGTTTGCAGCTAGTACATTGACAGAGTCAGAATTTAAATCTCCGATTCTTTGACTTCTAATTCTGTGTGTGTGTGTGTGTGTGTGTGTGTGTGTGTGTGTGTGTAGGGTTGTGAGACAGAAAAATTGCATTAGGTTGCCTTCTGATAAATGTACTTTGTTGTCACATATAATATATGATCAATAAAGGTGTTTGATTTATGATCAAGAAGTAATATTTATCACTTAATCATTTTCTTACAGCTCCCATATATTTTCATTTGCTGTTTATAGAGATTTGAGAAATGGGGTGGATTTTAATTGTTTCAATCATTTAATGTTTGGCAATGTGAGCACATAGTAATTGCTCAATAAACATCTCACGTGGAAAGGTGAAGGGAATTATAGAGAAATTTTGATTCCCAGATAGACTTATGAGGTATAACTAGCTAAAGGTCAATCAGTCCTTCTCTGTTCTCTTTATTGAAAATGTGAATAATATAAAATCATATTTAATATAAAGTTATTGCTACCTATGTGGAAAGAATCTAGGGAAAGTATTTGCTATTTAAAGTGATTCATGGCAAATGTATTAGAAAAATAGGAGACACTCTATTATTAACACACACATACACACACACACAAAGCAACCCTTTGGTGGGATGGAACTTTTTCCTTGTTAAGTCAGGGCGTGGATGTAGACACCTGAATTACTCCGGGCAGTTTCAAACCAGGCAGCCCAGAAAGCACAAGTCAAGAATCTTCAGCGGGCAACGTACCCATTGTACGTGAAATGTTGAGCTGTAGCCTCGCAGCTCTACTAATCAGGGTGCTGAGAATGGAGAGAAGCAAACCGCAGGTTCTTCTGTTGTAGAGCAAAAGTGTTCTTAACGATTGGAGAGCAGTCTTAGAAAAGCACTTCTGTTGCCAGGGTAGCTGACACCCACGGGGAGCCTTTCTGCCTTGCCCTTCGCACTGTAGCTGAGATGTTAGTGTAGGTACAAGTGCACGGTCCCAGATGAGACCGTCTGATGGCCGGAGATTGCACGGAGGCCTCCTCCTGCACCATTTTCTACTGCATTTCTTAGACTGGTGTCCACCATCCCCTCCCAAAGCCTCCCCTGCTGACCTTCAAGCAGTCCTGTGAAACTCTCTTTGGATAATACACAGTTCCTTATCTAATGAGATATTGATGCAATACATGCATCTGAGTTTTACTAATTCTCATTTGCAGTGTTATTTTTGCAGAAGTATGTATTACATAGATAGTGCCCATTACAGAGTTTTGTGTCTGCATGTGATGAAGTGGCATATTTATTACCTATATCCAGTGCCCTGTTCTAGAGTCCTCTTTTGCCTTGGTATTTTTTAGGCAGTTAATCGATTACTATGGGTTGTTTTCAAAGTATTGTGCTCTAGTTCTTTAATTTTGATTTCTTGTTCATCTTCCTATTAAGCCTGTTAAAGGTCATTTAAAAATATTCTGAATGCTAGAGAGAATTGATGAAAAAAGTTGATTATAGATTTTGACTCTTAGTATTTGTCAAATTTTAATTAACATTGTTCATATAATACAAAATTCCAAACATTCCCTCCCCCCACTAACAAGTGCTATCAGGTTGATTTTAGGTTTACTAGGAAAGGGCCCATAAATTAGTATTCTTAATCCAATGATTTGGGAATGTTTTATCCAGCTGTTATTATTGAAGAACTTACATAATTAAAGTTGGGAAAGAGCTAACATTTATTGAGTCACTACTGTGTAGAAATTAGCATTCACATACATCACTTTGGTAAACAGATCTGGCTGTGGGAGGCAGATATTAATATTTCTATCTAGTAGACAAAGGAATGAAGCTTGAGGCATGTTGGGCAATTTGCTAGACTCTAAGAGCCTAACTCCAGGGCCAGCGTACCCTCGCACTATTTCTGTAAATATTTGCGTATGTGCTTTCTAAACGTTATTTATAAAAATGAGCATTGCATATATTCTCTAGAGATTGATGCTTTCTCTGATTTTGTCTTCATGCTCTATGAGTTTGTGACTTTTTTAAAGAAAATTTATTTGAGAGAGAGAGAGAGACAGAGACAGAGACAGAGCGAGCATGAGCAGTGGGGAGCGGCAGAGGGGGAAGCAGATTCCCTGTTCAGCAGGGAGCCCAACACAGGGCTGGATCCCAGGACACTGAGTTCATGACCTGAGCTGAAGGCAGACAGTTAACTGACTGAGCCACCCAGGTGCTCTGAGTTTGTGACATTTTGATACATAGTTTGAACCTCTGATTCTTCTTGAATGCATTCATCACCCATAATTATTATGAGATTGTCATTTCAGTTATCTTCCATAATTCTCTCCCTTGCATCCTGTTACTTATACTCCCCCCTCTCAGTTAACATCTTCTCTGCACTCTTTTTTTTTTTATTGTGTCATGTTAGTCACCCTACAGTACATCATTAGTTTTTGATGTAGTGTTTCAGGATTCATTGTTTGCGTATAACACCCAGTGCTCCATGCAGTCCGTGCCTTCCTTGATACCCAGGCTTATCCCCCCACTCTCCTCCCTTCTAAAACCCTCAGTTTGTTTCCTGAAGTCTATAGTCTCTCATAGTTCATCTCCCACTCCGATTTCTCCCTCTTTACTTTTCCCTTCCTTCTCCTAATGTCCTTCGTGCTCTTCCTTATGTTCTACAAATAAGTGAAACCATATGATAATTGACTTTCTCTTTTTGACTTATTTCACTTAGTATAATCTCCTCCAATCCCATCCATGTTGATGCATAAGTTGGGTATTCATCCTTTCTGATGGCTGAGTAATATTCCATTGTGTATATGGACCACATCTTTTTTTTTTTAAATGATGGCACATGTTTAATTTTTTTATCTATTTTTTTTATTAACTTAAAATGTATTATTTGTTTCAGGGGTACAGTTCTGTGAATCATCAGTCTTACACAGTTCACAGCACTCACCATAGCACATACCCTCCCCAATGTCCATCACCCAGCCTCCCTATTTTCCCTCCCCCCAGCAGCCTTCAGTTTGTTTCCTGAGATCGAGAGTCTCTTATGATTTGTCTCCCTCCCTGGTCCCATCATGTTTCATTTTTCCCTCCCTTCCCCCATGAACCCCCATCCTGCTTCTCAAATTCCTCATGTCAGAGAGATCACACAATAATTGTCTTTCTCTGATTGATTTCACTTATGATAATACCCTCTAGTTCCATCCACATCATTGCAAATGGCAAGATTTTGAGTCTTTTGATGGCTGCATAGTATTCCATTGTATATATACTGCATCTTCTTTATCCATTCATCTGTTGATGGACATCTAGGTTCTTTCCATAGTTTGGCTGTTGTGGACATTGCTGCTATAAACATTCGGATGCATGTGGGCCACATCTTCTTTATCCATTCATCTGTTGAAGGGCATTTTGGCTATTGTGGACATTGCTGCTATGAACATTGGGGTGCATATGGCCCTTCTTTTCACTACATCTGTATCTTTGGGAGAAATACCCAGTAGTGCAATTGCTGGGTCATAGGGTGGCTCTATTTTTAATTTTTTGAGGAACCTTCACACTGTTTTCCAAAGTGGCTGCACCAATTTGCATTCCCACCAACAGTGTAAGAGGGTTCCCCTTTCTCCACAACTTCTCCAACATTTGTTGTTTCTTGCCTTGTCGATTTTTGCCATTCTAACTGGTATAAGGTCGTATCTCATTGTTGTTTTGATTTGTATTTCCCTGATATGGCTAATGATGATGAGCACTTTTTCATGTGTCTATTAGCCATTTGTATGTCTTTTTTTGGAGAAGTGTCTGCTTATGTCTTCTGCCCATTTTTAACTTGATTATCTGTTTTTTGGGTGTTGAATTTGAGAAGTTCTTTATGGGAGAAGATATTTGCAAATGCACTCTTATTTCTAATGTGCACTTCCAAAAGCTTGCACTACTGGTTTTTAGGAATTTTTATCCCTGAGTTCGATATTCATCATGCCCCACATTACCCTCCTGGTGGTACTTGTATTTTTTCTATTACATGATCTAGAATGTATAGTATATTGAGAATAATATCAATAAAGATGTTTTGCTTTTTTGGAGGTAGTCTAAATTCTGCTTAGGTCACACTGTCCTTAGTTAAGAATTGCTGCTGCTGTAAGTCCTATAAGCATGAGCCTGAGAAGACATATCCAGTTTAATGTACTCATGGCCTTAGTGGTTGGAACTCAAGGGGAAGTGGCCACCACCAATCTGCATCGGCAAGATAGCTGCCATTTATTAGGTACTCCTAATGTACAAGGTATTACATAGGTACTTAATAAACATTTTGTGTCTTAAATATGTATCTGACTTGACATGTATAGCACTCAGAATGGTGTCTGCTAGTAAATTGTTCACAAGTGTTTGCTTTTATCCTTTGCATCATCGTCACCATTGTCTTGTTTAAAGCCTTCAGTGATCATTGGCTGGAGAGATGAGTCTCATTTTAAGGCAAAGGAAATTGAGGTTAATCAATGCTGAATTACTTGAATGGTAGAGACTGAATTTCAGTGCAGATATATTTGATTTCTTTTTTTTTTTTTTTTTTTTTTTTAAAGATTTTATTTATTTATTTGACACAGAGAGAGAGATCACAAGTAGGCAGAGAGGCAGGCAGAGAGAGAGGAGGAAGCAGGCTCCCCGCTGAGCAGAGAGCCCGATGTGGGCCTCGATCCCAGGACGCTGAGATCATGACCTGAGCCGAAAGCAGAGGCTTTAACCCACTGAGCCACCCAGGCGCCCNCAGATATATTTGATTTCTAAGACCATTTTCTTCCTGCTCAGTTTCACTGCCCCCCATAAGTGGGTAATGGCCACAGAGAAAAATATTTCCTGGCTTCTGACCTTCACCAGGTGGGAACACCTTCCTGTCTTCCTGAGGGGAGCATGTCACGCAGGGGAGACTCATCCAAAAACCATGGCTGACATTTTCACTGTGTAGACTGCTGTTTGGAGAAATCCCTGTGGCCTTGAGGAGAAAGTAGCTGGGTTCCTAGGGGACCCTCTGAACATCTAAGATGTTTTGATTGCTCTGCTTATCCCAGGAAAGATAACTGCTAACTCCTTCTGCCCCAGGGATTCTGATTTTCCAGACAGAACTGGACTCTGGTTCTATAAATGCTTGTCTTGTCCTCTCCTTTGTCCCTTGTCATCACTTCTTCTGAACCTGACACCAGCTGTGTGCCATCTATTAACCTGTCATATTCATTGATCTCCCTAAGAAATCAAACTGTCCCTCTAATTCCCCTGTCTGATCTTTGCTTGCCAGAGCTTACTGACAAAATTGTCCCCTTGCAGAAAAGTATAGTCTATTCACTTTAGCTCTAATAGCCTCAAATGCTGTATGGTCAATACATGATTTTCTGTACATTTTAAACTTTATGGCCTCATTGAAAATGAAAACTGTTTGCAGATAACTCTGATTTCACCTCCAATGGCTGTGTGAAAATACAACCAAAATAAACCTAGAGATTAAGGAAGCTTATAATGGAAAGTATAAAACCTTTCCATTGGGACTTTTCATTTTTCAACCGAAAATAGGGTGTACTTTGCAATTCATAATATCCAAATCCAAAATGGTGTCTAGTTTTCTTCCTTCCTATTTGTTGGAGAATGTTGATAGAGGATTGTAAAATATCCAGTGTAGCTTAATATAGTTATAATGAAGCTGTGGTCATTCGTTTTCTGTTGAAGAACCTTAGGAAATTCTCCATTCCTTGATGATGCTGTTCTTCTCATGATGTCCCTGCAAATGCATGACTTCTTTGCTAAAATTAGGTAATTTGAGAATAAGCACATCCTCATTAATCTTTCATTATTTAGAAATAACACTGTACTAGGAACTTGTATTAGTCAATGTCCAGCCAGGATAACATGAGTTATCCTAGGCACTTCAAGCAGAGAGAATTCAACAGAAGAAATAAGTTAAAAAAATATATTGGATATTGGATGTTTGTTGTAGCATTTTTTAAAAAGATTTTATTTATCCATTTGACAGAGGGAAAGATTACAAGTAGGCAGAGAGGCAGGCAGAGAGAGGAGGCAGCAGGCTCCCTGCCGAGCAGAGAGCCTGATGCGGGGCTCGATTCCAGGACCCTGAGATCATGACCTGAGCCGAAGGCAGAAGCTTTAACCCGCTGAGCCACCCAGGTGCCCCTATTGTAGCCTTATTCACAAAAGCCAATCCATAGAAACAACCTGTGTCCATTCATAGGTGAATGGACAAAGGAAATGTGACATACATATATTATGTATGTGCACACATATGTACACATATACACACTATGGGATATTATTCAGCTGTAAAAAAGGAAATCCTGTTATTTGCAACAGCATGGATGGGAAGGAAATAAACAGAAAAAGACAAATGCAGTTAGGATTTCACTTATCTGTGTTATTTGAATAAACCGAAATTGTAGATATAGAGATCAGACTGGTTGTTGGGGGGAGGGAGGCAGGTAAAATGGGTGAAGGTGGTCAAAAGGAACAAACTTCCAATAATAAGACAAATAATTCTGGGGATGTCATGTACAGCATAATGACTATAGTTGGTGATACTGTATTCTATGTTTGCAGAAGGCCAAGAGAGCAAATCTGAAAAGCTCTCATCACGAGAAAAACATTCTTGTAACTATGTGAGGTGATTGCTAACTTACTGTGATGATCATTTCGCTGTATATACCTATATTAAATTCTGTTGTGGGTTTGGACTAATACAATGTTCCCTGTGAATTGTATCTCACTAAAACTGGGGAAAATATATATTGGGAGGATAAAAATAGCAAAAGAGAAAAGCAGGTGGTTATTCAAAATTGGGAACTGCTGCCCCCTTGGGCTGAAGGCTAGGAGCTCAGCGGCCAGCGTGCAGGGGAGCTTCTAGTGCCTTGGCGAGTGGTAGCCTTGTGCCGTGGCCACTGAGCGGAAAGCAGAGTCTGCTCTCCTACAGATGTTTTGAAACTGCCCCAGAAGTGCCGGAGATGGAAACCTCTGACAGTCTCTCTCTAAAGCTCTAAATGGGCTATTCCCTGTCCTTGGAACCCCCCCTTGCTCCCTGCACCTGTCACTCCACCTCCCTGTCCTCCACTAGGCTATCTTTTCTATTTCTAAAGAAAAAAAAAAAGCAGTGTGCTTTTCAACATGTAGCACAAGATTGTTACATGTGGAAGTCTCCAACTTTATCATACCTGTCCCTGTCCCTTGTATCGTGTCTATGATTGCAGTGTCATGGTGTATGTTACCTGTGTACTTGTCAGCCTCGCCTCTTTAAGTTGAGAGCTTTTCAACGTTGCATCTTTTTTTGTTTGGTCATATCCTCTCAACTAGCACGGGACCTATTAACTCTGAACTGATAGTTGTCAAATGTATTTTAATTGAAGTATGCAAATACATAGACCTATCGTATATTTTGATGGGTCTCATGTGCTAGGTGAGGAATTGAAACGTTGTCCTGGGATGGGGAGTTGTGCATCGGGAGACTTGCAGAGACGTGCTGTAATTCAGTGAGTCTGAGCTGGAAGAAGTTAGAGCTGGTGCAGAGCGCCCTCCATATCTGAAGTCTCCAGTAGGAGCTGAGGTATACATGTAGCTTGACTCTACAGTGACCACTGTTTTGTTTTGTTCTGTTTTGTTTTCCTGTTTGGGACTTGGGAATATAATCTTACCTTACTTTATTGTGGAGGTGGGGCTTTTTTCAGGATTCAAAAGTGCTCTTTTTTGAGCTTCTGAAGGTATCTGGCTGACAGGTTGGCTGAGGTTTTATAATCAACCATTTATAATCATGAAATGTTCTAATTATAAAAAGTAATGTAGTCAGACATTCTAAATTATGTTCCAATTCACTTTGCCAAGTGCCTTTTCAAACCTTTTTGCTCTGGCATCCTTTTATTTTTTTTCCCTTTTTTTTGTAATTCTCTTTTTACAACACAAAAAACTGAGGAAACTGAGGAGAGTCTAACTTCAGAAACAGTATAACTTTGAACAAATTTAAAGGTGGGCGTATAAGTGGCTCAAGATAAATCACAATCTAATATGCTACCTTACAAACCTGAACTCGAGTTTTTCCTGATGGAAACACTGGAACACTAGAGCTAGATGCCCATCTGCCTGAAGGTGAAATAACAGTGACAACCCAGTCATCCTTCCTATCTCAAGCTTTCTGTTCCTCCCACAAAGTCTCATTCTCAGGACAGAGGCCAATCTGATCTAGGCCAGTGGATTTCAAACCAGGTCCCACAGATCCTTGGTGATGCCTGAAGGCTCACAGGAGGGTAGGAAAGACAGAGGAGGCAGAGCTCCATCTGCTCCAGCCTTGCTTGTGTTCGACCTCAGCAGATTCCACTCTTCTCCTTTAAGACATTTAATTCTTTAGGAAACTTCATTTACAAAAGGAATTGATCGCTATAAACATTGTTTAAAAAACACTGATCTAATCTACACAAATATTAAGAGAATATGCAGTTGCAGAAAAAGGTGTGTGAAGGAAAATACCATAAATCTGGACTCAGAACCTCTCCTTTGATTTTTGATTTTGTTCTTCCAATTAGCTGTGAGTTCTTGAACAAGTTACTTAACCTCTCTGGACCTTAGTTTTTTAATCAGGGGTGTTGTGAAATTTAAAATTACTGAAGCTTTGAAGAAGTGGTTTGCAAATTACAATATTCTATTGGAACAAGAGTCCTTGTTTTCCAGAGAATGGGCCAGTCAGTTGATGAAATTCTGGAGTAACAACACAAATATGTCATTATTAATGAACAGTTTTGAATGCCGGCTATGATGGTTCATTTTATGTGTCAAGTGGACTGGGCCACAGGGTCGCCAGATAGTTGATCAAACTTTATTCTGTGTTTCTGTGAGGATTTTTTTGGGTATATTAATATTGAGATCAGTGGACTTGAGTAAAAGAGATTGTCCCCCATAATGTAGGTGAGCCCATCAATTGAAGGCCTAAATGGAATAAAATGCTAACCTGCCTCTGAGTAAATGAAAATTCTGCCTGATGGTCTTCGAACTGGGACATCAGCTCTTCCTGATTCCCACAGCACCTTCTGACCTTTCGAACAGAACTGGGATATTGGCTCTTCTAATTTGGAACTTGCCAGCCTTGTAATTGTGTGAACCAATTCCTTATCTTAGATAGGTAGGTAGGTAGGTAGGTAGATAGATAGATAGATAGATAGATAGATGCCATGCTGGTTCTCTTTCTCTGGAAAACCCTGACTAATATACCTACTGAGGTGATCTTGAAATATGGTCACAATTCTTTGACATTCTTCCCTCCAAAAGGTGAAGCCTACTTCTGCTCTCCCATACACTTAGTGACTTGCTTCTAACGAATGGAATACAGTAGAAGAGACAGTGTGTGGCAAGGCGATAAAAGGCACTATAGCTTTCTCCTTATTTCCTCTCTTAGATCATTTTCTCTAAGGGAAGCAAGTGCCATGTATAAAGATGTTCATGTGATAAGGAACTGAGGTCTCCAGCCAACAGACATGTGTGCCATCTTGGAAGTGGACCCTCCAGCCTACCAGACCCAAGATGGAAACCCTGACTGAAGTCATCATCGCAACTTCATGAAAGATCCTGAACCAGAACCATTCAACAAAGTTACTCCCAGATTCTTAATCCATAGACAGTACATGACATAACAAATGTTTTTTGATTTTAAGTTATTATGTTTTAGAGTACTTTGTTTTGCAGCAAGAGATAACAAATATACTTACGTTGAATCCGTTGCTTTATGCTGAACCCTTCATTCCTGGACTCAGGATGGTGAATAGTTACTGGGAGATACTGAGAATCAGTAAGGAAAGTTTTCATTTCATTTTCTATTTGCATCAAGATATGGGAGAATGGCCAACATCCAGTAAGCCTGGATCAGAATTTGAAGTGCCCTTGTTGATCTGGGCAGGATGTCAAGACAACCCAAGTGAAGGTCAGTGCGGGAAAGGACAGAGCACCAGGCCTAGGAAGAAAAGCAAACCCTTCATCAGCACAATGGGGAATAATTGGCTGTGTAAGAACGAAGGTCGGGTTCCCTGTGAGCTTAAAATAGGTGTTCAATACGTATGCATTGATTGATGTTGGTTGATTTATTTTGAATGCCAGACAGACTGTGAGTCATCAGTGTTGCAGTATAGCTCAAATAAATGTGAGTTGTGCCTGGAAAAATAGCAGTTCAGCTGTGAGGACCAAAAAGAACCATTCAGCCTCTCCCTGGGCAGCTTTCCTTGTCCCACCTGCCACAGACTTCTGATTACTGAGAGAGAGGGGCTTCCCAGGTGGAAGATGAGTAATGCTTCGGGGAGAAATGAAGGAGAGTCTTCAACGGGAAAGCCTTTGGCAGAGGAGCCTAACCAATCGCTCTCAGTTTCAAGTGAGGACCTGGATTGATTTCTCTATAGGAAGATTAGTGGTGTGATTTTCAAAGATACTGAGACAGCCTCCGACTAAACTGACAGTGAGAGAGAATGGGATCGGGGGAGGTGATTGCCAGTTGGAATAGAAGAAAAATTTGATACTGTGGTGAGACACGGTTCACACAAAGATATTGCTTAATTTTGTTTTTGTCACTCTCTTGATGAAAAGTTTGCCATGTTTTGACTTCAGTGGAATATATGGAAATGTGGCTCATGCTCTAGGTCACGTTTAAGTACTCTTTTCTCTGTTTTGGAGAGTAAGGCCCTGTATGTGAAGTGCTGAGGGCCACCTGGTTAATGTACTTCCCTATTCTAGTATCCCCGGGAGAATCTCTGTTTACGTATTTTGTCCTAGTGTCATTATTTTGGTGCCACTTTTACTGTGAAGGATCCTGATTTGGACAATTCGTTACATGGCAACCCACTTCCCTTCACGGTGGAAGGGCAACATGGTAGAGAGGCTGGCAAGATGGGCTCCAGCACAGAGCTCCCTGAGGGAGAAATCTCAGCTCTGCTGCTTCATCGTCCTGTGACGTGGGATAAATTCCTCAATATCTCTGGGCTGTAGTTACTATAAAGTGGGGATAATAATAACATCTGTTCTTGTGGTTGGGGTGAGGATTACTTGAGTTACTAGGCACAAAGCCCTGCCAACAGTGCCTGACCTATGAGGGCTCTGTAACAGCTTTAGGTTTGGTTCATACTAAATCTTCACAAAATCCTTGTAATGAAGCTGTCCTCATGCTCCTTTGTAATGAGGACACTGCATCGTCAACAGACAAATTGAGAAACTTTTCATTGGCAGACCAGCTTGATGGTGGCAGGTGCAGGAATTGGTCTTGACTCTCACCTCAAAGCTGGCACTTGCTAGAATATTCTACAAAGTATCCAGCAAAGCCTCTTTTTGTCCTTTCTTCATTTCCTAGAGCAAGTCAGTATGATGCATTATACCTGCATTCTTATTCTCATTCAATTCTATACCAGTTCTAGCCAGAACCAAGATTTATTTTTTTAATTTTATTTGCGGGGTCTGGGGGAGGACTCTTCCCATTATCAGATGGTGTTTTTCACTTGTATCAGGTTCACAGAGGGTGAGGCCAAGCCAGCAGCTTACCCATGATGATACTGGTTTTCTTCAACCACATTGCCCCGAGTGCTTGAGAATCTGAGATCATTTCCATTGTGGAGCTTGGAAGAAATGTCCTGTGGGGAATTTGTGGAGGCAGACCTTAAATATATGCCTCATGTGAAGGGCATAAAAGGTTGATTCACGTTCACCCTGCAGCAGAATGGACATGGCCCAGAGGGCCAGCAGACCTTGGCTGCCCAGGCCAGTATGTTAAAGTTATGCCCATGTGGCCCTGTAGTCAAAGACTGGAAGGAATAGACATGTCTTAGTGAATACCAACTCAAGCAGGTGTACCGCCCGGGCCTGGGTACCTCCCCTCCCTCTTAGGTGTTCTCACCACAGAAGCCTCTTCCCCAAACTGTAGCTGAAGTTCTATTTCATAGACTGAGATTAACCATCTGACACCAGTGGAAGGGAGTATTTCTCTATATTTTTAGTAAAAATTGGGGTTAGTTTTGGAAAAATACACTTCCACTGCCTGCATGTTTAAGTTTACAGACTTAACATTTATAGGCCTATAACTGCTGTGCCATCTTGGGAGGTAGTCTTATTCCCATCCTGCCAACTGCCCTCCCTCCTGACTTTGTCTCTTTGTGAAGCATGATTCAAATTGAGCTTTTCAAGAAGATCTCAAACCCTTGCTTAAACTCTGTATCCCCATCTATAATGTGAGAATAATATATATCAGGGTCATTGTAAAGATTAGAAGTGTTTTGTATAACATGCCTATTCTGCAGGGTTGAAACACCATAGACACCCAAATACTGCCGTCATTACTACCACTCCTACTACAACTAATGATAGCGATTGTGAAAATAATAGCGACAACCAGACTGGTTCTAAAGCATGATCCTTTGAAATTAGCACGCTGATATATTCTACTACATCAATATGTACCTTATTGATATTAAATTCTTGAGGTTATCAAGGTTAACATATGTACCTAAGACATCATGTTAATATGAATATCTAGGACATATCTTTTCGAGAATGCTAGTTTTTTTCTTTAAGAAAAGAAAGAGCCCATCCTGTTCTCCCCTGAAAGGGTATGTTTTTCTTCTCTAGACAAGCACGCAGAGAGCATTTTACTTTTTTAAAGAGCACATTTCCATACCTATCAAGGAAATGAAAGCTTTTCAAGAAAATTCCTGTGAAAAGTCTAAGATTATTAAAGGAATAACTGTTTAAGAAAAAAAAAAAGAAACAAAGTGTTTAACCTTTTTCCTGAGAAGTTAAAGACTGTACTTCACAAAAGCTTCTGCAACTTCCAATTTTATTCAAGAGCTAAAGAAACTAGCAATCCCCACGGCTCCAAATTTAATTTCCATTGCATAGAATGCCTCTCACATCAGAATTAATCAGGTTTCATTTCCAATGTCCCATTTCCCTTCAGGAATTCTGTGGTATAAACCTCGAAGGTAAACACAGATATTCATCTACTCACCTGTTTTGAAGAACCAGACATTCAGGAACGTAAATCATTGAAAGTGACTTGTATGCACTGATTTGGGCACAATTCATCTCCCCTGTCCAAAGCAGAGACTTCCCTTCAGCTTCTCCTCATGTTTGCAAGAGCAAATGCTTTACTGTGAGATACCAAGCCAGATGAGCAGACATTTATAATTTTTATTGCTTATAAGCAGACAGAACAAACCTCAATTTTCTTTTTTTTAAAAAGGGAAAATCAGATATAAGGAATACAGAGAGCATTATCTGGGTGTCTAGTTTTTCTTCTTCTACAAACCTTCATTCATTGCTTTTCTAGAATTGTAAGATTATTTCTAAAATCGTCAGGGCCCTTCCTGCTAGCACTTTGAACATCTCTAGACCCACCTTCTTTGGCTGTCTCTTTGTTGGTAGAAGTTTCAAGTGTCTGCAGAAGCAAAGTCAACATTGGCCCCAGCCCCAGGACGGGATGTGTTTACAGACTTGGGTACTTACTTGTTTGTGAGTTGGTGGGGCTGGCATTGGGTATCCACAGAGGCTCAGCTCTAGTCTATGTGTGTTTTTCTTTCCTGAACTTTCAGTTGTGCACTGACGAATGAGGGATGGGGCTTCCCTGAGTGGCTTTTGTAGCAATGGAAGAAGTGGGCAAAGTACAGAGAAGTGCTCATTTTCAAATCTCTCTTTTAGGGAAGATTGTACAGAATCAGAGAGGATGAGATGTAGCTTTAGACTATTTTCTTCTCCATGATAATTAGCATTCTCTTCAGATTCATTGGTCTCTAGGGAATTTGTTCTATGTGGGCTGGCTCCAAACTATATGCAGGTATTACAGGCAGAAAAGCTCAAGGGAATTTGCAATGTGCCTTCAGAGCATAGTAAGTAGCTTAAACCATCTTATTTACAACATGTGTTCTTAGTGCTGAAAGAGTCAGGAAGTTTTTGAAGTCAAAAATTGCTTTACTTCAGTTTGACTGTACAGGGAGTACATTCCTTAAAATTATTCTTTTGTAGTTCATTTTGGATATACAGATAATAATTTAGAAATAATAGTATAGCTTATCCTTTGATTCCTGGCCTTTGACAAACTCAAGGAGGAAAATACCACAACTGGTTCAGTGCTTGAGAGTAGAATAAGGAAATACTGCATCAGTTACAGAAGTTACATCTGACTTAAGTGGTGTCAGATAACAGGACTTCAGACACACACTGATGTTGCTGATTTCTGTGGACATTGCTGCTGCCAAGTATTAAGTCTACAAAAGTCTCAGAGGTAGTAATACATAAGGCAGAAGGTAGATACTTCTGTGGAACAAGCTGAACTGTGTTGGAACCAACTCTTCTCAGGAAGTGTGTCTAACTAAAATGAAACCACTGGGGAAAATGTCTCGATCCTAAAATCGCCTATACTAGGTAGGTGTGTCTTCTCTGTCCTTCTGCAACACTTGTATTAACCTCACCAGAACTTCCCTTAAAGTGTGGCTTTGAAATGGCCAATGCAATTGCCTGTCTCCAACTAAATTGTAAGTTCCCTGACAGTAGAGACTTAGTTTTGTTCAACCAGGACACAACGTTCCCGTGTCTGAATGGGAGTAAGCATTTGAAAACTACTTGTTGAATGAATGAACAGAATTCTTGTGATAAAACAAAATCTGACTCCTGAATCCTGCTGACATTTTTCTCATTTATTAAAATTTCCAACAATAATAGCATTCAGTGATTTATTTTGTGTCTGACAGTGTGCTGAGCATTAGCCTGTCGTCTCTTGAAATCCTCACAATTCTGTGGATATTTGGACTAACACTGGTCAGACTAATGTGGTTTTTGAATCAGAGAAAAGAGAGTTAAAACTTGTGCCTTGCCCCTTGTTAGCTCTTTAAGCTTGGTCTTTGTGAGACACCAGTCTTCATTAGCAGATTGGGTTAATGAGAAGTTTCTCAAAGAATGTCGTGAATGCCATTTATCTTTGTCTGTTACATGGCTTGTACCTTTTAGTTGCTATTTCCATGCTTAAGATCATTTTGTTCTTTGAGTCAATGAATACTAGAAATAATTGATCAGTTTGGAACAGAGAAGGAAAATAAATATTTTCTTTCAGCCCCCTAGTCTCTTATTCTTACATTTTCCCATGTATCTACCCATTCCTTCTGATACTGGTATAACTTCGCAGCTTTTAATTATTTTCAGTCTACTGTAGACAACCTCAATTTCATGATAAGTAATAACTTCTGCTTAACAGAAACTCTTCTGCTTATCCTTGGTTACCCATTCTAACCAGGGTCTTTTTTTTTTTTAAGATTTTATTTATTTATTTGACAAATAGAGAGAGATCACAAGTAGGCAGAGAGGCAGGCAGAGAGAGAGAGGAGGAATTAGGCTCCCTGCTGAGCAGGGAGCCCAATGCGGGCCTCGATCCCAGGACCTTGAGATCATGACCTGAGCTGTAGGCAGAGGCTTTAACCCACTGAGCCACCCAGGTGCCCCTAACCAGGGTCTTTTGCCATTTTTTTGATACATACCTGTTCTCTGTACACTGTGAGAGAGTTTGTTTGGATAAAATATTGTAAGTAATCTCAACATTATGTATGCCCTATCCTGACTGTCCTACCCAGGAGGAGAAGAAAATGTACTGTGGTGGCAGAGACAAAAGCAAATATGGATGTATGGCTGGTCAGGGGAGATGCCTGCAGGTACCCTTTGGTACCTGCAACGTAACTGATGCAATCATAGGAAACTGGGACATCCGTATGTCTGTGTACCAGCTGAGGGTCAGCCTCGTGGCTACCTCTTTGCCTTCCCTCTGGCCTATTTATAAATGGTAAGAGTTCATTAACAACTGTGATAAACCCTACTCAGATACTTTTCCTGTTGGGATTCTCTGATTACTTTTATATACCCGTTCAAGGCTCCTCTGCTGGTGAACCATGATTTCCACAGAAAGCAGAAGAGACTACCATATAAAACACATCCACCATAAAGATACCGCAACTGTTTCTATGTTTTCTTGTCCTTAAAAATGTTTTTTGGTACCCTTTATATGGATTAAGTAATCTGAACAATTAAAGAATAAATGCACGTTTTGGCCCAAACATTTGTGGCAGCATGTCCGTATGGACACATTTGAAATATCAGTGAATTTGAGGAAGGTAGGTGCATTGAATGTTCAGGAATGACTTGGAATATGGAAATGGGAAGGGTCTGAGATTCTACCCTGCTTGCAAGTTAACAAGTTAGTTTGCCACAGATTCGTAGATGCTGGCAGAGAACATGAGACTCCTGAGCCAGAGACAGAGATAGAGGACTTGATTACTCACAATGCAACAACCTGCATAATCTTCATGTTTCCACTGGTTCCTCTTGCTCCCCAATTTCCACAGGTAACACAGGTTGATATAGGTTCATGCTGTTCAGGCAGTATGTTTGTGTCTCCATGAGGAACCCCAAGTTTGGGAGAAGCCCAGTCTTTTATAATTAGCCATAAGCAAACCGGTTTAGCCCTTGTCCCAGAAGGAGATACTATCTTTATTATACTGGTGAGCAAACAAATCCACCTTTTCTACAGAAAGTCAGTCCCCAATTTCCTCTGCCTATTCTCTGTAAAATGTCCAGTACAGAACTTCTCAGTGCATCTATGTGGAAAATGTGCAGAAATACAAGAGATCCTTGGAAAATTCTCTTCCAGCATATGAAAGTCCAGGGAGTCACCTGGCTATGAACTAACTCTGAAAAGATTTGAACTTTTCTCTATCCAGTCCAAGAGCTTAGTCTGCTCTCTCTTTTAGCTACTGTCCTGATGAAACTTTCTTTTTTTTTTCTGAAAAGAATCAGTGCCAAGGTCTTTCTGATGAAAACTGAACCTCTGAAATCCCAATTAACCTTGCATTGCCAAGACTGGCCAATTTGTTGTTTCTCTGGCCAAGATTATACATTTAAACTTTAAAGGTTTTGTTTTTATGGTTTATAGTGTAGGAGGAAATGACAAAACCAGCTATATCCTCTATGAGTATCAGAGAAGTAAAAGCAAAAGCTTGTTGCCTAACCAATTGATCTCTTTTCTCTTGTTTTTCAAGCCCTGCTTATTCATAGCTGCTACAAAAATCCATAGAAGATGAGGAAGGCTAAAAGTAGGTACAAAAAGCAAGAATGACACCAATGGGTTAAAAGAGAACTGAATTGTATCAATGCAAAATGTAGTTAGAAAGAACTTCAGAGAATCAAGTAGAGAAAAGGTCAGGAGATGATATTTCTAAGAAACCAGAAGTGAGCCAATGATGTGTCTTTATTACATTTCTATTTGTGAAGCATTTCTCACTACTTCTTAATTATTTGTTTTTCACTTAGAAACTTGGTTTTATTATTTCAGCAAACTTTATATCCTACTGCTGCTTCAAATGAGAAATCTATTCATCTTAAATGCAGGCTTTGGCAGAATAGTTCATGTTTTAAATGAGAAATGTAGTCATTGAAATGCAGGCTTTGGCATACGAGCTCATTATATTTGAGCCATGTCAAATGTTGACCTGAAATAGGAAAAAAAAAATCTTGGGGTGATGAGTTAAATTTAAGTAACCAGTTTTTCTGTGGGATTTGATAACCCCTGCAAAAGCACATAAAATTCTATATAGCTAGCATCTAATCGAGATATATTAAAACACTGTAAAGACCTTGTAATGTCAGCAGTGCGAGTTGGAGATCATTTTGAAAAATACGCATGGTTAATATTTTCACTTTCAAAATTAGTATGGTATAGAGAAAATATATAGAATAAGGACCTTATATGATATGGAA
The DNA here is from genome assembly GCA_002007465.1 of Ailurus styani. Taxonomy (NCBI): domain Eukaryota; kingdom Metazoa; phylum Chordata; class Mammalia; order Carnivora; family Ailuridae; genus Ailurus; species Ailurus styani. Next base: position 832,771 of record LNAC01000288.1, on the reverse strand, counting down.
TGAAAAAAAACTGTCTAACTGTGATATAGTGACAATTCCAGTGTAAATCTCAGGTAATTTTATACTTAGGTATGAATAAATGATCTTTTATTAGTCATTGGTTTATCAATCCCAAGTGAACTCTTACACTACAGCTTGCTTTCATGTACATGTTACAAACCGTATTATGTTTTCATGTGTGTGGAGAACAGGCATCAATAGTCTCATCTACTTTTTTTTTTTTCTCTTCTTTTTGAGAGAGAGAAAGAGAAAGAGCAGGAGGAGGGGCAGAAGGGGAGGGAGAGAGAGAATCATAAGGAGACTCCCTGCGGAGCACAGAGCCCCACACAGGGCTCAATCCCAGGACCTCGAGTTCATGACCTGAGCCGAAATCAAGAGTGGAGCATTGATTTAACTGACTTAGCCACCTCATCTACTTTTAAGTATAATTTTAACCAGAGTTAAATGTATATTATTTCTGATTTTGTCCTTTACTCAACTCTTTCTGCCTTTAACCTCCCATGACTTTTTATTTTATTTTTTTTTTAAAGATTTTTTTTATTTATTCATTTGACACAGAGAGATTACAAGTAGGCAGAGAGTCAGGCAGAGAGAGAGGAGAGAGGAGGAAGCAGGCTCCCCGCTGAGCAGAGAGCCCGATATGGGCCTCGATCCCAGGACCCTGGGATCATGACCTGAGCCGAAGGCAGCGGCTTTAACCCACTGAGCCACCCAGGCGCCCCTCCCATGACTTTTTAAAGCAACAGAAAAAAGAACAAGAATTCCTCTATTCTTCATCTTCCAGTTATATAGCATGCAGATAACATATTGATAATTGAAACATCTTTATATCTTTTCATTTAGGATGTATGTTTTCTTTTCTTAAAATGCTGCTAAATGATAACCAAAGTATTATAATTGAATAAATCACATTGCAATTTTGTGTCAAAGCATATGCTTATATACCTCTAATGATTATCAAATTGTATCTTCAGGGCCCAGAGCAGAATGAGATTAGTTTCAAGAATTAGTTTGTAAAACTTGAGGACTACTAAAGGTATAACCAGTAATTATTCATTGCAGATTTTACATGTGAAAACTATAGCTTCAAAAGACAAAGACCTTAGGTGAGGTCGGGCAGGAAGGTAACAAAGTTGAGTCCTTTCTGATTAGGAGAAACACAGTCATAGAGTTATAATGGGATCAAAGGGGAAAGTAGGATTTGGATAGATTTCCACTATTGTCATGGTTTAAAAGTAAGAGGTTCCTGAAAATACAGATTCCTGAAAATATGCACATCTAGGCAAAGATTCAGTGAAGGACAATACCTTTTCTTAGAATTAAAAATATTCATGGATTGGGGCACCTGGGTGGCTCGGTGGGTTAAGCCTCTGCCTTCAGCTCAGGTCATGATCTCAGGGTCCTGGGATCGAGTCCCGCATTGGGCTCTCTGCTCAGTGGAGGGCCTGCTTCCCACTCCCTCTCTGCCTGCCTCTCTGCCTACTTATGATCTCTCTCTCTGTCAAATAAATAAATAAACTTTTAAAGTAAAATAGAATATTCATGGATAAGATTCTCTAGTTGGAGAGTAAAGATTTCAGGGATCTTGGGCGCCTGGGTGGCTCAGTGGGTTAAAGCCTCTGCTTTCGGCTCAGGTCATGATCTCAGGGTCCTGGGATCGAGGCCCGCATCGGGCTCCCTGCTCAGCGGGGAGCCTGCTTCCCCCTCTCTGTCTCTGCCTGCCTCTCTGCCTCCTTGTGATCTCTCTCCCTCTGTAAAATAAATAAATAAAATCTTTAAAAAAAAAAAAAGATTTCAGGGATCTTGACACANCCTCCTTGTGATCTCTCTCCCTCTGTAAAATAAATAAATAAAATCTTTAAAAAAAAAAAAGATTTCAGGGATCTTGACACCTTGTGAGACAGATGAAAGATCCCAAGACAAGCTTTGAGCAGTGTAGAAAGACTCCAGCTTGAAAAAGGATTCCAGAATTTCTCAAATAATAATGTGAAGTTCAATCATTAAAAATACGGATCCTAATTTAGTTGCTCTAGGATGGGGTGTATCACACTGTTTCTGATAAGCTTCAAGGTGATATCAATGGTTTGGTTCAAGGAGTAACTTTGAGTAAATAGGGATTAGGCAATGGCTTAGAACAAGCAAAGTTAGATGGTTGTTATCCTGGTGTTTTATTATAGTTTGTCCATATACACAGACACACACACACATACACACACTATAATGCATGTCATCTCATCATATATATATATTTTTCAGTACAAATCTATTGGGTGATGGGCATTAAGGAGAGCATGTGATGTGATGAGCACAGAGTGTTGTAGGCAACTAATGAATCATTGAACACTACACCAAAAACTAATGATACCCTCTATGTTGGCTAATTGAATTTAAATAAAAAAATTAGAGACTTGAGAAATAAAATATGTAAAATCAGAAAAAGAAAGGACTTTTTGTCCTCTGTTTATCTTTTCATTTTTGTAATAGTGACCTTAATTTTTTATTTTTTTATTTTTTTTTTTTTTAAAGATTTTATTTATTTATTTGACACAGAGAGAGAGAGAGATCACAAGTAGGCAGAGAGACAGGCAGGAGAGGAGGAAGCAGGCTCCCTGCCGAGCAGGGAGCCCGATATGGGCCTCGATCCCAGGACCCTGAGATCATGACCTGAGCCGAAGGCAGAGGCTTTAACCCACTGAGCCACCCAGGCGCCCTAGTGACCTTAATTTTTAAAAATTTTGATGAAATTCAACTTATCACTTATTTTTTATGGCTTATGCTTTTGGTGTCTTATCTAAATAATCTTTGCTAAAGCTAAGGATATGAAGATTTTCTCCCGTTTTTCTATAAAACTTCTATAATTTTAGGGTTTATTTTTCGAATAGTTTTTTGATTCTTAAAATTTTGAGAATAGTTGGCACATGTTACATTAGTTTCAGGTGTACAATATGGTATGATTCAACTTCTTTATCAGTTATGCTCACCACAACTGTAGCTACCATCTGTTGTTATATAATGCTATTATAATATCATTGGTGCCTTTTATTCTCATGACTTTTCATTCCATAACTGGAAGCCTGTACCTCCCACTCCCCCTCACACATTTTGCTCACCCCCTCACTCCCCTCCCTTCTGGCAACCATCAGTTTGTTTTCTTTCTTTCTTTCTTTCTTTCTTTCTTTCTTTCTTTCTTTCTTTCTTTCTTTCTTTCTTTCTTTCTTTCTTTCTTTCTTAAAAGATTTTATTTATTTATTTGACAGAGAGAGAGAGGTTACAAGTAGGCAGAGAGGCAGGCAGAGAGGGAGGAGGAAGCAGGCTCCCTACTGAGCAGGGAACCCGATGCGGGCCTCGATCCCAGGACCCTGAGATCATGACCTGAGCAGAAGGCAGAGGCTTTAACCCACTGAGCCACTCAGGCGCCCAGTTTGTTTTCTGTATGGTTCTGCTTAGGTGTTTGTTTAGGTATGGTTCTGCTCTTTTGTTGATTTGTTTGTTTATTGTTTATTTGTTTGAATCATCTTGAATTAAGTTTTGGAAATGATAAATGTTATATATTTTAATCAAGGTTCACTTTTTCCCCCTCATGGATATCCATTTTTTCTGGCACAATTTTTTTAAAGAATATTTTTTATCCATTGAATTACCTTTGTACTTTTGTTGAAAAGTAATTGATTGGAGATGTGTGAGTCTCTTTCTGGATTCTGTTTTGCTCTATTAATCTATATTTATTATTATTCCAATATTATGGACTTGGTTATTGTAGCTTTACAGTAGGTCTGAAAATGGGTATTTTAAGTCTTCTAACTTTGTCTTTTCAAAAGTTGTTTAGATTATCTAGATCATTTGTATTTACATATAAATTTTAGAATTAACTCATCACTTTCTACCAAAAAAAACCCATGCTGTTTTCATTGTGATGGCATTAAAACGATAGATCAATTTGGATCTTGTGAAATCTCAGTGTGGCTTTAATGTACATTTCCTTGATGATTAATGATGTTGGAGTCTTTAAATGCGGTTTTTGCCTACTCATATACCCTTTTTTTCTGAAGTATCTGTTCAGATTTTTTCCTGTATTTTTAATTAGTAATTCTTTTCCATGATTATGTTGTAAAAGTTTTAATTTATCCTGAATACAAGGCTTTTTAAATATATATATTTTAAATATATTTTTCCAATCTATGGCCCACCTATGAATTACCTTAACAGTGTCTTTGAAAGAGCTACATTGTAAATTATAAAGTCCCAAATATATTTTTAAATGATTCACACTCTTTGTTTTATATCTAAGAAATGTCAAGGTCATGAAACATTTTTCCTATGTATTCTTCAAAAAGATGAATGGCTTTACCTTTTACATTTAAGCCTATTACTATTTTGGGTTGATTTTTATGTATGGCATGAGGTAAGGGTCAAAGATTTTTTCCATGTGGAATATAGATATCCATTTGTTCCATCCTTATTTATTTAAAAGATCATGCTTTACTAAATGAATTGTCTTGGCACAATCAATTGTTTTATATATGTGTATATCTATTTCTGTACTCTCTATTTGGATTTGAGGTTGGATTAACTTTTAAACAAGTAAAACAATTCATCATGTTAACAGTAAAAGAGAAGAAAACATGATTATCTCAGTAGTTGTAGATATATCATTAATCAAAATTCAACACCCATTTGTGATATAACTCTGAGTAAATTTAGGAATAGACAAATCTGATAAAGGACACCTATAAAAAATGTACAACTAACGTAATATTTAATGTAGAAAGAATGAATAATTTCCCCCTAAAATTAGAAAAAAAATGGTTGTTCACTTTCATCACTTTTACTCATTATTGTACTTTAAGGTCTAGCCATGTAATAAGGTAAGAAAAGGAAATAAAAGGCATCTGGAATGGAAAAGAAGAAGTAAACCAATCTTTATTTCTTTGTGACATAATCATCTATATAGAAAATCCAACAGAATCTATAAAAATGCTGTTAGAACTAGTGAGTGAGTTTTGCAAGTTCTCAGTATACACGAATTATATGCCAAAATAAATAGTATTTCTATATATAAGCAAGAAATGACCTGAAATTTTCTAAGAGCCCCATTTATGAAGTAGAAAAAAAAAAAGAAACAGGGTAAATTTAAATATAATACTGTTGAGAACAATTAAAGAATAATTGAATATGTGGACAGATTATTGTATTCATTCGTCAAAATCTTCTATACTTTTAAGCTATCAGTATTTTCCAACTGACCTATAGATTCAATGAAATCCTACCAAAATCTCAGCTGACTTTTTTTTTTTTAAGAATTTATTTATTTATTTGACAGAGAGAGAGAGATTACAAGTAGACAGAGAGAGAAGAGGAAGCAGGCTCCCTGCCAAGCAGAGAGCCCGATGCGGGACTCGATCCCAGGACTCTGAGACCATGACCTGAGCAGAAGGCAGAGGCTTTAACCCACTGAGCCACCCAGGCACCCTCAGCTGACTTTTTGGGTAGAAATTGACAAACTATTTCTAAAATTTATATTTGAATGCATAGAATAACAAAAACAATATTGAAAAAGAACAAAACAGTGGGATAAAAGAATGGTACATGATTTTATGACCTACTATAAGGCTATATCATTCAATAAAGTCTGGTATTCATGTCAAGAGAGACAAATAGATTGACACAACAAAATGGGGAGTCCCAAAACACAGCCACATATATATGGTCATTGATTTCTGACAAAAGTTAAAAGGCAATTCAATAGAGATAATTTTTTTTCAACAAATGGAGCTAAAAATATCGAACATTTATAGGCAAAAAATTAACCTCTCCACATAACTTACACTGTATATAAAAATAAATCAAAATTGGTTGCAAGCCTAAGTATAATTCCCCAAACAATAAAATTTTTAGGAGAAGCAGGAGAAAATTTTGTAACCTTGGGTTAAGTAAGATTTGGTTTTTTTTAAATTTATTTTATTTTTCAGAAGAGAGAGAGGGAGACAGAGCATGAGGCGGGAGCAGGAAAGAGAGAGAGAGAATCCTAAGCAGCCTCCATGCTCAACACAGGTCCTGATGTGTGTTGTGCTCAATCTCACAACCCTGAGATCATGACCTGAGCAGAAATCAAGAGTCGGATGCCAACAAGTGAGTCACCCAGATGCCCTGAAGTAAGATTTCTTAGATGCAACCCCCCAAAACATGATAGAGTGAAGAATAAATTGATAAATCAAACCTCATCAAAATTAATAGTTCTGCTTTTCAAAAGACAGTGCTAAAAGAACAAAAAGAAAAACTATAGCCCTTAGCAAAGTATTTGAAAATCATCTATTTAATAAATAACTTGTATATAAAAAATATAGATGACCCTCAAAACCCAGTACTAAGAAAGGAGTCTGATAAAAATGGGCAAAGGATTTTAATGGCCACTTCAGCAAGAAGCTATTACATGCGGCATTACAGATGCTAGTTATTAGGAGAATGAAAAATTAAAACCTATTGAAGTATCACTGCATCTTAATAAGAATGGATAACAATAAAAAATACAGGCGCCTGGGTGGCTCGGTCGGTTGAGCTTCTGACTCTTGGTTTTGACTCAGGTCATGATCCCAGGGTCATGTGATTGAGCCCCATGTCAGGAATGGGTCTGCTTAGGACTCTCTTTCCTTCGCTCTCTGCCCCTCCCCCACCCTCTCAAAATAAATAAATAAATCCAAATAAATAGAACACCCTGACCATATACAGGGTTGAGGATGATGTGAAACAACTGGAACTCATACAATGCTGCTAGGAATGTAAAAGGTATGACCACTTTGGAAACCAGTCAGAGAAATGTAAAGTTGAACATTCTTTAAAGTTGAACATTCATCCAACATTTGACCCACCCATTCTACGTACTCACCCAAAAGAAATGATAGCCTAGATCCATATAAAGAAAGGTGTATAAATGTTCATAGTAGCTTTATTTGTAACAACTAAAAAGTGGAAACAACTCAGCTAACCATCAACAAGTAAAAGGATTATCAAATTGTGGTATATTGACTTTTATGAAATACTACTCAGGCATAAAAAGGAATGAACTATAGATGCTACAACAGAGATGAATCTCTATATTATTACCATATGTAAAAGAGTCATAAAAGTTTATGTATGAATCCATTTATATAAAATTCTTATAAATGCAAACTACTTAACATTAGCAAAACAATGATCCATTGACTGGAAAGAGAGGGAGCAGTGAAGAAAGTCCAGAAGATGGGATTATAAGGGGCATGAGGAAACACTTAGGGGTCATAGATATGTTAATTATCTTGATTGCCATGATGGTTTCACGGTTGTGTACATGTTTAAATCTTATCAAATTGTATGTCAATTATATCAGTAAGGCTGTTAAAGTAAAAATTAAGGCTGTAGGGGGTGCCTGGGTGGCTCAGTCGGTTAAGTGTCTGCCTTCAGCTCAGGTCATTAATCCCAGGGTTCTGGATCAAGCCCCACATTGGGCTCCCTGCTCAGCAGGGAAGCCTGGTTCTCCCTCTCCCTTTGCCTGCTGCTCCCCCTGCTTGTGCTCTCTCCCTCTCTCTCTCTGTCAAATAAATCAATAAAATCTTCTAAAAATATTAAATTATAATATTAATGCTTTTAAAAATATGTTTTATTTTGAACACTATCATTACAGTTATGAAGAATAAAATCTGTAAGTTCATAAACCATTTGTATTTAACAAAGAAGAACAAGGAAATAACCCCTGCCCTTAAGAAGTTTATAATCTGTTAAATAGCACCAATTTACATTTAAAATTTCAGAATGCATTTCTAGAAATCAACTACTATTTAATCATATGCAAATAATCCAAAGTGAAACAAACTCAGTACCTGAAGGTACGCAGATTTTAATGGTAATCGGCCGAGTTCACATTTTTGTGGGATGGTTTGTAGGAGTGTTTTTCTCTTGTAGCAAAACTTCTTTTATACCTGTGGACTCTCAGGTGTCAACTAAGTACACCAAGTAAATATCTTGCTCAGCACTTGAGTGGGAATTCAGTAAACACTGAATTGACACCCAAGGATCTTTTTCTGCACCTCAGGGCAAACCTGTCATTTCTTGTGCACACTTCTGTGTAAGTCTTTATATTAGATATAAGGGTATGCAATTTGGTTACTATTAGCTTTGAAATGGATTTTCTTTTTTCCTGAATGAGTCATGATTTTAGTGTGCAAAAGAATAGCATTTCGTCACCTCATGTATTCCTTTAAAAGCTAAAAATCAGAGTTTTATACAGTTTTAAGTCTCATGACAATAACAACTAAGATTTATTGAGTAACTTGTGTATACCAACCATTTCCATGCATTATTTCTCAACTTAGCCTCATATTTATTTTTGCCCCAGTTGCTAGGGATTGTTATGTTGACATAGATTTTTGGTCTTTATTTATGCACAGTGTTTTTGATTTATTTTCTTCAAAGGCTCAAGGGCAAATGCATTCTTTATCCACAGGAAGAATGAAAGAATTACTGTTGTATGGAACTTGGTTGTGATATCATAATGAATTCTTATACAAATTTGAACTCAGGATCATCCATAACATAATCAGAACGGTAAATGTGTGCAGGTGGTTTATCCTTACATGTCAACATGTGCCAGATTATCCTGCACAGTGTATGTCAAATTCATTTGCATAAGAACTATCAGATTTAGAATAAACAGAGTTTAAAAATGCATTAAGAACAGTGAAGAATTTGGCACTTGGTAGAGATGAACAGTATTGAAATACTTGTTAGCTGATTCTTAAGAAGCACTACTGCACGTGCTATTTGGATGCTTTTTAGCATAGTAAATCTATTTCTGTGGTTCCAACGTAATGAATCAAGAAAGACAACATGCTCTGCCCGAATTTTAGAAAACATGTGGGTGCGATGCTGGATTTTGATGATCCATTCAACCTGGAATTTAGCCTAGACATGAGTCACTAAAACTTAGATAGAAAAGTAACAAAACAAACCTCATCCTCCACAGACTTGTATTGAGTTTTGCTTTAGAAACAGATGGCAAAGTAGAAAAGCTGGTAGGAAATTGATTGAATTTAAAAAATCAGATGTGGAAAAAATCAAGTAATTCAACCAGTCCAATAGCTTGTTTTGAGGTTTCAGAACTTTTCTTCACCACACACCCTCCGGAATGTTTTTTTTTCCCCATGTAATTAGGAGTCACAGGTGATTATTATTTCTTTATCCTTCCCCTTGAGGAAATTCATATTCTAAAAGTCTCTACTCTCAAAAGTATTTCCAAAAGCATGCATTTTACTACTTCTTAACTTCATGCTTTGAATTCTACTCAAAAAATTTTCTCACTCCTTAATGTGCATGCCTTACAACATTTGTAGATATTCTCATGTCTGTCAGCCTTAATCACTACTTAGCTAAATATATATATATATATATATATATATATATAAAACTTCTGTTTGAGGGATTCATAAATGAAACTTATTTCTGTAATTTGTCTTCTTTACTGAATTGTTTTTAAATTTTATTTCTAGGTTTTATATTCTGTGGCCATCTCTTTTCAAACCCAGTTTTCTGGGCATCTTCCAATTCAATTTGAGGGAAACTTGTGAATTTTAGAATAGGAGACTCAAAATGAAGCCAAGAGATACAATTTGGAAAACATCAAAGCCAATTAAAAATGAAATAAAAATAAAGACTGTATGTTGCCCCTAGATCAAAATCAGGGAGTATTTGTACTCCTGAGTGGTCTGAATGACATATTAAAACCTATTCACCTTTTTTTCCCTCTTTACCTTGTGGAGTAAGGTAGATTGCTAGACCAGTCTACCCAGTCTTCATGCTGACTTTGTTTCTGTCAAGAGTATCATAGCAACGCAATGACTCCTGGAAAAGATATATTGCCGTAGAGAGTCAAGATAAAGCTTTCACTTCTCCTCAGTCATTTGTGGCCCTGATACGCACTTCTGAAGAAGTGATTGAGAAAAGTAATAATGAAGGGGCCTCCGGAGTGGAGGTGATGTGTGTCAACTATACCCCCCCCCAAAAAAATCAGAATGGCAACAGAGGAAATACAACAACAAAACAAAACCCAGACCTACCCCCCCCAAAAAAAACACCCCAAAATAGGGGTGACATACCCTGGATCACCAACGTACAAAGCATTCCATTGGTGGAGCACCGAGACAGTAATAGAAGTTACGTATATATATTTATCCACAAACTAGAACGGAAACACACGACCATTATTTAATAATATGAGGACACACGTGGGCACCCTACATTGATCTCTATGTCAGCCTGAGCCATGTTCAGGAGGGGAACTTTTCTACTGAGAGGCTGCCCGTAGTGTGCTCATTCTTCTGTTGGTTCAGGGTATATTGAGATATATCACAGTCTACTTTTGCACAGGTCATATCATGTAAGATTGTACTATAAACCACATTAAGCCTCACAAAATGAGCAGATTGCTTGAAAAAATAGTGACCATATGGAGATCACAAGTGAAGAACACACTAATAATAGTGCAAGGAGTGTGCACAAGAAAATGGCAGAGCTGGCTCTCTCATTCCTTGTTTGAGCTCTTCTTAGGACTCATACTGGAGTAAAGCAATTATGATCCACTCAGAGAGTGCACAGAATGCCTAGGGAAATTAGCTGGTGATACTAGGAAGCCTAAGAAACTAAAGCAGGAGGACAAAGTTCTATAATGTTTTCAATTATGCTTAACGTTTTGTGATACCTAATGCAGCACTCTGTGTCTTCACTAAGCATAAAGACATACGTTTAAAAACCTCTGAGATTTCCTGTTTATTAACAGAATTCAAAATGCCACTTGGTTTTCGTGGATAATGAAAATGGCTGAGAACAGTAGAGAACAGTGAGATACAAGCTAAAATACATTCCTTTGGCAGTAAATACTGGCATAAAAAATACTGTTTAATATTTGAAGAAACAAGTATTAGAACAAATTCACAATGTGGGAGGTTTGCTGTGCAGTTGGTTGAAGGAACAGATGTTTCTAACATGCCTGAGCTTATGGTATGTGCAAGATTTTGTTTTAATAATGAAATATAAAAGTAATTATTTTTGTGAGCCACTTGACTAAAGAAAAAGATGTACTGGACTTATACTTTAATTAAAACATTTTACAGACAAATTATGGAGGTATAAACTCTTAGTGGCAGCGTGGCTGAAATTTATAAGAATGATTATGGGGCAAGGGCACAGAGTTGGCGTCACATTTAAAATACTTTCATCTGTGATAATTCGTAGCAAAGCAGAGAAGTGAAGCCACAAGTATGAAAAGTGCTATGGTGTATCTCTGAGTTTATAAATACAGTAGTGTTAGCTGGCATTAATAAAGAACTTCCTCTGAGCCAGGTTCTATTCTTTAGTGACTTACATGTTCACTCGTTTAGTCATCAAAACTCTTGCGGGGTGATAAAATTACAGTGTCTTTTCTCAGATAAGGAAGCTGTGGTACAGAGAAGTTTGTAACTCTCCTGAAGATCATACCATTAGAACATGAGTACACCAGGTTAATCTTGTCAATTTGACTCTAGGGACAATTACTGAATTCTGCTGTCTATATGCCTTCATGAGGTATCTTTTTTCAGCTATAATAACTGTATATATATTATGTATGTAAAATGACCATATATATATATTTGTGTGTGTATACACATATACACATACAAACAGAATTTAGAAGCAGCAGACTTTCAAATCACTGCATACTTAATTGCATTTCTCATAAAAATATTATTGAAAAGATTTTTTAGTGAAGTTTCTTAGTCTTTAATAAGCACTACAAAATATAATTTTTAAATTTCATCCTTAGACTGTCCTTTAAATTTTCTATTTTCATGTATTTTTATCACATACATAGCATACTTATAACTGTATATAATATGTGTGTGTTAATGTGTGTGTGTGTATATATACTTTTATTAGGCTGCAAGTGCAAAAATTTTACTGATGTGGGTACAATCAAACACTTTTGGGGATTGGTGAGTTAAAGAATGAATTGGTACTGAATGAGAAAAGGAACTGGAAAAACCATGAAAGATAGTGAGTGGGAAGAGGATCATAAAGGCTTAGTATTGGGAGTAACCATGGGGAATTGGTGGAAATGCAGGGAGGAAGGTATGGATGGAGCATGGAGAGCCAGAAGAGTGTTGGGCATGGTGTGAGATGATGATGGAAAGGGTGTTGTGGAGAAGAGATAGAAGGTCTGTCCTGAGGCCGTGTCAGAAGGAGATCAGTGGGAGGTGGTGGAGCTTGGACTAGGTTGATGGTATATAAATGAAGAAAAGATACATGGAGAAAGATTGATCTGTCTGTCTATCTCTCACCTATCAATCCATCTATCCGGCCATACATCCACACATACATCCAAGAGGAAGTGATTGTCATGGTGATGATGACCTTACCACGGAAGGTAAACAAAGAAGTATTCAGCATTTTGATCAAGTAGGTTTGTAATTGCCTAGTAAGTTAAAAACTAAAACTGAAAATGGACATGTAAATGTTATTAATTTTCCTTATAGTTTCTTTTCTTTTTTTAACTTACATTCAATTAGTCAACATACAGTACATCATTAGTTTCAGATGTAGTGGTCAACAGTTGATCAATTGCATCCCTTATAATATCCGATACTTAATCAAGAGTAATTTGAGGGTTTCTGTGTGGCTCAGTGGGTTGAATACCTGACCTCAGCTTAGGTCATGATCCTGGGGTCCTGAGATCAAGCCCTGCATTGGGCTCCCTGCTCAGTGGGGACTCTGATTCTCCCTCTGCCCCTCCCACCCCCTCAGGCTCTCTCTCCCTCTCAAATAAATAAAATCTTTTTAAAAAGTAATTGAAACACTTAAGTATTGAGTTTCTCACTATATGAAGTTCTTAATAATCTATAAACAAACACTTAAAGGGACTTAAGATTTTATTTTTTTTTATAAAATGAGGAATTATTTTATATCCTGAATAAGTCTATCCTCTAACTAATGGATTTGCATGAACTTTAAGTGCTCTTCTGAATCATATAAATGTCTGTCCCACCCAGAGATGCATCTCAAGGGAACAATCCAGCACACATACAATCTTCAAAGTTCCTTGTCTCTGAGTATTATTTTTACTTTTTTTAGAGTATCTTTTTCTTTGTACTTCTGAGAGTGTGACCTTAATCAGTGCTTCCATATAGTTGCATAAAAGTAAAGGAAAAAGCTCTCCTTAAGAAGGGAGAAGGGGCACTCGGGCTCTGGGGTTGCTATTAAAGGTCACTATGGAATGGTATGTTCCACTGCCTGTCATGGGATGCTGATGGGTGGATATAAAGCTCCAGAACTTTGAGAGATTGGAGGTGGGGCTGGAATAGTATTTTTGGTGACTATGTTGTTGTGTCTCTCATCAGTGTTACACTGCAAACATTATGGAAGATTTCCAAAGCTTTCCTTATAAAATATCCATCTTACTCTGAATCTCTGAAGAGACACTGAGGCTATGAGTCAACGAATGTCTTCAGTTAAAAAAAAATTAAATGAGTAAATAAATGAATAATCCAGGAAATTGTAGTGAGAGGGAGTTTTATGAGCTTTGCGATATTGGAAGAAAGTAAAATTAGGCCCTGCAGTAGCAGGTATTTAATTAACTTGAAGTTTAAAAGAAGGGGATTCTGTGAATTTTGTGTGAGCATTGTGTACTTTGAGAAACTTTTCTTAAACTTCTTCCTATGTTCAATATGAATTAAAAAAAAACTTTTGAAGAGTATTTTGGAAATGCAGCATATATTGACATGTTCTAGGGAGGCAGAGGGTTCAGGATCCATTAGTTCCAATCTATCAGATTCCTTTGATTTGATGTATTAATCCAAAAGACATTAGAATTAATAGCTGCTTCTCCAGATGGAACATACCTGGCTGTTAAGAGCCCTTAAACAGCCTCTCTCCCTCTAATGGGACAATATGATACTAGAGTATAAGGAGTGAAAAGATGTAAGGGTCATTATTATATCCTATGAATCTCTGCAATATAATAGCAGATGGCTAATTAGGACAAAGATTTTTCAGTTAGATATTGGAAATTTCGAAGTGCCCACTGCCCTTTTTACTTTATTTTATGTCTGGAGGTTTTCATGTTAAACTTACATTAAAAGCACAGCAAGGTGAAAATGGAAAGAGTTATTATCTTGACACAGGATGACTTTGGTTCATCCTGCAATAGTTACCTGCCTACATTTTCAGTTTCAAGTCTTTTCTCTCCCACTTAGACCTCTCATTAGTGATTCATGGATGAAGTCTTTTCTTAGTGCAACACACTTTTTTTAAAAATGTGGGTTAGATGATTAGATATACTTGATAAAGGTAAAAAAAATGCATCCATTTGGACAAGAAAAGGTTGAAGTAACTTCAGCTATTAAAAATTAATTATAATTATTCTCTCTACTTGGCATCCAAATATCATCAAACAAGACTGGAGCATTTCCTGCACATGAATCATAATAAAATTTTAGGGTGGACAGCACACAGTAGAGATAACAAATAGATGACAGTGTGTTACTCAGGCCCACTCTCCCCTCCCAGGAAAATGGCAGTGGTTGTTAATAAGATCTCAACTTTCTTTATTGCTGACCTTCAGGCTTCTTAACACAGATAATACCAATAATTGATACTTGACATATGAATTAAAACACATCGGCCGTTGCTTATTTACAATGGGAAGATTTTAACCAAAAACTTGTGTAAGAAAGAGACCCGAATATGTAAAAACATTCATTGGAGGCACCTGTAACATAGCAAGCTCAGGGTGGTATGTGGTACTGAGACTGTGGAGCCCTTTGACTGTTAGGTCTGGCAACCCCGTTATCCCTCTGATCTGATTGCTCTCCCTTTTCATTTCCTATTAAATCTCTAGTAGAGAAAAGGAAAAATTAATGAGGATACCTGATTTGGAGCTATGTGGCAATGTCTTTTGAGGGAGGAGATTCCAACAGGGGAATCAACAGTGGACTATTTCGATGACATGATTTTCTTTATATTTTCTAGAAATTTATTTCTTGATGACTTAAGACATCAGTGTCATTTTTCCTTCAAGACCTCCCATGTAATATTGAAATATCACTTAATTATGAAAAAGGTCTGAGTGGTTAAAAAAGGTAAAAATAAAATAATTGCAAAATTATGTTAACAATTGTCAAAATAATTTGTNTGGTTAAAAAAGGTAAAAATAAAATAATTGCAAAATTATGTTAACAATTGTCAAAATAATTTTTAAAAAAAAAAAAGATGACCCCTTTGACTTCATATTTTTTTTCCTTAAGAATATCTTTGATTATGACTTTATCCTGTAGGAATGTTTCCACTGAGGAATAGCATTACTTCCAGATACCAAAACTTCCTAGGCAGAGCCTGAATTGGGTTCAGTTTTAGATGATGTATTAGATAACGTATTGCTGCATAACAAATGACTCCAAAACTTAGTGGCTTAAAATGACAAAGGTTTATTATGTCAAGGTTTCTATGGGTCAAGAATCTAGGGGTATGTAGGTGTCTGTGGTTCAGGTTCTCTCACAGGTGATGACCAGGCTGTAGTCATCTCAAGGCCCATTTGGGGAGAGATCGGCTGCCATGTTCACTCAGTGGTTACTGACATGCCTCAGGTCATCACTAGCCGTTAGCCAGTTCCTTGCCATGTGGGCCTCTCCACAAGGTGGTTCCATGGCAGCTGGCTTGCCTCAGAGCAAGACAGCAAGACAGTGAGGGAGGGCAAACAAGACAGAAGCCACAGACCTTTTGAAATCTGATGTCAGAAATGTCTCCTATCACTTTTGCTATATTCTGTGTATTAGAAGGGAGTCACTAGATGCAGTCTACATACAAAGGAAGAGGGTGACACAGAGCTTGGAAGAATCCATGAGGCCATCTTAGAGGTTTTCTATTACAGAAGACATGTACTACATTGTAAAGCAGGAATTTATTTTGACTTTTATTCTAAACGAAGATTTTTTTCAACATTATTGGAAAATCAATGATCCTTTGATTATTTTGTGTATTAAAGCTAATTGAAGCCTTTGGGAAGTAGATTATGTAATTCAGCAATTCATTTGGATGTACAAGACATTTTTGCCAAGTACAAGCAGGAGAAAGAAATTCCATAATTTTTCTTAAAATAATGCTAAATGGGGTTTTATTGGTAGAAAAAAAAATCAAGTCTATTTATTCCAGAATTTTTATTCAAAATAAAATATGTAACTTTTAAGGATTTGGGTATTTTAAAACATATTCACTTAAAATAATAGGGAATTTTGTTTGTCAGCTAACTTCATCGTACAACCTTTTTCAATTGGTTTTCCATTTTTTCTTCCTGTTTTTCAATCCCTGGAAAAGAGATTTTCCTGTCTTTTCCATTCTTAAATAATTTCTCAATTTACCATAAAATTGCTCAAAAATAAATATTCTTTGTCCTTCTGCATAAGAAACTGAGTGACCATAGTAATTCTGAAAGAATAAACAATGATGAGTAAATGTTTGATAGTCAGAAATCCTATATTTTGAAGATGGATTACCCTTCAAAAGAGAAATCAGTATAATAGGACAAGAGTGTTTGTAATCTGTTACAAACAAATAAAACCTGCTTTGTCAACCGGTATTTAGTATGATATCTGAAACATACCTGCAATTTTGTTCAGACATCTTCACTAGATTTCTGGTAGTGGAAATCTTCAGAGTTCTCAAGACTTGAAGAATGTTTTAATGTTACCTATGCTATATTGTATAATATTCAGATATGTTTCATTTGATGATTATAAGCAATTTCCTCCTGAGATGTTAACAATTTGATGAATAATTCTCCTTTGTTTCAGTAAGGTCACTTTAATAGCCAGGCATATTTTGGCTGTATTATTTGCAATTAGCATGGGTACCTGTTTTGTCTACATAGAATAAAAAATTATTAGTATATTTTTTGGTGAACAGTCAGCTTATGTTTTCTGTATCATTTCGTCATTAGCTCTCAAGTTAGTACAAGCTATGTGTAGGCAGAATTCTTCCAGAGCATTGTAAATATCTGGTAAAAGTTACTCTTTCTGTGTTTCCAATCCTACCTTTAAATCATTCTCTTCATTGCTAAGAATTTTTCTGTCCTCTTGAACTTTCTATATATTTGAAACTATTTTCTATAAAAAGACTGTGAGGGCTTGAGTCTATTTATCCTTCATATAGAATCTATAGAATTCATGTAGAATATCTTTCATATAGAATTTAGATTTAACTTTGTAAAAGCAAAATATAATTATCATTCCTGTCTACCTAGTGCTCTATATATTTTGGAAACTTAGGTCATATGATCAACATAAATCTGGAAATTGGATTTCTAAATTTGGCATTTGATTTTTGACATAAAACAATATTAACCCAAAGAATATTTAAAGACTAAATGAAAGTTAAATTCATACTTTAAGATTATTATCAATATTTAATTTGGGTCTAAAGAGCAGTCCCAACAAAATGGAGCTAGGGAAAGAGGAATCTCTTGTTTTAATAATTTTTTAAAAAACCCAAGGCCTTTAACACTTTGATAAAACAGGATATTTTTTCCTGCTTTGTTGAAGATTATTTGACCATAGAGTGGAGGGTCCATATCTGGGCTATCTACTCTGTTCCGTTGGTCTATGTGTCTGTTTTTGTGACAGTACCATGCTGTCTGGTGATCATAGCTTTGTAATAAAGCTTGAAATCAGGCAACGTGATGATGCCCCCAGCTTTGTTTTTCTTTTCCAACATTTCCTTAGCGATTCGGGATCTTTTCTGTTCCCATACAAATTTTAGGATTGTTTGTTCCAGCACTTTGAAAAATGCTGTTGGTATTTTGACCGGGATGGCATTGAAAGTATAGATTGCTATGGACAGTATAGACATTTTAACAATGTTTATTCTTCCAATCCACGAGTGTAGAACATTTTTCCATCTTTTTGTGTCTTCTCCAGTTTCTTTCATGAGTGTTCTATAGTTTCTCAAGTACAGATCATTTACCTCTTTGGTTAGGTTTATTCCAAAGTATCTTATGGTTCTTGATGCTATAGTAAATAGAATCGATTCTCTAATTTCCCTTTCTATAGTTTCATTGTTAGCGTATAAGAAAGCAACTGATTTCTGTGGATTAATTTTGTATCCTGCCACGTTACTGAATTGCTGTATGAGTTCTAGTAGTTTGGGGGTGGAGTCTTTTGGGTTTTCCATATAAAGTATGATGTCATCTGTGAAGAGAGAGTGTTTGACTTCTTTGCCAATTTTAATGCCTTTATTTCTTTTTGTTGTCTGATTGCTGTTGCTAGGACTTCGAGTACTATGTTGAACAAGAGTGGTGAGAGTGAGCATCCTTGTCATGTTCCTGATCTCAAGGGAAAGGCTGTCAGCTTTTCCCCATTGAGAATGATATTCGCTGTGGGTTTTTCAAAGATGGACTTTATGAAGTTGAGGAATGTTTGCTCTATTCCTATACTTTGAAGAGTTTTAATCAGGAAAGGATGCTGTATTTTGTCAAGTACTTTATCTGCATCAGTTGAGAGGACCATGTGGTTCTTCTCTCTTCTCTTATTGATTTATTCTATCACATTGATTGATTTGTGAGTGGACTCTGAGAAACAAACAGGGTTTTGGAGGGTAGGGGGTGGTGGGATGGGTGAGCCTGGTGGTGGGTATTAAGGAGGGCACGTATTGCATGGAGCACTGGGTGTGGTGCATAAACAATGAGTCTTGGAACATTGAAAAAATTAAATTTAAAAAATGTTCACTTAAAAATAATTATTTTGTCAAAAATAATAAAACAGGATTAAAAAAAAGAGAAAACCACCTAAAATATAGTGAGTTTTTATACAAGTATTTTTTTTTAGTCTCAAAAACTTGGATTCAGTAGTTTCTAACATCTGAAATTACCATGAAATATATTTCATACCTATAATAAGGTCTTGTTTACTTAAAATGTAACCGAATAACATGAGAGACACCTCATGCAGTGTAAGTTACTTTTTCTCAGGATTCAGAAACCTTCATGGTCACTGAGTAATCTCTGCTAGGCCCCCGGGAGGTTGGGGGAAAGTAGGGATCATTATCAGCTGGATGCGGATGAGTTGGGGGGCTACACTCAGGTAGAGCTACTCTACTGATGAAGCAGCCCGGACTCCCCTTCTTGGAATCCCAAGACGAGAAGAAAAGCCACAACTGTCTCAGAAATGCTTTTGTGTACTTTTATGTAACTTCATAAATTTCCAAATGCGTTGTTGGCTCAAACCAAACAGAATATATTTCTAATTTACAATTGCTGTTCTGTGAGATGGTGGGCAGTTTTCTGTGCAATAAAATGGTACATCAAGATTTGTAGGCAGTCCTCATTGCGAACATAGTGCATTGGGACAAGCATAAATGATACCATTAAAGATTCATTTTGCAACCCTCACTAGAGTTTTACACAGCTACATGGCATTACTTTCAATACAGATTTAGAATATATTTTTTCTTTCCTTTTATTTTACAGTTTAAGTACTTGTGGTTTGTTTGGTGTAGCACCTGCTTTGATGTTAACCTTCCAAGATGGGACACCTCCCATTTGAGTATCTCCCCAGCTGTTTCTCCAGACTCTCCTTAAAAGAAATACTTGTGAGCATTTCTTGCAAAGTAAGTGCAGCTCATCTCCTCTGTTCATGACCTTCTCGGAGACTGAGACCTAACACTGAGCTAAGATGGGCTGCCCTCTCTCAAACCATTCCTGGAGCAAGAAAATTTATTTAATGTTTAACAAAAGACTTTTGGTTGGGATACAAAGTCATGTATAAAAAGAGAGAGAAAGGGTTAGAAATCAATAATATCAATAAAGTTCTATTTGTTAAAAATAAGAGGCTATCTTCAAGGGATGTATAGTTTGTCTGGTACTTTAGGCACTGGAAAATATACCAGGACACCAGATTTTGTCCCCCCCCCCCCGGAACTAAGGCATGTCACAGCTGGAAATTGTCTGCCATATCCAGTGAAGTACACTTTGGGGTCTTTCAAACCTTCCGTTTTATTTATTTATTTATTTATTTATTTATTTTGCCCCAGGGGTACAGGTCTGTGAATCATCAGGCTTACACCTTTCACAGCACTCACCAAAGCACAAACCCTCCCCAATGTCCATAACCCATCCACCCTATCCCTACCCTCCCACCTCCCGACCTTCTGTTTTTTTTAATGTAAATATTATTTCACCTGGTATAAAATATTTCTTAGCTTCTCTCTTGAATTTATCTTTAAGGATTCTGTTGACCATTTTTGGGGTCACATCTCCCCATGATTATTTGATTCATCTGCTCATTCAACCAAGTTTTTAAACGTGTATGTTTTCAAGAGACCTTGAAAGCTGGGTCCACAGGAAAACTAACTTGCAGAGAATAGTATGTACACAGTCTTTGTCTATAATTTCTGAGATTTATGGAGCCTCTTCAGACCATCCTGGCATTTCTCAAATTAAGAACACCTGTTCTATTTCTTCTTTTTCCTCAGCATGTAAATATATTCTAGAGTGACTCTCCCTTAGTTAAAACAAACAACACAAAAATATCCCTTAATTTGAATGCGTTAGACTCTGGCATAGTTAAAAAATTCGTTCCTCTTTCAACATTCATTATCTCTCGGCTACTGCTCCGTTTCTTTTCTTCCCTTCAGGGGTATAATCACTTTCTCCAGTTTCCCACATCTCATCGATTGCTCAGGCTGCTGCCTTCTGGCTTCTGTTCCATTGAAATTGCTCTTGGTCAGGTCACCAAATAACTTCCTAGTTTTTGATAACTATTGGACACTTTTTAAATCTTTACCTGTTTCTTCTCTTCAGCATTGGGCCTTTCTGTGGAAAGAAAGAAAAGAAGAAAATGAAGTACTTTCTAGGTCATCTGAACTGCTCCTTCTTGATTTCCTTTATGTCTTCTGATCATCTCGACACCATGTTTCCTTGTTTCCTAGCATCCCATCATCATTTTTTGCCTCCTGAATTTCCTGAGTGAGTGCATAGAGGCTGAGAGGCTCTCATATCTCTCTGTTCCTGACCAAGAGTGCTCTGAGTGCTAAGCTCCTTAGTCTAGCAAGTCCTGTACATTTTCTCCTGGCAGTCTCATAGACTCAAAATCAGAATTTCAGAATTAAACCCATCTTCTCTGAAAAACGTATTTCCTCTGTATTTTTTGTCTCAATCAGGGACATCGCTGCAAACTCAGTTATCTAATAGAAGAACCCAGGAGTCATCCTATGTTCCTCTTCCCTCATTGAACATATTTGGTGACCAAATCTTATAGACTCAAACTCTTTCGTATCTTTCTACTTTCCTCTTACCCTCATTTCAGAAATAAATATGAAGTAGAGCTGATTGGATTGGACAAGGGCATGAAAGAGAAGAAAGATTTCTAAAATGACTTCCAAATATATATATATATATGCCTTTGTGCTTCAATCTGCAATCTTGAGGCAGAATTCTTTTCTGGGAAATGTTAGTTTTTGCTTTTGTATCCTTTCAACTAACTGGATGAGGCCCACCCAGAGAATACAGTCTTATCTCTTTTATGTACGATTAACTGTAGTTGTTAATTACATCAGCAAAATACCTAGATTAGTGTTTGATTAAGTAACTGAGTACTGTAGCCTATCCAGGTTGACACATAAGACTAATCACCACAAGTGAGAACAGTTCAGCTTCTGGCAGAGATTTGAGCCACCCAGGATTACTGTGTTACCATGTTATCATGTCTAATAGATTCTTACTGGTTGTCCTGAGGGGAGGTAAAGGGAGAGGAGAGAGAACTAGGATTGAAGGTACTGTCTCTATAAATGGTCTGTGATCTTTTGATTTCTTGTCCTCACAATGCCAAGGAAAAGCAACCTGGTTAGTGAATTCACATCAAATTACTTGTATCTACATGAGTTAATCTCTCTCTACAGTGTTTGCAAAGTAAGAGACTAGCAGACCGCAAGCGGGAGCCCTGAATATGTGAATTTAACACTTTAAACACTATGAATTTAAATACCTTAATAGGTTGCTTTGCTTCTCTCACAGAATGTGACCGTCTGCTCTGCCTGTGCACAGGGCTAGGCTGGTAGGGCTCACTCATCTCACTTCCAGACCCCACAAAGCTCGCAGCAGCCACCCTGTGGCCTCATAGAAGGGAAGTGAGCCCCAAAGCATTGTAATTGATAATGGCATGGTCATTAAAACCCAGAGGTAAATAGGACAGTTGGTCGTCGGCATGCTACAAGAAGGAGCAAGTTGAAAACAATGGCCCAGTAAAAGAAATGTACAGTTTGAAGGATGTGGTGATGATTACATTCAGCCCATGATTTTTTTGTCAATTTGTTTGACTTTACTTTTTTCCCCCCTGGCAGTTGAATTGTCTGCTTTTTCCTCAAAGCTGTTAAGGCTCAAGAAGGAAAACAACGTAGGCATTTTAATTAACTTAGATGCGGTGTTTGCTTGAAAAGTAGTCACTCTGAAATAACGTGGTCTCCTCTGCATTGACAGCAGCAGTTTCAAAGGGTCTACTGGAAGAATTAAGAGAGGCTTAAGTTTAAACTAAAAGTAACACGACAGTTACAAGCTCTGCATTCATGCTGTGTTCAAAAGCTTCCTCTATTTCAATTTCCCTTCCTTTTAGAATAAGTAGGGAGGAAGAGAATAAATAATATCTTGCAGAAGTTTTCCTCCTGCGGGACTCCCATCTTTCTGCAGTGAGCTACTGCACATTCCCTAGTCAAAGGACATAAATGCAGACCTCCAGGGGAATTTTAAAGAAAAAGATCACCAGAAAGGTGACACTTCTAGAAATAGTATCATGGTGTTCGCTCATTAGCCTTGGCTGGTGCTGAGCTATTCCTCTTGAAGAATCCCTCTTAAAATCCTGCACTTCTAAACTTGGCATCATAAAAGGCAGTGGAAACTCTTCACTTGAAAACAATTTATATTCTCTTACTATCTGACTGGCATTTGGAGTAAAAGATCCAGAAAGCAAAGAACCTAATTTACCTTACTTACCCAGCATTTTCAGTTGTTCTTTCCTGCTCATTTCCTATTGATCCATGTGTGAGAGCCTCCTAAAAGGTCCCCAGTGATCTTGCCTCCTGGTATAAACACCTTTGGGTACTTCCCTACCCTTGTATGGATCTTACGACTTTTTTCCAGTGAAAAGCATGTGGCAAAAGCAATGGGATGTCACTTCCAAGATGAAGTTGCAAAAGGTCTTTGGTTTCTAGCTGAAGCACCCTCTCTTCTTTTACTGGCTCAAAAGGGAAGCCAGCTGCTGTATTCTGAGCTTCCCTATGGAGAAGCTGGCATGGCAAGGAATTGGCATCTCTGGTCAACAGCTAGCAAAGACTTGAGACCTATTGACGGTCTCATCAGGGAAGTCAAGAATGTATCCTACCGCCCACCAAGCCTTAAAATGACTGCAGCTCAGTGGACACCTGGATTGTAGCCTTGTGAAATATCCTTAGGGAGAAGACCCAGCTAAGCTGTGCCTGAACTCCTGACCAATGGAAACTGTGAGATAAATATTTGTCATTCAAAGCTGCTAAATTCAGGGGTAATTTTTTATTCAGTGGTAAGATAATCAATATATGTTTTGTAGTATAACAAATATATCATTTTTCAAGAAACTCAATGTACTTGCTTCTACCTGGCACAAAAAGGAAGAACAGGCAAGTTCTCCATATAATAATTAATCATTTTAAATAGGCTAGATTATTCAGCTTCAAAGAAAATGCTCTTTTTAATATGACTCGGTTTCACAGTCTTCATTGATTAAGTTAACTTAATGATAGCCAAATTCCCTGCTTTACTTTCTTATGGCTTATGTACAGAGGCTATATAATTCAGATTCCATTTCCTTTCCTTTAGTTTGTTTATGTAGGAAAAATCAGAAGGTTTTTTTTGTTTGTTTTGTTTTTGTTTTTGTTTTTAGCAATGGTAGCAGACTATTTAAGGGGGTATTAAAAAAGATGTAGTGTCACTTGTACTTTTGGAATAAGACATATTTTAATATTGAAACAAACAAAAAATTTTTCAAAGGTAAAGGTTTTAGTGAACAGAATTACCCAGAGAGTCATTTGGGTAAACATGTGGTAATTAGCCTAAGCCTGAGATGGGACACACATGATCATGGAGGTTGGTAGAAAGGAGGAGAATTGATCTATTAGAAATTATTCCCATCATGGTGGTATAAGTGGTCGAATCTGGTAATAAAGTTAATAATATTTACATAGCATAGTTAATAGTAATAGAGGATATTTTTGAACATTTATTACTTCCTACTCATTATCATAGTTAATCTTCACAATAAACTTTTGAGGCAGATGCTGTCATCATCTTCATTTTATAGATGAGGAAATGGAGATTAGGAAGGGTGAAATAACTTGTGTAAGATCACACAGTAATTTGCAGAGCAAGTGCTCAAACCTTTTTCCTGTTCTCTTAGGGTACACAAAAGCTAAAGTGGATTTTGATTGAATTCGTAGTAACTGGAGCCTTCTGTAATTATTTAGAATAGGACTGTAATCCTCTTTTCATTTCCACATTTGTTCTATTCTAGGTGAGGTGAGTCCATTAAATGAGATTTCTGTTGATCAATCATATCTTTATATCTGAAAAAGAGTTGATCTAATTTCCTTCTGAATAGAAGGTAAAAGAAACAGAATTATATGCCCTGAGACCAGGGAGTATACACCATGTGAAATCACATCCATCTTTTAAGACAAAAAATTAAAAATTAAGTTATTATTTTAAACAAAACAATATGCTCTTTTAAAAAACCAGCAAGCTGGGCAGTAACATCTGCAAGATGGAAGAATAGGAAGCCCCAGATGTCATTCCCCCATGGAGATATTGACTTGACAGCAATATATGGTCCAAAAAAAGCTCTTATTAGAACTCCAGAAACTAGTTAAGAAATCTCAGTACTTCAAGCAAGCTCAAAGACAAGAACAGTTGCATTGAAACTGATAAGAAAAACCATTTTGATTTAACCACATCAACCCTTACCCCAAGCTGGCACAGCTTACTGCAGTCAGGAGAAAAGACCCAACTTAACAGCTTCTTCCTTTAGAGTGAAAGAGAAGAACGTAACATTATCCAGCATTCTGGCTTTTGAGAAGTTGCACAAGGGACTGGTTTCTGCTCACCTGACTCAGAACGTTGACAGGGAACCAGTATACTTTGGATGTGTAGGGCAGATGAAAACAAAAGAGCTCATTGGCTTGTTGCAGCACGAGAGTACCTCCAACCACTTCAGATAGAAGCTAGTACAGTTCAAAGGGATTAGAAAAAATTGCCCAGTTTGTGGCTTCTACCTGAGGAGGGAAAGAGAAGACTGGGCTGTGTTTGTCCAACAGTGCAGCTTTCAAGGGACTTCTTGAAGAATTGGTTTCTGTCTCAGTTGACTCAGAGTGCCGATGGAGGTGGCATACTTCGGATACCTGGGGGTCAGAGAGGATAAAAGAGAGCTCATTGCACCTTAAACCCCAGAGAACCTTGAGAACCACAGACAGATCCCAAAAGCAACAAGAGATTATAAACTTCTGAAAAGTAACCAGCCATCTCTTAAATAAGGAAATACAAGCCCTGAAAGACACAACCCCATACTCCTCATAAAATATGACTTGAAAGGCTCCAGGAATCTCCAACCAGATGATTGGTGAAGTTCTTCCCCAGTATGATGCCAGTCCACAAAGACTGGGAGAAGTGGCTCTTTCTTCCAAATGCATAAATCATTGCAAATAAGTAACAAGGCACCCAAAGAA
The DNA here is from genome assembly GCA_002007465.1 of Ailurus styani. Taxonomy (NCBI): domain Eukaryota; kingdom Metazoa; phylum Chordata; class Mammalia; order Carnivora; family Ailuridae; genus Ailurus; species Ailurus styani. The sequence continues at coordinate 806,983 of LNAC01000288.1, read as the reverse complement.
CAAGAAACATGGCCCAATCAAAGGAGCAAAATAAATCTCTCTAGAAACTGGTCTTAAAGAAAGAAAGATCTATTAGTTAATTGATAAAGAATTCAAAATAACTACCTTGAAAATCTTAATGCACTATGAGAGAACACAGACAACTAAACAAAATCAGGAAAAAGATACATGAGCAAAATGAACATGTCAACAAAATTAATGTGTCAAATAGGAAGTATAGAAAAGAAGCAAACATTCTGGAGTTGAAGAATAGAAGAACTAAATTTAAAAATTCACCAGAGAGGTTCAATATCAGACACGATCAAGTGGAAGAAAGAATTAGTGAACTCGAAGATAAGTCATTTAGAGTGATTGAGTCAGAGGAAAATAAAACAGGAATGTGGAAAGGTAACCATCCAGGTCAGCACTTGTAGCCTCAAGTGCTAGGCTGGCTGCCATTCCCCCAGGTTGACAGCCTACCCCAGGACCAACCTGGTACCTTTGGCCCCAGGCTGAATCTTATGGAACAAGGCTCCTGGCATGCTCCAATACACAGACATCAACTCAAGGCCACAAAGATCACAAATAATCAAGGAGACATGACGCCATCAAAGGAATAAATGAACTACCAGTAACCAACCTTAAAGAAATGGAGAGCTATGAACTGCCTGACAAAGATTTCAAAATAATCATGCAAGAGAACACATACAGGCAACCAAACAAAATCAAGAAAATAATATGTGAACAAAAAGAGAAGTTCAACAAAGAGACAGAAACCGGAAAAAAGAATATTAGGCAACAAAATAAATGTTTGCAAATTTGAGAAGATTGAAATCATATTAAATATCTTTTCTGACTTGAAAGATATGAAATTAGAAATCAATAATGGAAAGAAAATTCATAAATGGTAGAGATTAATAGATTCCTAAGTAACCAGTGGGCCAAAGAAGAAATCACAAAGGAATCAAAAAATACCTTAAGACACATGGAAATGGAAAAACAACATATAAAACTTAGGGGATAGAGCAAAAGCAGGTTTAAGAGAGAATTTTATAGTGATAAATACCTACAGTAAGAAAGAAGAAAGATCTCAAATTAGCAAATTAACTTTTCACCTCAGGGAACTAGAAAAGAAGAATACATTAAGCCCAAAGTTAGAAAAAGGAAAGAATTATTAAAACCATAAGAGAAATAAATTAGAGACTAGTAAAACAGTAGAAAATATCAGTGAAACTAAGAGTTGGCATTTTGAAAAGATTAAAAAAATTGACAAACATTTAA
>LNAC01000288.1:768944-803434 GCA_002007465.1 Ailurus styani | reverse complement strand
CTGCTCAGCAGGGAGCCTGCTTCCTCCTCTCTCCTCTCTCTCTGCCTGGCTCTCTGCCTACGTGTAATCTCTTTCTCTGTGTCAAATAAATAAATAAAATCTTTAAAAAAAAAGAATAAGTAATCTAACTTTCCTTAAGGAGCTAGGAAAAGGACAAGCTAAACCCAAAGTCAGCAGAAGGAATAAAATAATAACTATTAGAGCAGAAAAAAATAGAATAGCAAGTAGAAAAATAGTAGAAAAAAATCAATGAAATTGAGTTGCTTTTTTTTGTAGACTAACAAAATTGACAAACCCCTTAGCTAGACTCAGAAAAAAAAAGATTCAAGTAAATAAAATCAGAAATATATGGGAATACATTAAAATTCATGCCATAAAAATAAAAAGGATCATGAGACTACTATGAACATTTATATGCCAACAAGTTGAATAACCTGGGTAAAAATGGATAAATTTTAGAAACAAGCCATCTACCAAGCCTGAATCAAGAAGAAATAATATGAACAGATACATAATGAGTAAGAGGATTGAATCCATAATCAAAAAGCTCCCAATAAAGAAAATCCAAGACCAGATGGCTTCACTGGAGAATTCTACCAAATATTTAAGGAAGAATTAACACTAATCTTTTTCCAACTCTTCCAAAAAATTGAAGAGAACACTTTCAAATACATTCTGTGAGGCCAGCATCACGCTGCTACCAAAATCAGACAAAGACATTACAAGGAAAGAAAACTACAGACCGATGTCCCTGATGAGTATTGATGTAAAAATCCTCAACAAATTCTATCAAACTGAACTCAGTAGCACTTTTAGAGGGTCATGCACCACAACCACACAGGATTTATTTCTGGAATGCAAATTACTTCAACATATGAAAATCAATCAATGTGATACACCATATTAACAGAATAAGGAGAAAAACCATAGGACCTGTATTTTTTTTTTAAGATTTTATTTATTTATTTGACAGAGAGAGAGCACAGCAAGGGTAGCAGCAAGCAGAGGGAGAGGGAGAAGAAGTCTCGCCGGGGAGCATGGATCCCGACTTAGGGCTCGAACTCAGGACCCCGGGATTAGGACCTGAGCTGGAGGTAGAAGCTTAACTGACTGATCCACCCAGGTGCCCCTAATCTCTACAGTATATTAAGAGCTCCTGTAACTCACAAAAAAACCCAAATAGTTTTATTGAAAAACAAGCAATGGACTGAATAAACATGTCTCCAAGGAAGATACAGAAATGGCCAATAAGCACATGAAAAGATGCTCAGCATCACTAATCATCAGGAAAATGCAAATCAAAATCACAATGAGATATGACTTCACTATCAAAAATAGAAAACAGATGGTTACTATCAAAAAACCAGAAAATAACAAAGTGCTAGCTAGGATGTAGAAATTGTAGGCTTTGTGTAAAATGATACAGCTCCTATGGAAGATAGTATGGAGTTTCCTCAAAAAACAAAAAACAAAAAACAAAAAACACCCCTAAAAATGTAAAAATTACCATATGATTCAGCAGTCCCAATTCTGGGTATATATCTAAAATAATTGAAAACCAGATCTTGTAGAGATATCTGCACTCCCATGTTCATTGCATCAGCCAACATGATAGCTCAGATCTATGGAACCCCCCGACGTGTTTATCAATGGATAGATGTGGTGTATATGTATGTGTACAATGGAATATTATTCATCCATGAGAAGGAGGGGAAAACTGCCATTTGCTACATCATGGAGCAAACTGGAGGACCTTACGTGAAGTAAAATAAGCCAATCACAAATAGACAAATACTTCATGATTTCATTTCTAAGAGGTATCTAAAGTCATCAAACTCTTCGAAACAGAAAATAGAATTGTGGTTGGCAGGAGTGGGGCACGGGGTCATAGGAGAGTTGTCGCTCAGTGGAGAGTTCCTATTTTGCAAGATGAAAAAACTCTGGAGATCTCTTGCACAACAATGTGCGTATATTAAGTACTGTACTGTGCGCTTAAAAATGGCTAAGATGGTATATTTTATGTTACATGTTTTCTACCACAACTAAAAAGAAACCAGCAAACCTACCCAACTTGGCATATGAATTCAGAGACCCAATCCCCCCTTCCTCGGAGCTTTCTGATCTTAGTGATAACATTTTACTTGCTGCCTCAGTTTCATTAGCAGAGGCACCAAGTATTCTGTTGGAAGATGCCTGGTTTTAAAGTCAAAGGGCATGAGTTTGATTTCTGGCTCCTCCAGAATTCTTTTATATGCTCTTAGACAAGTCACTAGACTTTCTTATACAAATTTAAAACAATGCTTAGGGTAATTGTGAGGTTTAAATGAAAGAAGGAAAACAGAAATCCTTTAAAATTGCCCTGTAAGTATGTTAATTACTGTTCTGTAACTTTGTAAAAATAATTTAAAATCCCCTGAAATTTCCTTCCAAAAAACTGAATCAGAGCCTATCAGCAGTGGTTTTGCAAACCTCCTGGCTAACTCTATTAATTGCATCTCAAAATTCAACAAACAAAGAATTTTTACACTTCGAGAATTTTTTTAACCCTGTAGAACACTTTTTAAAAAATTAATCATTAAAATGTAGTTTAAAGCAGTTTATCTACATATAGAGATATATGGAGATATAGATATAGATAGGCATATCTATATATAAATATAGATATAGAGGGCATATTTTTTTGTTGGATATAATGATGGGAAAGTCAGTGGAATGCACTAGTGCTGCTTTAGTCCAGTGGTTCTCAAATGGAGGTGATTTTGCCACTCAGGAGACATTTGAAACATTTTTGATTGTCACAACTGGAGAGATAAGTGCTACTGACATCGAGCGGCAGAGGTCAAGGATAATCGGAAAAATCCTACAGTGCACAGGACAGCCCCACACAACGAAGAATGATCTAATCCAAAATGTCCTTGTGCTGCTATGAGAAACTTCGCTTTAGAAGACACTATGGAACATGCACTCTTGTAGATTAGGCTGCTATTGGATCCTAAACACTAAGAGGCTGTAATGAGTACTATGGAACCCTATGTTTTGCCCGTTGCCCTCCTTCTCCGTCTCACTTCAGGGACTTATCTCCAGTATCCCCAAAGACTATTCCATCCTAATATGTCTTAAGTCAAAATTTATGTGGAACCACTGCGGAAACCCATAAGACACGGCAGACCACAAAGGCATTAATGTGCTGCTGACACCAGCTGTAAATCTTCATCTCATCTGCTGCTGACAGCGCTCTTTCCAAGATTTCAAAGAGCCTGAAAGAAGTAGACTCCTGAGTAAAAAAAAAATAATAATAAATAATAATAATAAATAGCTGTCTTTGAATCAGCGTTGGTGATAGAGAGGGAGAGCTGCCCTGCGGGGGAAGGCATTTGGAGAGCTTATCTCCTGCGGACTTCACCCCCAGTTGAAGTTTATGCTGTCCTCCTTCCTTACAGATCTCCTTCATTTTTTTTTTTTCCCACTCCCAAGTCTTACCACTGCACATGACCTGCTTCTTCTATTATAAAGGTCAGTCTAAAGTTACAGTGATATTGCACATGATAGCTTAAACTTTCTTGGTGCTTCTTTAGACCGGTTATTTTCCCAAAGTTACACTAACTGAGGAGACGGAGAGATTTTTAACTGATGGCAGTTAGATGTGGGGAATCTTGAAGTAGAGGCTTTGTGGTCTGTGACTTCCTGAGCCCCAGTTTTTGTGCACGTAGCCTAACCCCTGAAAGAACCTGATTTGGAGGATGCCGCCCCTGGGCCATGTGATACAGGAGACATGATGGGTGAATGCAGCGCATGCGCAAACCACATTTCCCTCAGGCCGGCTACCTGCATAGCTGGGAAGCAGTGTAGAGAAAATTGTCTTAAATACACCCTCCGTCGTTTGATTCTAAGGGAATCGATTTTGGTTGGGAAAAGATTTGGTTGTAAAGGACGCTTGAGGCCTTGGGAATAAATAATAGTTTATTTAACTTTTGGGAGTGGAATAGGCTATTGCATGCCTGATGAAGGTCAACAATGAACGAGGGTCCTCATCGCCGTCCAGAAAGTCTAGGCATATAATTCACTTTCCACATCCCTTCCATGCTTTACAGAACATTCTGAAGGGGAATAGTCAGTGATGATTTTCCTGATTATATTCTTTCGATGAGGTTGCCACTCAAAGCATTCATTCGACCACTTGACCGGTTTTATGGTGGTTCTCTGAATGTCAAAGAGATCTGAGGAGGTGGAATTAGTATTTTTTTAAAATAATACCTTAGTCAAATTAAACGAGAGAGATTTTGGCAACTGTATCTACTTCTGAAATTTGCCTTTAAAGGCTGTACTGTGTAATCAGAATTCTAACAAGGAGTCAACACCATTCTCTCAGTGAAAAAATGACTTTTTAAAATTTGTTTGCTGAAGCTGAACAGCTTTGAAAGGAGATGGAAAGGTAGCCAATAAATTCAGTGTCTTACTGGGAGACTCAGCAAATACCAAATATCACTATCCTAACAAATCTTAATGAAAAGCTAAATCTACCTGTGAACAGAGGGAATTGATTGGGAATAAATTTACTTCATAAAGACTAAAATCAAGTGGTCATACAGTACTGTTTTGTCAAGTTTGGGAAAGCTTTCTCATTAAAACGAAGAGAATTCTATCATACTTTATCTTCACTGTTGCACGAGGGTCCTGAAACGATTTTATTACCGGCAGCATGACCTGATGTGGGCAACTAGAGCAAAGGCAGGAGTAATTGAGACTTGGAGCTAAACACATCTCACCTTTCACACAGAAGCTGGTGGTATAAGTGAAAATGGTCCCAGGAGTCTTCCCTCAATACATTGCCCCCAAAGAATTAATTAAAGTGTCTGGCTTAAGGATGTCTTTGGAAGGGAATGTGTGTTCTTTCAGACCTGTGTGATCTCAGAAACACGTTAGTGCTTAAAATGGCATGTAGAGAGCTTTGCACGGCTCCAACTTAAAAAAATATGTGCACTGGTCTATAAAGCATTTTTAAACAAATAATTTAGAATCTTCTCTAGGCTGAATAGTGAATTGTTGATTCAAAGTTTGCTGCTAAGTCACCTGAAGTTGATAGGCTTGTGGATTAAGAGTACTAATAATTTAGCCTTCACTGGATCTGGAATTTCCAAGGGGTGGGCTAGCAAATTATATACCCATCTCCCACCCGGTTTATGAGTAAGTTGAGAAATTAGAAGTAAATAAGGGTAAAAAAAAAACCACATTCATTGTGGCCAGCTTTGAGGGCAGGACTCTGAATTTGTTAGTAAAGTGGCTTTCTCCTACCAGAATTAGGTATAGGCCTACCGCCACACTCCTAGTTAGCTAGACCAAACACTTAGACATGGAGGCAAGGCATGTGCTTAGACAAATGTCTGCAGCCCACAGTGGATTCCTTTTACAGTTCAGTTTTTGAGTTGTTTATATGCCAAAACATTCATGTGGGGTGTGTGCTGTGAGCATAATTTTTTAGTGTAATTTTTTTCTTATGAAAGAAAACATTCCTGTGAGATGTCTAATATTCTCAGCTTAAACTCTTGTGAGTTTGGAATCTTTACCAAAATTTAAATAAAGGAAATAAGATTACATTTATGGAGGTGAACAATAAAATCCATCGATAGATGTCAGATCAGAGTCGGGAAAAAAACCTGCCAAATTGCCATAAGGAGACAATGATAATCTGAATTGAATATTTTAATACAATGTAAGAAAGAATAAGTCCATCTACAGTAGGAGGACTAACTAAGGAAAGAGATTGAAAGAGAATGAGAGAGAGAAGATTCTTTAGCTGGGCTCATTAAAACACTGTCCATTGAAGAGGAAACCTTTGTCAGCTGACTGTCAGAAACTCAAGTCCCATTTATAAAGGTTTTCCTCTGTTCTTTTTAACTATTTCATTTCTCTGATTTTTATAACTTTGATCCCTTGCTTGAGGCAACTTTGGATGTTGCTGTCTATGTAAGTCTGCTGAGTGAGATAGTGTTCTGCTCATGAAACTTCATGTTTGTTCAGTAGCTGTGAAAATAATTTCTCCATGGCATCTGATTTTCTGTTCCCTACGTATAATGTCAACCAGAGAATGTGATGATTGTGTTAATGTCAGTATCCCGAACTATGTCATAGTGATATTTTCTTTGGAAACTAGTAAATTATGACTTCAGTTTTATAGATTCATTCCTGTGAGGCTGGGTAAGGTGAATCTGCTCCTGAGAAGTAGATCCAGTGTGGATATACTGACCAAATAAAATTTCTGTGCATGCAAGTCTGAGGGAGACAGTGGTGTCAAAGTAGGCCACATGATTGAAGCAAAGATTAGGCTATGGAAAAATAAGGTATAAAAGATTGAATTATACAAGATTATAGAAATATAGCTGCATAATTACATGGGCCCAATTCCAGAAAATTTACTAAAACTTCTAAAATATACACTGGATGTTGTTGCTACAGCAAATTAGAGGAACTTAAGGAAGCATGATCTGGTCATGCAAATTGAAGGAACATAAGGATATCAGTTAAAAATCTGAAGAACTAGAGATCATTCTCACCTATCTCAGAATTGCTGAGAAGGCTATACAGACATGATATCCCGATATTGATGGAGGTATGGTACACAAAGGTAATTGCTAGTGAGTTCCATGTTAAGAATAATCTGGTTACAGAATGCTTCCATATTTGGGGGGAGGGGGCTGGAAACTCCTTTATTAACAGACTAGACACGGCAACAAAAAGACATTATTACTGAGTAATGAAATGAGGTAATGGGATATAAGGAAGATATGGGAAGCAAGAAAAAAGAGAGTTTAAAAAACAGGGGAGCATGTAGTATGTTAGGACTTTGCTGTGCACATGTAAAGTGGATACCAATGACATTAATGAACAATACTATCTGATATTTGTTGAACTCTTATCGATGGTGAACATCGTAATGATTTTTTATGTCATTGACCTTATTTAGTCTTCAGCACCTTATGAGTCAAATGTTACTGTTAGCTTCATTTTACAGACAAGGGAGTGGAGTGATGAAGTGATGTCATTTGATGAAAGTTACATCATTAATAAATGCAGCTGTTAATAACCAGTGTTTGGTGAACCAACTAAGAGCTCAATAGCTTAACATTACATTTTATAACCAAAAGTAGTAATGAAGTATATGGAGAAATATACCAGTGTTTTTGTTTTATGGAGTGGTGTATCAAATTCATTTTTATGCAAGAAACTTAACTGAGAAGACAGACTGATAACTGGATTGTGAGCAATAGTTTGAAAGATGGAAGCTATGCAATTTAGTAGGCAAAAGAAAATAGTATTTTCTTTGTTTTGTAAAGTACAGGCAATTTCTCAGAGTCTTTTCAAGGAAAAGCAAAATTAGGGAATAAATCGCACCAGATAATTTTGAGTCTGGTGTTTGTCCTTGAAAACTATACGTAGAAGGTCACTGAGACATTATAGAGGAGGAAACAGACAAAAGCTTAGAGAGTTCATCGACAGTTCTACTTGTGTTTTATAGTTTTCAGTGTATTTTAATATGTAGTTTTGAAGGAGATTCTGCTGAAGTAGATAGCTTGGATGTATTACTCCCATTAAATTATGAGAACAGTGACTCTCAGATTAAATGACTTGCCTAAGATCATACACCCTCTAAGAGACAGACGTAGGGCTGTTGTTCATGTGTCAGTTCTCTCGTAAAAGTGCTGAACTGCTAAGTCATTACTTGGCATGAGTCCACAGTTCAATGCAGGAAAGAAAGTTGGACCTAGATGTTAAAGCAGTCAGGCTAGGAGTCATATCTGAAAATGCAAAGTAGAAAACATGGATAATGAGGGAACTTGGAGACAAGTGATTGCCTCCTGGGGACCTCCACTTGGATGTTAGATTAATGTCATGGTTGTTCCTTACTTTGTTTCCCTTTATTTTCTAAAGACAAGGGTTTTTTTCTCAGGATTATTTTTACTCCTAGGCTCTTTGGAGGCAATCCATGGGGTGAGTTAGGGACACAGCTGCATTGTGCATTTTTCGGAACACCTTTAAAATATAGGGTTCTGGCATTCTATAGTCATTAAGAGCATTGCATTATTAAAACCCAGCTGCAGCGTAATGTGTTCCTGGGCAAATTGCATAACGTCGACAGGCCTCACTTTTCTCATACATAGCACAAGCATAAAATACTGACATCGATTTTCTGTGCAGATTACATAGCATAATGTGTGTGAGATGCTTAGTCCAATAACTAGTATAAAGAAGTGCTCAGCAAATGGTAACTATTATTTCTTTTGCTAGAATATGAATATCATCTGTAGGAGTGGGTGAAAGTTTCTAATGTGACACACCAGTTTTGCTGAGTTCCAGGAGCTCTATCTAGAATCCTGCTTATTGAAATACATCCATATAGATAACCCAAAGGTGCATCAAACTCAGTGTTTCCTTCTGAACCTGTTATTTGTCCTCACTTAAATGAATGGCATCACCATTCATTCACCTGAATGCCCACAGCAGGTGTCTGCTTGTAACAAAGCATCCTTAATTTCCTTCACTAACAGTGTCTGAATGGCTATAGACTCCACCTCCAAAATGTTGATGGAATCCAAACTCTCTTCCATGCTCTCTGGTTGAAGCAGTCACCACTGTGTGCAGAGATGACGGTAGTGTTCTCTACCTGATCTAATTGCATCCAGTCTTATTTTCCTCCTAACTGCTCTCCACACTGCTTCCAAAGTGATTTTTCTGAAATTCAAATTTGATATTGTCATTGTCTCCCTTTTAAAATCCTTAACTAGCTCCTGATAGCCAGCTGGATACAATTGCAGTTCCTTAGGCCAGCACACAGAAGCCTTTCTGATCTCTCTCTCTCTGTGGACTCTCTCTTCTCTCTCTCTCTCTCTGTCACTCTCTCACTGCATTATTCTTGCTTTTGATTCTGTGCCTTAGTTCATATAGTTCCCCTCTTTTTAGCAGGTTCATCCTGACCTTCTGAGATCGTGATACTCAAGCATCTCCTCTTCATGGAAGCCTTGTCTGGCTGGCTCCATGTTTCTTTTCTTTTTTCTTTTTTTCTTTTTTTTAAATATTTTATTTATTCATTTCACAGAGGGAGAGAGATCACAAGGAGGCAGAGAGGCAGGCAGAGAGAGGGGGGGGGAAGCAGGCTCCCCGCTGAGCAGGGAGCCTGATACGGGCCTCGATCCCAGGACCCTGAGATCATGACCTGTGGCTCCATGTTTCTTTTCTCCCTCCTCTCTCAGTTTCTGCAGGCCTCTTCTGTAGAACTGACCTCAATATATTGTGTGTCTGTATTTGACCTCTGACTGTACATTGTGAGTGACCTGAGGGCAAGGGCTTTTTCCTGTTCAGATTCACAAACTGTTATCTGGCACTTATGAAATCTTCAGTAAATATGTGTTCAATAAACGTACTATTTGTCAAGATTCTGGACTGGTCAGAGTAATGCAATTGTTTTAAGAGAAATTAGTGTCCAGTGGCATTTTAAACAGATTTATTAAAGGATATTTAACGTGTAATAATTAACATAGAGAAAAGTGTACCATTTTGAAAGTTTTGGCATGTGTATATACCCATGCAACAGTCACTATAATTAAGGTAGCGAATGAATGAACTCAAAAGTTTGCTTGTACACCTTTGTAATCCGTCCATCCTCCTTGTAAATCCCTTCTCCAAGCAGTCACTGGCCTGATTACTATCACTCCAGAATGGTTTGCATTTTCTAGAATTTTGTATAAATGGAATTATATAATATGTATGGGGTTTTTGTTTTTGTTTCTGTGCCTTTTTCTCCCTGTTGAGTATAATTATTTGGGGGATTCAGTCCTGTTTGTTTTGTGTATCATTAGTATCATTAGTTCCTTCCTTCTTATTGCTGAGTTGTTTTCTGTGGTATGGAATACACATTCATCCCATAATGTTTATATCCATTCACCTATTGATGGACATTTAGGTTATTTCCAATTTTTTGGCTATTACAAAGAAAGTGGGTTTGAATACTTGTGAATAAATTTTTAAGTAAACATATAATTCACTTTATTATGTACCTACTAGTGGAATATCTGGATCTTATATCTTATGCTAAGTTTTCTTCTGAAGGTTTATGGTCTTAGGTTTCACATTTAGGTCTAGAAGCAATTTTAGTAAATTTTTGGATATGATACCAGGCTTGGATCAAAGGGTTTTTTTTTTTCTATTTTTTATATGGATATTCAGTTTTTTCAAAACAATTTGTTGAAAATATTATCCTTTCCTCGGTCAATTTGCTTTTCCATCCTTGTTGAGAATCAGTAGTACTTTTTGAACATTTAAATAATTTTGTATTCCTAGAATAAACCTCGCTTGCATATGATCCTTTTACATTTCAGAAGTCAATTTGCTAAAATTTTGGTTAAGTTTTTTTTTGTATCTATGTCTATGAGGGAAATTAGCCTGGAGTTTTCTTCTTGGAAAGATTTTTAACTATAGATTTAATATAAGTAGATATAGTACTGTTTAGATAATCTATTTCTTCTTCATTGAGCTTTCGTTGTTTCTGTCTTTCAAAGACTTTTGTCAGCTTCATTAACATTGTGAAGTTTACTGTCCTAAAGTTGTTCAGACTATCCCCTGATTATCCTTTTATTTATTAATTAATTTATTTTTTAAAGATTTTATTTACTTATTTGAGAGAGAGAGTGAGCAGGAGTGGGAGGAAGGGGCAGAAGGAGAAGCAGGCTGCCCGCTGAGCAGGGAGCCCAACGCAGGGCTCCATCCCAGGATCTGGGGTCATGACCTGAGCCAAAGGTAGATGCTTAATCAACTGAGCCACCTAAGGGCACAGCGCCCCCCCCCCCCATATCCTTTTAACATCTGGAGACTTAGTAGTCATATCACCTCTCTTATTTCTCCTATTAGTGATTTGTGTGCTTTCTCTTTTTTTTTTACTGATCAGTGTAGTAGATTTTTCTCAAGTTCATCGATTCTCTTAGATAACCAGTTTTGGGTTTCACTGGTATAATTTTTTCCCCTATTTTTGGCTCTGATTTTATTACATTTTCTTTCTTCTGCTTGGGTTAGACTTAATTTGCTTTACTTTTTTAAATATGTTTTGAATGGAAGATAAGATCTCTGAATTGAGACCTGTTTCTTTGCTAACATAATTTTGTAAATAACTGTAGTTATTGTAGCCATTTATCTACCACTGCTGCTGCATCTCTAACGTTCTGATTCATTCTCTTGTCATTTTCATTTAACTTAAAATACTTTCTCACTTTTTTCTTTTTTTATATGTAGTTATTTAGAAGTGTTACATAATTTCCAAATCAGTGAGGATTTTAAGTTATCTTTCTGTTATGGATTAATAATTTAATTTCATTGTGATCAGAGAATATGCTTTGTGTATGAGTTAAATCATTTTAAATTCATTGATACCTTTTTATCACTTCAAATATGTTCTACCTTGGTAAATGTTCTATGTGCTCTTGAAAAAAGGTATGCTTTTATTGGGTGGAGTGTTTTACTAATGTCAATAAACTAGGTCAAACTGTCGTCATTCAAGATTTCTACATCTTCACTGATTTTCTGTTTATTTGTTCTATTAATTGTTGAGACAATAGTATTTAAATCTCTGACTATAATAGTGGATTTGTCTATTTTCTCTTGGAATTTTATCAATTTTCATTTTATGTATTTCGAAGCTCTGTTATTATCACAAATGTTTAGAAGGTTATGTATTCTAGATGGATTGACCCTTTTATCATTATGAATTGAACTTCTTTAGCCTTGTTAATATTCTTTTGAGGAAAATCAACTTTCTCTGTTGTTAAATAGCACCACCAGCTTTAAGAAAAATTTTTTTAGCATATCATAACTTTTTTGAATCTTTTTACTTTTAGATTATTTATCTTTATATTTAAAAATATATTTTCTTATACCCAGCAACACAGTGTATAGTTGGATTTTCCCCTTTCATACATTTTGATACTTTATGCCTTCCAATTGGTGTGTTCAGAACATTTGCATGTAGATGCGATTTTTAAATTTTTTTCCAGCTTTATCGAAATATAATTAACAAAGACTGTCTATATTTAATGTATAAAATATGTTGATTTGATATACATATACATTGTAAAATATCTACAAAAATCAAGTTAATTAACAGATCTGTGACCTTACATAGTTGACTTTATCTGTGTGTTTGTGTGTGTGTGTGTGTGGTGAGAACATGTGATTTCTGATGTGATTGACTTTAAGTCTATCATGTTATTTGTTTTCTACTTGTCCTTTCTGTTCTTTGTTCCCTTTTCCCTCTTTTTTTATTTTCAGATTAATCTAGTACTTTTTATGATGTCCTTAATCACTGGTTTTGCCTGATTAGCTATAACTTTTTTAACATTTATTTTATTTAAATTAAATTAATTAACAGGGAGTGTATTCTTAGTTTCAGAGGTAGAGCTCAGTGACTGATCAGTTGCATATAACATCCAGTGCTCATTCCATCACGTGCCCTCCTTGAGAGGAGGGAGAGGGGCAAGGGAGGGTGTGTGTGTGTGTGTGTGTGTGTGTGCGTGTGAAATTTTAGTGATTTCTTTAACTTATCGTAGTCTATCTACAAGTGATCTTATATCATTTCAACTCTAAGAAACTTTCAACTATATACTTCCATATTTTCCCTCCAGACCTTTATGCTGTTGTTGTAATAAGTTCTAACATGTGAGACATGTTAGAAGCTCCATAATATATTGTTAAAATTTTTATAAAGTGTAGATGATGTGCCTTTTCTCCATGGATGCTTTTAAGATTTTCTCTTTATCATTCGTTTTAAGACGCTTGATTTTTATGTGCCTTAGTATAGTTTTCTTCATGTTTCTTGTGTTTGGCATTTGTTGAACTTCTTTCATATATTGATTTATATTTTTCATCAGATTTAAAACATGTAAGCCCTTATTTCTTCAAATATTTTTGTTTGTCCTTTTTTCTACTCTCTGGAGGACTCTGATCAGACTTATATTAGGTTATTATTTCTTTTGTACTAGATACTGTAGTTTTTACCTCTAGGAGTCTGATTTGGTCCTTTTTATACTTGCCATGACTCTGCTTATGTTTTCTTCTCTAGATTCTTGAGCACATGGAATGATTTTCCTCTAATTCTATCATCAGTTTCATTTTATGGCCTATTTGATTAATTTATTTTTCACTTCTTTATAGGTTATTTTTTCCTATATGTTTGCTTGCCTCCCAGTGTTTGATTAGTGCCTACCATTGTGAATTTTACCTGGCTGATTACTATTTTTGTATTTTTATAAATATTCTTCAGCTTTTTTCTGAGAAACATTTAAGTTACTAGAAAACAGTTTGATCCTTTAGGGTCTTGCTTTTAAACTTTATTAGGAGGGACAAGAATAACCTTTATTTTATTTTATTTTTTTTGCATTTTTTTTTAAATTTTATTTTTATTCTTTGCCCAAGGGGTACAGGTCTGTGAATCATCAGGCTTACATCTTTCACAGCATTCACCAAAGCACAAACCCTCCCCAATGTCCATAACCCATCCACCCTATCCCTACCCTCCCACCCCCCAGTAACCCTCAGTTTGTTTTGTGAGATTAGAAGTCTCTTATGGTTTGTCTCCTTCCCCATCCCATCTTGTTTCATTATTTTTCCCTCCCTACCCCCCACGACCCCTCACCCTGCCCCTCAAGTTCCTCATATCAGAGAGATCATATGATAATTGTCTTTCTCTGATTGACTTATTTCGCTCAGCATAATACCCTCCAGTTCCATCCATGTCGTTGCAAATGGCAAGATTTCGTTTCTTTTGATAGCTGCATAGTATTCCATTGTATATATATACCACATCTTCTTTATCCATTCATCTGTTGATGGACATCTAGGTTCTTTCCATAGTTTGGCTATTGTGGACATTGCTGCTATAAACATTCGGGTGCACGTGCCCCTGAGGATCACTACCTTTGTGTCTTTAGGATAAATACCCAGTAGTGCGATTGCTGGGTCGTAGGGTAGCTCCATTTTCAACTTTTTGAGGAATCTCCATACTGTTTTCCAGAGTGGCTGCACCAGTTTGCATTCCCACCAACAGTGTAGGAGGGTTCCCCTTTCTCCGCAACCTCGCCAACATCTGTCATTTCCTGACTTGTTGATTTTAGCCATTCTGACTGGTGTAAGGTGGTATCTCGCTGTGGTTTTAATTTGTATTTCTCTGATGCCGAGTGATGTTGAGCACTTTCTCATGTGTCTGTTGGCCATTTGGATGTCTTCTTTGGAGAAATGTCTGTTCATGTCTTCTGCCCATTTCTTGACTGGGTTATTTGTTTTATGGGTGTTGAGTTTGAGAAGCTCTTTATAGATTTTGGATACTAGCCCTTTATCTGATATGTCATTTGCAAATATCTTCTCCCATTCTGTCAGTTGTCTTTTGGTTTTGTTGACTGTTTCCTTTGCTGTGCAAAAGCTTTTAATCTTGATGAAGTCCCAATAGTTCATTTTTGCCCTTGCTTCCCTTGCCTTTGGTGAGGTTCCTAGGAAGAAGTTGCTGCGGTTGAGGTCGAAGAGGTTGCTGCCTGTGTTCTCCTCGAGGATTTTGATGGATTCCTTTCTCACATTGAGGTCTTTTATCCATTTTGAGTCTATTTTTGTGTGTGGTGTCAGGAAATGATCCAGTTTCATTTTTCTGCATGTGGCTGACCAGTTTTCCCAACACCATTTGTTGAAGAGACTGTCTTTTTCCCACTGGACATTCTTTCCTGCTTTGTCGAAGATTAGTTGACCATAGAGTTGAGGGTCCATTTTTGGGTTCTCTATTCTGTTCCACTGATCTATGTGTCTGTTTTTGTGCCAGTACCATACTGTCTTGATGATGACAGCTTTGTAATAGAGCTTGAAATCTGGAATTGTGATGCCGCCAACTTTGCTTTTTTTTTTCAACATTCCTTTGGCTATTTGGGATCTTTTCTGGTTCCATATAAATTTTAGGATTATTTGTTCCATTTCTTTGAAATAAATTGCTGGTATTTTGATGGTGATTGCATTAAATGTGTAGATTGCTCTAGGTAGCATAAACATTTTCACAATATTTATTCTACCCATCCATGAGCATGGAATGTTTTTCCACAAGAATAACCTTTAGTCTAGTCTGAAACTTGCCCTATAATGTGGCAAAACATTCCCGAGGACTTTTTCTAATTCCTCATGAATTAACAAGTTTTCCATTCTGCCTGTGGGAACTGGCACTTTTTCCTTCCCTGTGTGGGCACCAGGGATTATTTCCTCTTACCTTTTTGTGTGGTTATTTCCCAGGCTTGTGCAGTTATCTTTACATGGATGGGCTGAGCAGTACTGGGCTGAACAGTACTTGGCTGAATACTCCAAGGGATTGCTCTGAATGCTCTGAAGATCTTAGGACTTCTCCTGCAGCTCTGTCCTCTCCAGTACTCATCCTATCAACTCTAGACACCTTATCTTCATTACCTCAACTCTGGATGTCTGCTGTGCTCTGCCTGGTTTGCCTCTCTGCACCATGCCCTAGACACTCCCTGCGTGTAACCATCCAGAACAGTCGCGTGGTTCAGCTCATTTGTTTCCCTTCTCTCGGGAATCCTTGTTTTTTATTGCTTGATATCTCATACCTTGAGAACTGTTGTTTTACATATTGTATTTCCTGTTTGTACTTACTTTTAGTTGTTGCAGGCAGGGGAATTAGTCTGTTTCCTCTGACTCTACCTTTGCTAGAGACAGAAATCCTCTCTGTAACGTTTTGTGTGTGCGTGCGTGTGTGATAAAAACAAGTAACATGAGATTTACTCTTAACAAAATTTTAAGTATATATTGTTAAGCATGATGTTACATAGCAGATTGCTAACACTTATTTGTCTTGTATAACCAAAAGTTAATAGCTGTTAATCACAACAACTTCTCCCCCAACTCCAGACCTTGGTAACCATGTCTCCTTTCTGCTTCAAGAGATTGGTTTTAGATACCTCATGTAAGTGGAATCATGCACTATTGTTCTTCTGTAACTTTTTAATAATGCTCATTAAAATCTTTTGTGCTAATAAAACTCATATTTATTGTAGCATTATATGAACTATACTAACACCTGGAGAAGAAAAAATGAAAAAAACTGTTCCAACCTTCCAGAAGCAATTGCTTAAAATTGTATTTTATAGCTATTTTAAGTGTGTATGAGAATTACCTTTTATAGGTAAAAATTAAATAATTCTGGTTACTTTATAACTCATTTCATTTGATATCTGGAATATTTTTATATGATTCAGTAATTTCCTCCTGTAAGATTTTTAATTGTTCCATAGTAGTCCATTTTATGGATGTGGCAATGAATTATATGCCAAAATTGTGCATAATTATGTGTCATAATTTATTGAACCAATCACTTATCATTCAGCATTTATGTTGTATCCAATTTTTCACTATTACAAATAGTGTTGTGGTGATCATTCTAGTAGATAAATCTTTTTGGCTATTTATCATAATTTCCTCAAGAAAATTTCTTAGAAGTAGAATTAGTGGTTCAAGGAATAAGTACATTTTTAAATCATTGAATGTTTATTGCAAAATGTCATGCATCTGGTTTATAAGCAGGACACTAAACTGCCATTTTTTTCTATACTCCAGGCTATTCTGGGGTATTAATTTTTTTTAACCACTTTTACAAATGGTATCTCTTTGTTTTACTTTTAATTAATACTTTTAATCTTTGTGTCGGGAACATCTTCCTCTGCCCAGCCCCCTTCACTATGGCATGCCTTTAATTCTGCTGAGAATATCTTCACACCAGAGCTCAGAAAAGTTCAGCAAGACATTTTGACTTGGCACGGTGGGTTTTCCTTATCCCTTGACGAATTTGAGTCCTCAAGTACTGTGCCTTGGTAATTGCTTCCCTCTCTTTCTTGTTTTGACTGGATTTCTCTTTTTCCCTCAACTAACAGTTCTATTTTCCTCTAGTATAAATAAGTACATATAAATGTTGGGTTTTTTACCCCTCTGTATTTGGTTAAGCCCCAATTTCTTTCCTCACGGTGCTAAATAATCTTCATGGTGGAACATTTTACCTCGTTAATCACCTACTGACCTATTCAGGGCTTCAGAGAAGCAATTCAGGAATTCAAATGCAATTCAGAATGGAATAGGAAAGAAATAGTATCTCAAAGGGAGGGAGATAGTTTAGTTGCTAGATATTCTTGTCTTTGGGTTCAAAATCCTGGAATTGGTTCCAAGATGCTAGATATTGCTGAAGCATCAGACAGATATGATAGCACAAATAATATTAAAGAGGATAAATGGAAGTGATCATCTCCTAAATAGGCAGTGAAAGTAAAATACAAGCAAAAATACAAATATTGGCTTCAGAATGTGGACAGAATCTTATTCAAGTTCTTCTTTTTCATACGGGCCAATGTAGAGTAGAGAAATTAAGCCTTGCATTCAGGTCCACTGCTGCTTTTGTTGGATTTCCCTCCAGACTCTTTCCTTTTAACCCTGATATTTACTGAATCATATGTCTAGGCATTCTGTGATAACTGAGATAGACTTCGTGCATCTCCAGCAGCTCATTTTTTGTTCACACCAAGGTTTATCCTTTGGTCAAAATTGCTTTCAGGACAACTCCGTCTCCTATTCCTTTTCTTGGGGCATCTTCCAACATTCCTTTTCCAGATAAAAGTCTGCCCTCATATCAAAACCTTGATTTCGGGTGCCTGGGTGGCTCAGTGGGTTAAAGCCTCTGCCTTCGGCTCAGGTCATGATCTCAGGGTCCTGGGATCGAGGCCTACATCGGGCTCTCTGCTCAGCAGGGAGCCTGCTTCCTCCTCTCTCTCTGCTTACTTGTAATCTCTCTCTGTCATATAAATAAATAAAATCTTAAAAAAAAAAAAAGAAATTCTTAAAAAAAAAACAACAAAAAAAACCTTGATCCCTCTGGTTCGTGAAGTGTAACAAGCTTAAATGGAGAACAGAACGACATGCACATAAAGTTCACTTCTTAGCCGTTCTTGGATTCAAAATAGATGCCATAATTAATTATAACGTTATACTCTTTTAGAATCACCAGATCACTTGGGTCAAACCACTGGCAAAGAGAAAAATAATCATTTCAGGCTTGGCTATCAGTCATTATTTTTTTTGACTGCCTCCAGTTTTATTCACGAACCATTCCTATATAGATTTTTTTAAATTTTATACTACTAGAACTCTTCAAAAAAAAAAAGTAAAATAAGAATGCTGGAAGACACAATCTTCTACAATATCAAAATAGAATTATACCAAACTTGTATAACTCCTAGAGAAACTGTATTATGCCAATTCACAGAAGGCCACATAACCTTTATAATATTGCCTTATTTTTGTATGAATCCATTCATAAATGCCTATTAAGTCACAAACCCAGATCCTTCACTTTCCATTGTGTTCTGGTCTGTAGGGCTGGCTCTTTCTACAGCGTCATTATGTTCTAGCAACATCCTCTTAACCAATAAAAGTCTCTAGGACTGCTGAAATGTACCAGCTTCCATCTCTGTGTAACCTGTGTCATGCCAGGGCGGAATAGAATGAACACTTGGGTTTTTCCAGCCATTTTACCCACTGCGTAAGGATGTAGAGCTCTCACCCAGTGTAGGTTCTTCCCATACTTTAATACAGAAAGAGGATTCTCTGGCCTGGCTTCAGTGCACCCACACTGGTCCCTAACTCTTGTCCTTTCAGGAAAAACAATGAAGATAATGCTTTTTAAAATCTCCAAGTCTTATTTGGACTGAGCTTCATTCTCTTTTCAGCATTTCCTCAACTTCTGCTTTATTTTAATTTTAGCAAATGACTAAGTAAATAAATTAGGAGGAATTTGCTTAATCGTTTACCTAGTTCAATGATCTCAATCCTATTTAAATGGCAGAGCATGTGAGAAATACGGCACACCTCATAGAATCCCATAAATCCTGGCATATCCAACTTACATTAGCTACATACTTAACTTTGTTCTAAATTTTAAAAAAATGGGTTGGATTTTAATATAGTAGAGAACATAATTTATGAATAATTAGAGCATAAAAAATAAAATCGAGTAAATTTTATTCGTTGTGTATTTTTTTCCCCCTGCAAAATTAGGGTCTGCAGTTACTCATGTAATAGACTCACTCCATTTTTGATAGTTCACTGCTGAGGGTTTGAAGCCCCACCACCTTGGCACCATATCTGGGAAAGCTGATAAGAAACCCTGGTGCTCCCTCCTTTAGAGACTGATGGGAAGTTCAGATAATAAATGTGGGAATTCTCACCTAGCTTCACCCACTAATCACAACAACCCAAGCCAGCCTCCTTTCTCTGTTTTCTCAAGACATTTTTGGGCCTGCTTGGGAAGCCTGACCTGTTCTTCTCAGAAAGTTTCATGTTTCAAACCTTCTTGGTACATGTGTGGCATTCAGTCAACATCTGAACCAAATTTTGGGGAGGTTTGGGGAGGGCCATCACTATTCTGCAGGGTGTCCACCACAACTAGATTTTTAATAGTAATTTATTTCCTCTTCTCTATTAACATCATATTTTGCAGTAGCATCAGTGGAGATTAAGCAACCCATTCGTTTTTTTTTTTTAAAGAAGTTTGAAATATAGGAAAGAAACAAATAGCTAAAAAAATTTTAAGAAACTCATTTCAAATTTTACCAGAATTTATAGGTGACATTTTCTTTAAAATGCTGTGGTTATTAAGTAAGTGGTGATTAGATATATTTGACATGAGAAACTACATTAAAAATGCAATTTAAAAATTTTGTAATGGGGTAATAACTAAGATTGTTATATTCTTATACGCTAGATACTATACTCAGTACTTAGCTCCTTTAATACTCACAACAACTCTGTGAGCTATAGATTATTATTATCCCTATTTCACAGGTGAATATGAAGCTGAGGGAGGTCAAATAACATGCCCAATACTGCATAGCTTATATGTAACAAAGCTTGGATTTAAAACCCAGGCAATCTATTCCAGAGCTGGTATTTCCAATCACTAAGCCTTACACTAAGCCAGTACTGTTGGTAATGTGAGAATTGCTTTCTAAGCAATCTCTTGTTTCTTTATTCAGTTAAAAAATAAGGGGTGGTAGTGATAAATTTCTTGATTCAGGCTCACATTAACTTTATTTTACATTGGAAGAATTTTAACAGTAAGGGGATTTGCTTTTATTTTTAATAGTCTATGAGAAAGTTATAAAGCCTAAATATCACTAAGCAAATCCAGTATTTGCATCTAGCTTTATTAGAAGAGTAATGGCCTCAATTTTCCTATCATCAAAACTATAGTGATTAAAATCCATTATCATCCTCTCCAACATTTGTTGTTTCCTGTCTGGTTAATCTTTGCCATTCTAACTGGTGAAAAAATAAAATTAAATTTAAAAAAATCCATTATCACCTGTTGCTATAATAAAATATAAATTTTAAAAAGTTATTTCAGTTATACTCGATTTTTTCAATCCTTGAGAGATACTAGCTTGTGATCTCAGCTTCCCTATTGATCTCAATATTAAAATATAAAGAAAAGGGCGCCTGGGTGGCTCACTGGGTTAAAGCCTCTGCTTTAGGCTCAGGTCATGATCTCAGGGTTCTGGGATCGAGGCCCGCATCCGGCTCCCTGCTCAGCAAGGAGCCTGCTTCCCCCTCTCTCTCTCTGCCTCCTTGTGATCTCTCTCCCTCTGTGAAATAAATAAATAAAATCTTTAAAAAATATATATATAAAGAAAAGTAGCCTGCATTATGCAAATGCTTCCTTAATCACATTATCACAATTTATATTACAACAACTAGCTCTGTATGAGAAGTGCCTATATTAAGTAAAGAACGTGTTTTTCCCCCCCAAGGAAGAGTTGCCATTAGAGCACTTATTTTCAATTATTACAAGAATGTGTTTACTACTAATGATGAAGATATTTTTATAGACAATTCCCATTTAATAAGAATATAATTATAACTTTATAGGAAAGCAGTGATTATGTATGTATATGTCCAGTAGGGTAATTACAAAATATACACTTTTCCCACCCATTCAGTTGTGGAACTTTGTTCTTTATGCAAAAGGTTAGAAATTTTTTTTTTTTTAGAAAAAAAATTTTTTTTTAAAGATTTTATTTATTTATTCATTTGACACAGAGAGAGAGATTACAAGTAGGCAGAGAGGCAGGCAGAGAGAGAGGAGAGAGGAGGAAGCAGGCTCCCTGCCGAGCAGAGAGCCCGATGTGGGCCTCGATCCCAGGACGCTGAGATCATGACCTCAGCCAAAGGCAGCGGCTTTAACCCACTGAGCCACCCAGGCGCCCATTTTTAGAAAATTTTTATGAATGCAAAATGTTGGGCTTTTTTCCCCCATCAACAGCAAGATGATCGAGGGTCACTGAAACTGCAGTATAATACAGAAGATATGAGAACTAATTTCATCAGTTTGGAAAGGAATTAGGTGAGAGTTGAGAAATAGGCCTATACAATTATAGATGGGTCACTCTGGGCCAGTCCATTTACCAGTTCTATAGTAGAAAATTCAGAGAATGCTAAGTGAAATAAAGGCTCTGTTATTGAACCAAACGAAAGAGAAATACATTTTTTTTTTTTACACAGAAGATTCTGTAATTAACCTGTGGGGCTTTAATGTGATTATAAATTATGGCAGCAAATTACTAAGAATGACTCAAAATAAGACACATGGAAAACAGTATCTGAGTAGTTCCTGAATTAAAAGAAAGA
Organism: Ailurus styani; assembly: GCA_002007465.1. Lineage (NCBI taxonomy): Eukaryota > Metazoa > Chordata > Mammalia > Carnivora > Ailuridae > Ailurus > Ailurus styani. Next base: position 781,687 of record LNAC01000288.1, on the reverse strand, counting down.
TGATGTACAGTAAGCTGACTGGCTGAGGTCAGCAATAAGATTTCTTGTCGTCTTTTTTTTGTGTGTTCTCAGAGGACACTGTTAGGGCTCCAGCCTTTCTCAAGGCTCAGGCTATTATGGAGATGAAACACTGTACAGAAAGGTGCTTGTCAATTTTTAATATATACATAAAAGAGGCCATTAGATTTAAGAAAATTACCAACAGCAAAGTGTTTTCAGTCCCGCAAGATAATGCAGAAAACACATTCTCGGTCTTAGAATTATTTTTTTCTTTCTAATGAGCAGCAAAGGTGAGAGAATTAAAAAAGTAAAAGATATCAGTGAGTACTCAGGAGAAGTACCACTTCAGAGATGAAAATATCCCTTTTCAAATGTCTTTCTGGATCTGGTGGCTACCATCTTGCTGATGCCAGAGAAACTGTACTGTAATTAAAATCCTGCATTTTGAGAAAGGATTTCCTTCTCCTCCAAGAAAAGTTCTTTGTTTTTTTGTCAAAAAACATACGGTTATTTTAAAAATGAGAAATTGGATCTCTGCGTCCCTGCGTTTATCTGCTGATTCCAGTGTTGCAATTCAATTCATTCAGTGTGTGCATGCGTGTGTGTGCGCGCTTGAATATGTGTGCATGTGAGTGTGCGTGTGACTGTGCGTGCAGAACCCCTATGTATTGGATTTTATGTCCTGGGTACAACAGTGCCCAAGGTGGAATTTATCCTAGCCTCACGAAACACACAGAGAAGCAAACTAAAGCACAGTGCTGAAATATGACACCAGAGGAAATACGTTTTACGACTGGGGTCCCTTTCCTCCTACTTCGGTCACTAAATGAAGAACTTAACTAGATAACAGTGGTGGGGACACTAGTGAATCAAGTTTTAGAGGCAGGGAAGAGTACGGTGTGATTTGGAAATGGAATCGATGCAGTGTTTACAGTGTACACGGCAAACCAGAGGGCCAGGGTGGAGCTGGGGAGGAAAGTGGTGGCAGGACCACGCAGAGCCTGGCGAGTGTTTTAGGCTTTATCCTAATGGCGGATTTGAGCAGGAGAAATTTACCAATTTCCTGGCATAGTAGGAAAATATAAAACAATGTTCTTAACAATAACTATATTGGGCAAAGAGAGAACTAGTTAGGATCTAGGAAATCTGAAACATGGTAATCGGCCAAGAACAAGAAACACAGAGACTGTTCTTTGATCATTAAGTGAAAGCAATGAAGGGAAGAAATCTTATATTTGGTAAATTTAAGAACATACTTCTGAATAACTCTTGGATAAAATAATCATAATGAAAGCCAGGAAATACTTTGAGTTGAATACAAATGAAAAATACTGCATATTCAGACATACGTTAGGGTTAAAACTGTACTTAGAGGGTGATTTTCAGCCTTAAATGTTTACTTAGAAAATGAGAGTTGAAAATTGATGAGCTGTTATGAAAAGCACAACAAAATAAATCCAAGGAAAGTTGGTTAAGGGCTGTGATAAACAAGGTGTTAAAGCCAATGAAATAGAATGCAGTTACAATAAAGAGAATCTTTGGGAAAGCTAATCGCATTGACACATCGTCTGATAAGGCGTTCAAGAAAATGTAGAGACGAGTGAAAAGAAGCAAAATATAAGGAAGGAAGAGGAAAACCTAATTATAGATAACTCCCCAAATACTCTGTATAAATTTGTGTTAATAAACTTGACCACTCGAGAAAAAATGGATAATATCTTAGAAATATATTACCGAACAAAATTGGATCAAGTAGAAACAAAAATATCGGAATAGATTTCTATCCACCAAAGCCACTGAATCAATAGCGAAAAACCTTCCCACAGTAAAATATGCATGTCTATATGGGCTGGTAGGCCCTCCAAAACATTAAAAACATAAAGCTGATCTTATACAAATTATTTGTAGGTGATATACTTGTCTACATAAAAAAATCCAAGGGAATCTCCAAAATATCCAAACCAATAAAAAACCTGAGCAAGTTTGCTAAATGCAAAATTACCATTCCCAAAGCAGGTGTTCCTACATGCAAACAACAGCTAGAATATAGAGATAAAATGGCTCAGATGATAACAGGTAAAACTGTAATTTTAGAGATAAAATGTGACCAAAATGTGGCAAACGTTATGGAGAAAATTTTAAAATTTATTTAATGGCCTAACATTAGATTTTGTTAGTGCGAGGTTTACCATGTGCATATGTGATTTACCATAAGCTTGACTTAACTCAGAATGTGTGTGAATCTCTAGATAATATTAAAGAATATCAGTAAGATGGGACTCTTCCCTGTAGTTATAAAGACATAGTAATTAATTAATAGTAATTAATATTGGTCTAGGCAGATAAAAATAAGCCAGTAGAACAGAATGCCAACCTGAAAGGACTGACATAAATGGGGACTTGCTGTGTGACACAGGTGGCAATACTAAGTCTGAAAAAATATCTGAACAATTCTTAGGCCACTGAGGGGAGAAGTATACCCACTTTTTTTTTTATCGTATCCTCAAAATAACATGGGAGAGATCATCTATATGACAAAAGATATCACAATGTGAATGCATAACAGGTGGGAAGAAAGCATTTGCACTTGGTATAAAATGGTAAGAGATTGGTGATGAGAATACATGGCAGACCCTTACAAATCAATACAAAAATGATGACCCAGTGGAAAAATGAATGATGATGGAAGTACAATTTACTGAAAAGGAAGCATCAAGGTCCATAAAATGCCTAGCCACACTAATAGAATAATGCAAATTAAAATAAGTCATCTATAATATTTTATGCCCACCAAGTTGGAAAAAGTTAAAAAAAAATCCAATAGCACCACGTTTGACAATGGTATGAGGAAACAGAAATTTGTATCCAGAGAGCTTGAGAAAGAAATGCGGTGATATCGAGGTGAATGTTGTATGAAATTCAAAACTTCTACTTCTAGCTCTTTCCATAGAGAAACTTCTCTAAATATGTACAAGAATGGCATTGCAATAATAGTTGTCCAACAGCAAAAATGTAAAAACAACTTATCTGTCCCTCAAAAGGGAGTTGGATATAAAAATGTGACTCAATCATGTAGCATGTAAAAGAATGAACTGGATCTAAAGTTATCATGGTGGAAACAGACAATAAAATAATCTGCGGAATATACTACCACTAAAAAGGAAATGTAAAACACTATATTTATGTTTATAGATGGATGTACATTTGGTAAATTTATAAAAATACATGAATGGAAATCCTAAACACTAACTGTGGATAAATGTTCATGTCTGAGGAGAATTTGAGAGACCAAGGACGGGAGTGACACTTAACCTGTAAAGTTTGATTTATTTCTTAAAATAGCAATTGGAAGGAAATATTACAAAATATTAATATCTGTACACTTGAGCGATAAGAACCTGTTTGGATGTTGGGAATATTTAATATTGTTTTTAAAAACAAGACTTTATGTAAAGGCTAAGCCATAAAGAGGAGTTATAATTTCGGCAGCTTCTAAAGTGTAGAAAAGAACTCACTGTTTTTTTCCTGGTGTTTTAAAGCCCCTCTCTGTGCCTAGGGTCTCAGTTATCCTAGTGAGTAGCAAGTCGGTTATGAAGCAACTTAAATCGTAATTTAATTCAGTAAATTAAATCATCCGTAATTTATTTTGTACAATGCCCAGCACAAGTGCCTGCACAAATTGATATTCTGTAAATGTTTTGGATAATAATGTCAGTGATTCTGATTGCAGTACTCAGACTGGTAGCTTAGAATTGCCAAGTTCACGCATCTTTGGCAGTGTAGAATTGGTCTGTAGGTACCCTCTTCTCAAATAAAATGACATAGGTCTTTGAGTCAGATACCTTTCAAATTCCTAATGAATGTGAATCGAATGAACTGGTTGTATGGAGATGAGGAGTGAAGCGCCATGCTGATAGCTCAGAATATACCCACCATTAATGTTGCAAAGGACCCTGAATTCTTGTGAGGATGCTTATTTAGGAGATGTCTGGATGTTTCCCCCGAGGCCTAGCTTTGATATATACATATGGTTTAAAGGGAAAAGCAAGTTATTACTTTCCTATATCTTATGCAGACTCTCCAGATTTTGACTGTTTTCCTCGTGTATCATTCAAAAGAATCGATATCAATTTCAATGGTATAACTGCAAGAGAGAACTAAGAAAATCACAGCTCAATTATTTCTTTCACCTGCCTCTCTAGTACATTTTCTGAAATGACAGTCAACTCAAAGATCTATTTTAACATTAACATTTCTCTCATTTTTAAATGCTCATGAACTGTGTGTGGGAATTTATTTTCCACAATGGGATTTGCAATGATGTAAAGAACGGAGAAGGTTTTCAAAATAACTAGATCTCAACAAGTCAACAAATACCAAGCAATTCATTAGGGAAGCTGATTGTAGTAGTGAATGCAATACATTGTGGGAATAGCAGCCTATTTGTTAATTTACCCAAATAGCATATCGGTGGATCAAAGATCTATTAAAGAAATGTCTGAGATGCAGGTTTTCTTGAAAACATAATTTTCTGTATATTAGGCAAGCATTTTGTAAGAGAGCAGAAATGACAAGAATTTGGTGACTCCAAGCATAAAGACTATGCCGCCAATGCAAATCAATCGAGAGAGAACACAGGATTTATAAAAACTTGATGATAACAAAGATGCAACTATATAGCAAGTGCCCTGTGATAATGAAGTGAACAAATTATCAGGCACGACATAATGAATGCCTTGTTTCCAATCAGCCTTTATAAACAAACAGTGGTGGATCCATCATCCAAAATTAGCAAAAACATCAGAGTGCAATGATGATTTAATTAAAATAGGCAGGGTAGATAAATGCATCAAAAAATGAATGCTGCACACAAAATAACATGCTGGTAAAGTATCTTGAAATAAAAATCTTTTTTTTTTTTTAAAGATTTTATTTATCAACAGAGAGACAGGGATCACAAGTAGGCAGAGAGGCAGGCAGAGACAAAGGAGGAAGCAAGCTCCCCGCTGAGCAGGCAGCCCAATGCAGGGCTAGATCCCAGGATCCTGAGATCATGACCTGAGCCGAAGGCAGAGGCTTTAACCCACTGAGCCACCCATGCGCCCCTGAAATAAAAATCTTGAAGCAGAATTCATACATAATCTAATATTACTTCTCGAGATCGCGGATTTGAACCATGAAGTTTTGCAGTTGTTACAATTACAGACAGATTTTACATACAAGTTTGAATGAAAACAATGCCTGTATTTTCAAGAAGAGTCTCAACTTGGATGAACAGTGGCACAAACACATAGAAGACTGTATTTTGAGAGATTTTACCATATGTCGTATGAATTATTCATGTAAAAGTATTCACTGACTTGGTCTTCCAAGGTAATCAGACTGTGGCCAAACTATGATGATACATTTTGGAAAAACAACACCATTTTCAGATCATGAGGAGTTTTCATACACACAGAATAGAATTGATTATTGGTGACCATCTTAGAATTCTAAATATTTAGAATTTTGGTGTTTCAACTATCTTCATATTATTCTGGGGATATGTGCATTTATGCTTTATTGGAATTTTATTTTCTTTTTCAAAAATACAGTACCTTTGGCTTAAGAATTTGAGAATATGATTCAAATTTCCATCTTTAGTAGCAATTTACATATTATATGAAGCATAAAATCACTTTAAAGATCTTTATTTGCATAGAAAAATGTATTTTTTAAGTTTCAAAGCAGACTTACTGTTTAGGTTATGATAAGGTCCCAACATCTGATCATAAAATAGTTTTAAAATGCGTCTGTAATACTTTCAATAACAATTTAACCTAAGACTAGAAAAAAGCCAATCTTTTATCTTTTTTTTAAAAAAAAGATTAAGGGGCGCCTGGGTGGCTCAGTGGGTTAAAGCCTCTGCTTTCGGCTCAGGTCATGATCTCAGGGTCCTGGGATCGAGGCCCGCATCGGGCTCTCTGCTCAGCAGGGAGCCTGCTTCCCCCTCTCTCTCTGCCTGCCTCTCTGCCTCCTTGTGATCTCTCTCCCTTTGTGAAATAAATAAATAAAATCTTAAAAAAATAAAAAAAAATAAAANCTGCCTCCTTGTGATCTCTCTCCCTTTGTGAAATAAATAAATAAAATCTTAAAAAAAAAAAATAAATAAAAATAAAAAAAAGATTAAGAGAGAGAGCACACATACGCATGTGCACGAGGTTGGGGGTGGAAGGGGTGCAGAGGGAGAAGGAGAAGCAGCCTACCTGCTGAGCAGGACAGGGAACCCAGAACCCTCAGATCATGTCCTGAGTGAAACACAGATGCTTAACTGAGCCACCGAAGCACCCCCCAATCTTTTACCTTAATACACATGTATTTGCACTAAATTCTATACTAGTGATAAGGTAATACCAAGCTGTGAATAATCATATATATGGGATTCTAAAAAATCTTAGGGTCAAAATGGATTCTGAGAGTTAAAATTTGGTACATATATAGAGTAATTTTTTTAAGACCTTTTTTTAAAAAAATATTATTTATTTATTTATTTGACAGAGAGAGATTACAAGCAGGCAGAGAGACAGAGCAGAGAGAGAGGAGGAAGCAGGCTCCCCGCTGAGCAGGGAGCCCAATGTGGGGCTCGATTCCAGGGACCCGAGATCATGACCTGAGCCGAAGGCAGAGGCTTTAACCCACTGAGCCACCCAGGTGCCCTTATATAGAGTAATTTTGAACAGGGAACATAATCAGACATTTTTAGCAGGTCCATTACTATTTTAAGAAATCTAAAAATTCATATATGTATGCTTTTCTCCTTACTTAGATAGTGGTTGTTTCTGTGTTGCCTTTGTTAAAACATGAGATATAGTATTTTAAAAATATGTATAAATAGAGGAAATTGGGAAGCGGCTTTCCTTAAAATGAGCACCAGCAGCCACACTCTTAGTCTCAGTAACTACCCATCCTTTACAGGAGACTCCTCCCTTTGAAGCTGATGCTTGCTCCTTGCAGATTGATTCAGCATGAGAAGAACGAAATCTCATCTGAGAACTGGAAGATAAATGACTAGCTAAAAGGAACAGCTTTTATTAAGTTGGTATACATGAAAGAAGATAGAACTTCTAGACTCTGATGAAATTACATTTCAAAAGGGATGGAGAAATTTAAGGGTAAGAAGACCCAACGAAGTGCAGTTTGCATTAGAGTACTGGGTCTCAGCAAGTCAGTTTCCACTTCCCATTCAGACAGTGATGTTTTTCATCTCTCTTCCTCTGCTGTGAGTCACCTACTGCTCTTCTGGAATGTGAGGATCCTGCTACATAGACTGTCACGTTCCATCTATCCCTCTCCGCCACTAGAACATTTCAACATCATACTTTGTCCTAATTCTGTAATCTTGGCTTGCACCTTCATTTTTTTTTTAACATGTGCATTTTCTCTTTGCTCTTCTGTCTTTGGATTGTGTTTTCTTTGCTTTTTGTTTTCTGTATTGATTTGTAGAGTAGGCACCTTTAGATTTTAACAGTATTTACCATTATCACAATCATTTAATATAACAGCCCTTCAGTGATATTTTATTGATTATCGACTTCAAGGAAAAATGGCACCTTCTGACTTTTATACTTTTATGCACTTTTCCCCTCTCCGTCAGCTTTTCAGTCTTTCTTAATAGAATCTAAACTTGTGTCTAAGTTTTTGTTATAATTTTTGTTGTAGATGTTTATTTTAACCATAGCATCCAGCATTTTATCGGCAGTTATAGCCATGTTTTATGTAATAGTTAAAACCATTCCTTTTTGTTTGTTTGTTTTATGTCATTCCTTCTCCAACTTGTGATTTCTTTCCTAGTTGGTTTGAATTCCTCTTTTTCCCAAGAAGAACAAGTGTTTAATTTTTCACGTGTGAATGGCTTTCGTTTGCTTCACCAAAAATAATAGGCTCTGGATGCTATTATGTGTTATAATATTTTCCATGAAATATTTGTTGATATTTCTACTATCACCTAGTCTTTAGTGCCACATTAGGAGAATCTGAACCCAGTTTCATTATTTACAAGGTGTTTTGTTACCCTTCCATTTCTGTGAAATTAAATAAAAATATTTCTAATTCAATCTTTTGTTCTCATTGTATAAATCATGTTCTTTTAATTTTTGGTGAACCATTAGCTGCTTTTACACCATACAATTTGCCTCCATATTTTAATTTAAAAACTATAAAACCTATAAAAAATGGATATAGTAAGACAAACTCCTGTGTGCCTTTCACATATTGGTAATAGACTGCACATTTGCTTCAGAGAGAGACAGAGAAAGAAAAAGATAGATGACGTATATATTGATCAGTAGATTGATGGACAGACAATGAGACAGATAAAGAGACAGATGGATAGGGTGCCTGGGTGGCTCAGTGGGTTAAAGCCTCTGCCTTCGGCTCAGGTCATGATCTTAGGGTCCCGGGATCAAGGCCCGCATTGGGCTCCCTGCTCAGCGGGGAGCCTGCTTCCTCGTCTCTCTCTGCCTGCCTCTCTGCCTACTTGTGATCTCTCTCTATCTGTCAAATAAATAAATAAAATCTTAAAAAGAGATAGATGGATAGATAATGTGTGTATATATATATACACACACACACACACTTGTGTGTGCATATATAGGCTTCGTCAATTGGAAGTAAGTTGCAGACATGGTATTTTTCCCATAACTACTTTGGGATATTTTATGAGAATAATGGCATCTTCTCATGTAACTATAATGTCATTACCGTACCTAACAAAGTCAATATTAATTTAGTAATATCTAATACACCGTATCTTCCCTCTCTCTATATCATCATCTTTTTTTATCATTGTAACTCTTGTGCCTTTCCTCTGTATTCTGAGAATACTTTGCAAATACATCCAGTGTATCTTGTTTTGATTTCATTTAGTAATATTTCTGTTCCTTGATTGCCTCCAATGGATGATTTAATTCAACCATTGAAGAATTATCTTGTATATTATCCTGTTTTCCCATCTCATCCTAGTAGTATAGACTATTACCCCAATCTGTTCTTATGATTTACTGCTCTTTTTTCCTTATGGTCACATATAATTATATCATGTTGAGAGTTCCAAATGGTATTATAGATTTCCTATGCCTAGATTTCACTATGATTTCGAAGTGCATTTCTTTTCTCTTTTAACTATCCAAGATGGTTTTTCCTTTTGTTTATGCTATGGGATAAATTATATTTTTCTCTCCAGTTACTCTTACTTTAAAAAGGATGACTCTGTTGACACACAGCATTGAGTTTTTGGCTTGTCCTTGATCTTGCTTAATATCCACTTGCTTAATAATTCACTTTTCTGATCTACATCTGGAAGAGAGACAGGAATTCACAGCTCTTCTTCCAATATTTGGTATCTAGGAAGAATTTTTCTAGCATGTTTTTGATGGACAGACATGGCAACTTATCACCTAGTTCTATGACACTGAGATTTATGAAAAAAATACAATTCCCAAATGCTACAGACACGGTCTTCCTCCCAAATTTTGCTTAAGGGTACTATTCCTCCCAGAATGCAGTGTGCTTACATCATCCTATCTGTCCCCACTCTGTCTTCCTGCTGTCCATTCTGTCGAGTTCTGAGAGGCCAAAAAGACAAAAACAGAATGATGTATAAAGACATATGGAGACAAGACTGTTATTCTGGCTACTTTGTACAAAATAATATACTACTGTATGACACCATGCAGGATACGACGTGAGGCAATGACATGGAATGTGATGGGGCACATCACAACACAACATGACACACACAATACAATAAAACACCAAAGATGTTGAAGGATAGCTGTCCAGATTTTTGACTGATACCCACCCTTGATTTCTGAGTCTAGAGCAAAGGGGGAGTATGAGATGGAGAAGTATTTTCCCAGCTTCCTTTTATGATGTAAACATGAGTACAATTCTTGCTTTTCTTAATCAAATTCTAATGACTCTGGTAAATTGATAATTTTAGTTTTAGTCACTATTTCAAGTTGTGTCATTTGCAACATTTTTGCAGATATTTTGGAGAGGAGGAGCAATGTAGATTATGACTAAATAGCCAAAGCTATTTTAAATTGAAAATTCAGAGCAGCATTTGGATTTGATCAATTTGACTATTAAGCTCAAGCAATTTGCATTTCTCCACATTCTTTCTCTTTCAAAAAGATTATTTCCTCAGCATCACTTATTTGGCAAGGTGTTTTACAAACATTATTTCACTTGATTATCACAGTAATGGTGTGAAGTGGGCATTATTACTGCTTCCATTTTTATAAGAGTAGAAAACTGGGCCTCAGAAAGTACTTGTTTTCCTCCAAATTCATAGTGGAAACAAATCTGTCTGAATCTGTAGTCAGCGCTACTTTCTCTATAGTGATATTCCAAAGAGAAGAAAATTATATTTGATGTAATATTAATTCTTCATAAAGCACATAGGTAGCAAATATGAGATCATTATCAAAGGAGATAATGTTAGGAAATTAGCCTTACCTATTCTCTGTAATAGTGTAGTTAGTTTGAAAGGGCTAATGATCTGCAGGTACTGGTAATTACTAGATATGTTAAATATTCCTGAAGAAATCTAAATGCCTGGACATAGAAATATTATAAAACTACTTTATCTAGTTATATGCAAATTGAACACAGAGCAAAAAAGTTTAATTTGTTTCTAGACATCTAGATTCTCCCAATTCTTTCTAATATTTTCTCCTAAGGAAATTACCACTATAACATTTAATCAATTATCGAATCACCTACCTTGAAAATTCTTTGGTAAAAATCTGCTTTGGACTGTCCAAACTTAAAGTGAGTGTACTTAAAATACTTTATGGAAATGTAAAGAAAATGGTATGGCCTTTTCAGTAGAAGGTGCTGAGTTAACAGAATGTTCATATAGAAAAAAACGGGGGCACCTGGGTGGCTCAGTCATTAAGCATCTCCTTTAGGCTCAGGTCATGATCCCCGTCTCCTGGGATTGAGCCCGCATTGGGTTTCCTGCTCAGCGGGAAGCCTGCTTCTCCTTCTCCTACTCTCCCTCCTTGTGTCTCTCGCTGTGTCTCTCTCTCTGTCAAATAAATAAATAAAATCTTAAAAAAAAAAAAAAAAAGAGGGCGCCTGGGTGGCTCAGTGGCTTAAAGCCTCTGCTTTCGGCTCAGGTCATGATCTCAGGGTCCTGGGATCGAGGCCTGCACCAGGCTCTCTGCTCATCAGGGAGCCTGCTTCCCCCTCTCTCTCTGCCTGCTTCTCTGCCTCCTTGTGATCTCTCTCCCGTTGTGAAATAAATAAATAAAATCTTTAAAAAAAAAAAAAGAAAAAATGTACCTTAACTCCTACCCCATAACACACACACAGACACACACACACAGATATGTACACATTCCAAATGGACTGCAGATCTAAATGCAAATGGTGAAAGAAATATTTTAGTATAAAATTTAGTAAAATTATCTTCATTGTCTTGGAGTAGATATCTTAAACATGGCACAAAAAAAAGAAAACCATAAAAGAAATAAATTCTTAAACATAGCACAACATAACTAACCATAAAAATGTTAAGTCAATAAACTAGAAAATTAAAAACTAGAACTTTCTATTAGTCAGACGACACCATTAAGAGAGTGAGAAAATAATATAGGAGTGGGAAGGGGTGTTTGTAAGACAGCTACCTGAGAAAGGCCTCTTTCCAAAATATATAAAAGATTCCTTCAAATCAAAAAGAAAAATACAGATGATCAATGCAAATGTAGGCAAAAGAACTGAAGATAATTTTTATGAAAGAAAAGTAGTCAAGTAACCCTGAAAAGGTGCCTAGTTTTATCCAAAAGTTTAAATCCACAAGTTTAAATCCACAGCATGATGCAAAAATGCATCCTTATCAGAATGGCAAAAAAGAAAAGGATAAAACAACCAGTATTGACCAGAATATGAAAGTGTAAATAGGTAAAATCACTTCGGAATATTATTTGTCAGTGTGCACTAAGGCTGAACTTACATATTCTCCTGATCCAGCATTCTAACACCAAAGGGTTTACCTGATTAAAATGCACACATATGTTTGCCAAAAGACATATATAATAGAATGTTCATAATGGCACTGTCGGTAATAGCCTAAAATTGAAAATTACCATAAGTCCATTAGCAATAGCAAGGCTAAATAAATAGTAACAAACTCACACAGTGGAATACTATAAAGCAATAAGAATAAATGAGCTACATTTAACATGCAAAAATATGGATGAATCTCACAAAGATGACGTCAAGCAAAAGAATCCAAAAATAAAAGAATTCATGATTTTCCTTCTATCAAGCAGAAAAGATGTAAAACTAATCTGTGGTGTTAGGATTCAGCATAGTACTTCTGATTTGAGAGGAGTGGAGGTGCTAGTGACTGGAAGCGGCACAACATGAACTTCTGGTTAGTTGTTCTTGATCAAGGCACTGGTTACACAGTTTTGGGCAGTTTGGGAAAATAGACAAGAAGATATATTTGCAATACATCTACCTGAGAAAGGAATTAATAAGGTGCAATTTCTGTATCTATGTGATACTTCAGTGAAAACCTCTAATAACTCCACATTTTTTTTATTTTTTTTTATTTTTTTTTTAAGATTTTATTTATTTTGACAGAGAGAGATTATAAGTAGGCAGACAGGCAGGCAGAGAGAGAGGGGGAAGCAGGCTCCCTGCTGAGCAGAGAGCCCGATGCGGGCCTCGATCCCAGGACCCTGAGATCATGA
>LNAC01000288.1:627297-768904 GCA_002007465.1 Ailurus styani | reverse complement strand
CTCTAATAACTCCACATTTAATCTGAAGGCTAAGTTTCGAATTTTTGCAGGTAAGAAAACAATGTAAAATTCTTTGGAATGTACCTGATATATTTACTATACTCCTGATATATACTCAACATTTGGTAGCCTGTATGATGCTATTGTGGAAGATGATCTGTGAATCCTAGAACTGAAAGAGGTCATGAAATCGCCTATTTCAGATCATGATTTTGAGGCATTATTTATTGTTGCTGTTAATTATCTACCCAACAGTTAGAGCTCAGAGGTGTCAAACAACTTACACAGATGATGGGGATAGTATGTCAACCTACTTGCGTGATCTAGGAGCCCTACTTCACACTAGAATCATGAAACGGGCTGACTCTGTTTGACTCCATGTAAAAATCCCATTTAAAGCTAGTTCCCATGCCAAGTGTAGTTCAGTGTCATTGAGAAGTTAACTTCTGAAAGTATTGGAGGTGTCTCCAAAGATTTATGATGAGGAGACTACAATATATACACCCCAAATCACTATCATATCAAGATAGTAAGTATTTAAGGCTTCCTAATGCTTGAAAAGCTTTCCAAGCGTTGGTACTTTGAAAGTTAGCTGAAGGGCATTAACAAAAGAAATTATAATGCAGGAATAGGTAGAAGGGCACACTCTCTATTATATTTCTTATCATCCAGCTATAATTTCTAGAACACGTAGTAGAAATAGCAAAACCACAACAATAGCGTTCAGAGCATGGAGTCCTGAGTTTTGCCTTTTTTAACCAGTAGCTAAGTACGTGACCATGGACAGTTGTTAAAACTTCTCAGGGCATACTCTTCATCACTGATTAAATGAAACAATTTAATTTGATGATTATTAATTTTCCTCTTAACTTCATGATCATGTAGTTCTCATCATAGTGCTAGCTTTTATGTAATTTAAATATGTTTCATGCTGCTTACTTTTCTAAAAGTCTGTATCATTTTTTTCCCTTATCATTTCTTTTATTTTATCTGGACCAAAAATTATCCTGCTGAAACCTTAAATTCAACTAAATTCAAGCTTATTCATTTAATGTCAAGTATGGGAAATATAAATAGAAAATTACTAATTTTGTAACTAATTTAAGCACCTCTAATGATCAGCAATTATCAGAAATAAAAGAGTGTGAGTAATACTTTATAAGCCCAGTTAATTAGCAAAATCTTTGCTTGTGCTTGACAAAACCGAATACAAAAGAGGACATTTATAGATAATCTCAAAATTACCACAATAAGCATATTTATAAAAATGTCAATTCAAGCTCTAGCTAATATTAAGAATAATTTGAATTTGAACCAGTATTCAGATAGTAGTAATTTGAGGAATACTCAGTTTGTGAAGAATTTATCGCATATGCTTTACCTTAAAATTATATGTGTCAAAAATTTATGTTCAACTTTCAAACCCTTTTTTCTTAAATCAACCCTCTAGAAATTTTGTTTGGAACAGTTTTAAGTTGTGCTAAAAGCATATTTTTTAGCATATTGATTTTACTTTGTTTAAGATTAAACTTAACTAAAGGAAATAGCTTTGTATTATTTGTAATAGATAATTTTAGAAAATAGACATACAACGTAAGGTAAACACTAGAAAATGTAAGGAGTGAAAAGAAATAATAGAATATGAAACAACTGAAAGCTTTTGGAATTCTTTGGTTTGAGGAGATAAAAGAACAAAGCAGCAGAAAGTGTTTCATTTGTAGAACCAGATGTAATTGAAGAGTTGGGGCACACAGGAAAGAAATTGCAGACAGTAGTCAAATCCACTTCCTAATTAAAGAAATAAAGACATTAAGGAACACTATTCTAAGAGAAAAATCTATATATGTACAATCCATACATACCTTTAAAATGGTGAGACATTGATAAGGTATAATATAAAGGATGGAAATGCCCGACACCAAGAAAAATACATTTTTTAGAATGGAGAAAACTATTATTATATAGCAAGACTATACAGGAGCATTTATTAACTCCATTTATATTATCAGCGTAAAAGCATGGGATCATGGAATACTGAAAACGTAAGTTCAAAGAGTATAAGCATGTCTACTTCTCAGCCTTGCCAAAGAGCTTTCAACAGAACTCCTATTCTGCTTGGGAAGAAGAGCTGAGAAAATGGACAATTTCTGCATCACTGAAAACCTGAAGCCATTGTTATCAGTATAAAAATACATGGATGTTGGGGCACCTGGGTGGCTTAGTTGGTTAAGCATCCAACTCTTGATCTCTGCTCAGATCATGAGCTCAGGGTTGTGAGATCAAGTCCTGTGCTGGGCTCCGTGCTTAGCACAGAGTCTGCTTAGGTTTCTCTCTCTCTTGCTCCCTCTGCCCCTCCCCCACCCCTTCTCTCCTTCATCCTTTGGATATGGACAATAGAGCTGGAAACTGGGTGTGGCTATTCCAGGAAAGGGCTTGTAAGAAACAGATCTCTCAACAAATGCAGTAGACATAATCTAGCTCAAAGGAACAATAAAATAATCACTGTGCAAGAAGTTCTTAAATGCAAAATTATCTAAGCATGTGCTATACAAAGGAAGACTTGTAAGTTCTTTAGGAATTATACAGTGGTGGTGTTAAATGACTGGTTTGATTTCCTTAAATCAATTTCTTTAATAAGTTCTGCAGAATAATTTTAAAAGCCCATGAGTTCAAGGGTTGTGCTTCTTAACTCAATAGCTAAATTTTTCTAGCTCATGAGTAAGTTTCAAAATACCTGAAGCAACAAATGAATATTGGTAATTTGATAATAAGAATTTATTTGAGAACTTGAATGATTTAAATGCGCTACATATTTGTAATATATTTTCATGTGAAGCTATCAAAAATACATTCTTTCAGTCACTTTGCCCTTTTTAAAGCTACATGCATTTCAAATAAGATTCAAGCAAACTTTATGATTCATTGCATTTTATTCATCAACACATTGCTTTTAAGAGTTCTTTGATGTTTGAGAAATCTTGTGTGTCTTTTGGATAAGCCTTCTTAAGCCTTTTTCCCTCAAGTCAGAAAGTTATACTTCACTAACTGTAAAGAAATATCCAAGGACTAAAAATTTGCTTTGCAACAGAGAACCAAGGATGTTCCAAAGAGTTGCCAACACACATCTCCTTTATCCACAAACCAAACAGAAGTTAGGGAGCAAATACTTGACAACTGATCAGTGTATTGGAAAATAATCAACAGCAGACAAAGGAACTAGAAATCATACTGCAAGGCTAGAGGAAAAAATAAAAATACTGCTTCAAAAGTATGGGTATTGACAGAACATATGATGAAAATGGATTCTAAATGGTATGTATCCAGTGCAAAAGAAGGTAAAAGACAAAGAAAAAGTGATCCTTTCCTGCGTTTAAACTTAATCCAGAGAAAAACAAAGAGCAGTGTTTGTACTCCAAATTGAGCTTTGGATATAATGTTTTAGAAAGAACTTGAAAAAAAAAAAAGACAGTAGTTTTTCTTTCCATTACACTGGTATTTATCCAAGTGCCTACTAATAAGAGATCATTAGCTGTGTCAATTGCACTATGGGTAATATTTACCATGGAAACCGTGTATTCCTGAATAATACATTCATGTCACATTTTCATCCCATAGACTATAAACTAGAATGTTTAACTTCAGAAAAACAAAACTAGTCAAACATGTTCTGTGAAAATTATGGACAATAACATCATGATATAGCAGAAAATTGATGGATTTTATGTCAGATATTCATGGCTATAAATTTTGAATCTACTTAAACATTCTAAAATTCCATTTCCTTATTTGTAGGATGAGTAACTAAATTATACTAAAGAATGCATGAAACAATATATGTAAAGGGCCTAGTACTGTATCATTTCTTTTTTTTTTTAAGTTTTTTTTTAAAGATTTTATTTATTTATTTGACACAGAGAGAGAGAGAGAGATTACAAGTAGGCAGAGAGGCAGGCAGAGAGAGAGGAGGAAGCAGGCTCCCTGCTGAGCAGGGAGCCTGATGCGGGCCTGGATCCCAGGACCCTGAGATCATGACCTGAGCCGAAGGCAGAGGCTTTAACCCACTGAGCCACCCAGGCGCCCCTGTATCATTTCTTGATAGAAGTTTGCTATTACAAAGGATCCTTTAGACAACCTGAAGATAGACTGTAGATTAGAGAAAGCAGAAAGGATGACCTTCTCAATGTAGTTGGCACACGTAAGAGACAAAAACTACCAAGACTTCCCTGAAGGAACCTGTGGTATTCCCTTCATTTAACCACTACGTGTGAATGAGGTGCCTGGAGTTGTGTGGTTAGCTATTTTCACAACCAACTGGGGCAGTCCTGCGAACTACCCATCAGACTATGGCACCTTTGCTCCTCGTTTTCTGTTCCATTTAGTTCAGTATGCATTTATTGCCAGATACTGAAAGTCTCGAAGGTAAATAAAAAGCACTTCATCTGTTGCTATTAGGCATTCACAAGAAAGAAGGTCATGGTAAGAAGGTCAGCACTTACAATAAAATTTTAAAGGGATTGCTGTAACGTACAAGAGGACCTTCAACTCAAGTTTTGCTAGAGAGGGTATCAGAGAGGGTCAGAGAAGGCTGGTGGGAAAGGAGTCAACAGCCTTAAACACTGCACCTAGACCAGAGGAGTGGGAGAGTTTTGGTGGTACAAAGGAGGGAACCAGAGTCAGAAAGGTGCTGGGTATTTGGGTGTCTGCTAGAAGCTGGATACATCTAGATAACTGATTAGAAAGAGAATTGCCTAGACCGATGATAGCACATATACTGACAAGACAAAGAGGCCTAGAAGAAATGAAATGTTGGTGGCTTAACCTCCTACAATGGCAAAGAGTTATCAAAAGGGAATCTTCACTTTTCATATACAGTATAGAATGCTATAGCCCACATGACCTGTGCCCCAATCTTTTATCATCACAGTGAATCAGAGATGGGAATTTGCACTGAAAAACTGTCTGGGTCAGGCTTTTAGAAGACAAGGACTTCAAATACAGAGTGATTGCAT
Organism: Ailurus styani; assembly: GCA_002007465.1. Lineage (NCBI taxonomy): Eukaryota > Metazoa > Chordata > Mammalia > Carnivora > Ailuridae > Ailurus > Ailurus styani. Next base: position 763,895 of record LNAC01000288.1, on the reverse strand, counting down.
TGGTATATCAATAATCACAAAATAGACCAGGCAGAGTCTGGTATCAAAATGTTGCATGGGAGGTGGCAGGTTAAGATATGAAGAGCCCTTCATTTCTGAGAACCATGAATTCCTCATTTGTAAAATAAGAAAACTGAGTTAAATCTGCATTTCCAATATCTTTGACAACATGCTCTTGTTAATAATATATAAACTAATAAATCTAAATAATTATTTTAAGTGCTTTTTCATTTGGGGTTACACTATTTATATTTAATTAATTATAAATTTAAAAACAGGATTTGTCACCATATTAATTTCCTAGGACTGCCATAACAAATTACTAGAAACACAGTGGCTGAAAACAACAGAAATGTATTTTCTCACAGAGACAGAGGCCATCTGAAATCAAGGTGTTGATGGGGGGTGGGGGTGCTCCTTCCAAAGACTGTGGAGAAGCCTTCCATTTCTCTCCCAGATCATTGTGGCTCCAGGCTTCCCTTGCCTAGAGCTGCATAGCATCCCACTCTGCCTCCATTTGCGTAGGGCATTCTCCATAGTGTTTCTGTGTGTTTTCTTTACTCTCTTCTGAGGACCCTAGTCACTGGATTTATGACCCAGCTTGAACCAGGATGATCACACTTCAAGATCCTTGTCCTGAGTACATCTGCTAAGACCCTAATTCCCAATGAGGACACATTCTGAGGTTCTGGGTAGACATATCTTTTTGAGGACCACTATTCAACCCACTACAATTATCAATAAATTGTAAAGTGGTATTTTCATGTTTGCTTCTGGTTATGAAAGAATAGCTTGTATCAGACCATCTCTCCAGCTAAGAATTTTGAAACCTGGATATAATACAAAAGGTCAAATGCAAAAGCAGGCGAGAATACCTCTGGCAGCCAGGACTTCACAGAGGCCAAGTCATAAGGAAATGCAGAAATGTCTTGAGAAGAGTTAGACACTCTGCCACTTAGCCTCTTGTCTATTCATAAGTATCACAGGCTAACATGTCAAGGCATCGACAATCCTATTGACAATCTCGGGGCATCAAAGAGACAAAAAGTGCAGGGGGCTAAAGAAGCCAGTACTTCAGTGACCAAGAGTCTGGAACATAGGAAGTGATAAAAAGTTAGCTTCCGACAATCTCTTCTTAAAATATTTGTAGTTTCATAAATTCTGCTGGATTGTAGGAAATAAGGACAAAGAAAACATTGGCTAAGAGGTTAAGAAGCTAAGTGAAGATTTTGACAATCTCATAGTGCTGGGAAGACAAAGAATCAAAAAAATGGAATTCAGCGTCCACCCATAAAGAAGAACCCTGGTATATATCCCAGACCTTTAGTGAGATTCCTAAGGGAATCTGAAGGGCTACACTAGAAATATAATCCTAGAAATATGATCAAGCAAAAGTAGGCCATATCTATAAAACTGGAAATCAGCTTTAAATTAGTTCCAATTCATGATTGGGTTTAAGTGATATTCCTGCACTCCAGTTATTTCCTGGAAGAAAATTAAACCCCATCTGGAACAAGATAACCTCACACTGAACCTCTACAATTGTTCATATGTATTATCTGGCATTTGATAAAAATTAAAAGGCATGCCCATAGACAGTACCAAATCAAGAAAAAAAACAAGAAAATACTTAGATATGACAAACATACTTGATAATCACTTTATTGGAATTATCTGAAAAGGACAGCAAAGGAACTATGATTACTATGTTTTAAAAATTGGTGACAAGCTGGGTGTTTCAATAGAGAACTGGCATTTGTGAAAACAAATTTAATGGAAATTCTAGATCTGAAAAATACAATAGCTAAAATTAAAAAATCAGAAGATAGGTTAAATAGTGGATTAGATAGAGCAAAAGAGATTAGTATAAATAAAAAATAGGCCACTAGAGAATGTTCCAATAGAAGAAGAGAGTACTTGAAAAAGGTAATCTGGTGTGTTTTCTTAAACAGCTTTATTGAGTTACAATTATATATATCATTACATTTTCTCATTTTAAATGTACAATATATTTATTATAAGCAAGGACCAATGATTTTAAGCACTTTATCATGCACTCATTGCCACTTTGGTAAAGTGTTTATTCAAATCTTTTGTCCTGTTTTTATTAGTTGTTCGTCTTATTAATGAGTTATAAAAATTCCTTATATATTCAAGATACAATTCCTTTATTAGATGTATGTTTGCAAATAATTTCTTCAAGTCTGTGTTTTGTCTTCCATTTTCTTAATAGTTTCTTTCAAAAAACAAAATGTTTTAATTTTGATAATGTCCAATTTCCCCTTTCTTTCCTTTTCTTTCTTTTTTTTTCTTTTTTTTTTTCTCTCTTTTCCTTTCTTTTCTCTTTTAGTAGATTATGCTTTTGGAGCCATATCAAAGAAATCTTTTCCTAACCCATGGCCACACAGATTTTCTTTTAAACTCTTTATAGCTTAATCTCTTAACATTCACCTCTGTCATATATTTATAATCTTTTATTAGTGTTCTGTTTGTCTCTAAATAATCACTTCAGAGTTATTTTAAGCTATAGGAACTGTTCCACCCATAATATATTGGGCTTGGATGGGTTTTACCCCCACTAATTTAAATCCAAATTAGAGGCATTTGTCAATTTATTATGACTTTAAAATTTTTTAATAATGGATTATTTTTGATACATTCTGTTTTTGAGCAAGTAATTCTAAATTGTGTATCTAGTGAGTGTCTTTACAAAATAATTTTCTAGATTTATTATAATTTTTAAACTTTTGATGTTTAATAGTGTTTTTTTCCTTTACTGATTTTATTAATAGATTAAATTAGTTAAACCACATATACAATTTATAACAAAACCCTGAGTAACAAGAGCAAAAATCAATAGTTGGGACTACATCAAGCAAAAAAGCTTTTGTGCAGCAAAAGAAATAATTAACAAAATAGAAAGGCAATCTACAGAATGGGAGAAAATATTTGCAATTCATATCTATTATAAGTGGTGACTATCCAAAATATGTAAGAAATTCATATAACTCAGTAGTAAACCAAACCAAAAACAAAACAAAACAAAACCCTCAAACAACTCAAACTGAATAGACATTTTTTCCAAAGAAGATATCCAAATATCCTCATGGTTAGCATCATTAATCACGAGGGAAATGCAAATAAAATCCACAATAAGAAATCACCTCACAGCTTTTGGAATGGCTGTCATCAAAAAGACAAGTGATAACAAATATTGGCAAGGATGTAGAGAAAAAGGAATTCTTGTGCACTGTTAATGGGACTGTATATTGGTAGAGCCACTATGGAAAACACTGTGGAGGTTCCTCTAGAGATTAAAAATAGAACTCTCATATGATCTGGCAATCTTACCTCTGGATACATCTCCAAAGGAAATGAAATCAGGAACTCCAAGAGACAACTGCACTCTCATGTTCATTGCAGCATTACTCACAATAGCCAAGATTTGGAAGCAATCTAAGTGTCCATCTGTGGATGAATGGATAAAGAAAATACATACAATGAAATATTATTCAGCCATTAGAAATCAGGAAATCCTACCATTTTATGACAATGTGGATGAACTCCTAGGGCACTGTGTTAAATGAAATAAGTTAGTTAAAGACAGACAATGAGCGTTATTACTTATGTGTTGAATCTAAAGAACCAGAACTCATAGGAAAAGAAAGTAGAATTATGGTTGCCAGAGCTCAGGGGTGAGAAAATAGGAAGATGTGGTCGAAGAGTACAAACTTTCAATATAGGTTGAATAAGTTGATGAATAAGTTCTGGGCATCTAATGTACAGCCTGGTGACTACAGTTAACAGTACTGTATTATATACTTGAAAGTTGCTAATAGACTAGATCTTGAATGTTCCTTTTTTCTTTAAAATTTAAATTCCATTTAGTTAACATATAGTGTAATATTAGTTTCAGGTGCACAATATAGTGATTCAGCACTTCCATACAACACCCGGTGCTCATCACAAGTGCATTCCTTAATGTCCATCACCTATTTAACCCATCCTCCCACCCACCTTCCCTCTGATAACCATCAATTTGTTCTGTATAGTTAAGAGTCTGATTCTTTTTGTATTTTTTATTATTTTTTGTTTATTTAGAGAGAGGGAGAGAGAGCATGAGTAGTGGGGAGAGGCAGAGGGAAATGAAGACAGAGAATCTTAAGCAGGCTCCATGCTGGGCATGGAGCCTGACACAGGGCTCAACCTCATGACCCTGAAACCATGATCTATGCTGAAATCAGGAGTTGGGCACTTAACCCACAGAGCCACCCAGATGCCCCAAGGATCTGTTTTTTTGGGTTTCTTCTCTCCCCCCGCCTTTGCTGGTTTGTTTTATTTCTTAAATTTCAAGTATGAGTGAAGTCATGTGGTATTTGTCTTTGCTTAACATAATACTCTCTAGTTCCATCCATGTGATTGCAAATGGCAAGATTTCATTCTTTTTTATGTCCGAGTAATATTACACTGTGTGTGTGTATGTGTGTGTGTGTGTGTGTATATACCACCTCTTCTTTATTCATATATATATACACACACACATACATACCACTTTTTCTTTATTCATTCATACTTGGCTGTTCCATCATTTGGCTATTATAGATAATGCTGCTATAAACATTGGGGAGCATGTATCCTTTTAAATTAGTATTTCTGTATTATTTGGGTAAATACCTAGTAGTACAACTGCTGGGTTGTAGGGTAGTTCTATTTTTAATTTTTTGAGGAAACTCCATACTGTTTTCCAGAGTGGCTGCACAAGTTTGCATTCCTCCCAACAGTGCAAAAGAATTCTCCTTTCTCCACATCCTTGTCAACACCTGTTGTTTCTTGTGTTGTTGATTTTAGTCATTCTGACAGGTGCGAGGTGATATCTCATTGTAGTTTTGATTTGTATATTCCTGACGATATGTATGTCTTGTGTATCCCTGATGGCCATCTGTATGTCTTCTTTGGAAAAATATCTATTCATGTCTTCTCCCCATTTTTAAATTGGATGATTTATTTTGAAGGTATTGAGGTTTATAAGTTCTTTATATTTTTTGGTATTCTTAATCAGTTATTTCATTTGCAAATATCTTCTCCCATTCTGAGGGTCGTCTTTTAGTTTTGTCAGCTGTTTTCCTTCACTGTGCAGAAGCTTTTTATTTTTATGAAATCCCAATAGTTTATCTTTGCTTTTGTTTCCCTTGCCTCAGGAGACCTATCTGGAATGAAGTTGCTATGGCCGATGTCAAAGAGGTTAGCGCCTGTGTTGTCCTCTAGGATTTCTATGGTTTCAGATCTCACATTTAGGTCTTTAATGGATTTTGAACTTATTTTTGTGTATGGTGTAAGAAAGTGGTCCAGTTTCATTCTTTTGCCTGTTGTCGTCCAGTTTTCCCCACACCATTTGTTGAAGAGACTGTCTTTTCCCATTGGATATTCTATTCTGATTTTGCCAGAGATTAACTGACCATATTGTTGTGGGTTCATTTCTGGGTTAAATGTTCTTACCACAAAAAAGAAATGGTAATTCTGTGAGGCAATGGAGTTATGATCCTACTGTGGTGATCACTTCACAATATATAAGTGTATCAAATCAACACATTATATGCTTTAAACATACATAATGTTTTTTTTAAAGATTGTATTTTATTTTGTTTATTTGACAAAGAGAGAGCACAAGTAGGCAGAGTGGCAGGCAGAGGAAGAGGGAGAAGCAGGTTCTCCGCCGAGCAGGGAGCCCGATGCAGGACTCGATCCCAGGATCCTGAGATCATGACCTGAGCTGAAAGCAGTCGCTTAACCGACTGAGCCACCCAGGCGTCCCTATACATAATATTAATATTAATTATATCTCAATAAATCTGGGGAAAATATGATTATATCCAATCTAGGATTTCCCAGTTACTCAAATTTGCCCTATGGATTGAATCCACTCGTTACTACTTACCCTACTAATCTCTTTGCTTGTATACATTTTGGTAGCTTCTCTGTTACAGTGGAGTACTATGGTCCATTCCATAAACATTTAATTTACTTAAATTCAAATAAACATGCTTAGAGAAAAGCTAACAAATCCCCTCAGCCAGTTTAGGACACAGGCACAAAATAAATTATAAATAGCGTAAGAAACCTGTAGAGTTTGTGAGTCTTCCCCTTTTTGGTAAGGTGAGTGGATGACCCAGACAATGGATGCAATTATGTCTGAAGTATTAAATGTCAATTGGTCAAAACCAATGGAAAAAATATGTGAGTAATTTTAATATATTCCTGACAATTAATGAGGAAGTGAAATATGTTGTTCAGCTGGCCATGAATTGTTTGTGATGACTTTTATTTGCAGGATTATTCATAGAGAAACAATGCCTAATGTACAGTTAAAAGAACTGGTCTATGAAAAAGAGTTAAAAAGATAGTCTATAGGGGAAAAAATGACAAAAAGAAGAGAAAAATCTTAACTTACATTTTCCTAGCGACGAAACATTTAAGTGATTAGATTTCTGAATATAGTTTTTCTCTGAGATTACTTACCTTACCTTGCTATTTACATTGGACACATTCATACATCCCTAGTACTATGCAGGATTATACAGACAAAATGTATGCTACACGTTATGAGTTAATTAAGAATTTAAGATTTTCCTCAAGGGTAAAGAGGAAAAAAAAAGAATTTCCTCAAGGGTAATTTTGTTTATGAATGACTTTTACATTATGGTTTGAGCTTAGAAACTAACCCTATGCTGTTTTGAAATATTTATTTTTTATTTTTTTAAATTTTTTTAATCCAGTCAATATAAGATTCCATCAGAGTTTGTTGGCATTTTGATCAACCCTCTGCTAGATCTTTATCTCTTTGCTCTCTAGTTAGTTGTTAAATTAGATTAAGAGGTTTTCTAGGGCTGGGGTTGACTTTTATTTATTGGTTCCATGTGCCTCATAGCACAATGAGTCATGTTACATATTAAAGACATTTACAGTGAATGAATTGACAGTCTATTTTTCAAAATGGCAAAATGATGACTCTTATAAGTATAAAATAAACACGTGTCAGAAATGTTATTCAGTTCATTAATTAGTGAGAGAATCAGTAAGATACTAAAACCAGTTCATTTTTTTTTTTAAGATTTTATTTATTTACTTCACAGAGGGAGAGAGATCACAAGGAGGCAGAGAGGCAGGCAGACAGAGAGAGGGAGAAGCAGGCTCCCCGCTGAGCAGGGAGCCCGATGTGGGCCTCGATCCCAGGACCCTGAGATCATGACCTGAGCCGAAAGCAGAGGCTTTAACCCACTGAGCCACTCAGGCGCCCACTAAAACCAGTTCAAAGAGCATTTGAAAAGCAAGGAATGAGTGTGTGCATGTGTGCAATTTAATCAGGAAAGTCAGGAATATTTCTGGCATAGATACAAAACAGGTGAATATCTTATAGTATAATAAACCATAATCTTTGGAGTTCTCCATCCCATGAGGCAAAAATTATTTTATTCTTTTCTGGAGTAAAATCTACAATTTAATGTATGAATTCACTTATTCTGAAGGCTTTAATCAATATGAAATAGCGATTTGATGTCAGTATATTCCTCTAGATAATGCTTATGTTGCTTTCACCCCTGAATGATATTGAAAAGATGTGTTTTCCCTAAGCCTGGGACCTTGTACAGTGAAGAAGTTGCCAGAATTGGAGTGGGGAGGCCCAGGTAGTGCTCCAGGCTTTCTCTTAGCCTGAAAAGACTACATACTGTATGATCCCAACTATATAACATTCTGGAAAATGCAAAACTATGGATATAGCAAACATTTCAGTGTTACCTAAGTTGGGTAGGGAGAGGGAAGAATAGGTGAAGCACGGAGAATTTCTAGGGCAGTGAAAATATTCTGTATGATAATGGTGGGTATATGTCATTACACATTTGTCCAAACTCATAGACAACACCAAGAATGAGTCCTAATAGAAACTATGGGCTTTGGGTGATGGGTCATCAATTGTAACAATTGTACTACTTTGGTGAGGGAGGTTGATAATAGGGGAGGCTTACACATGTGTGGACTCAGGGGGTATATGGGAAATCTCTGTGCCTTCCTCTCAATTGTGCTGTGAACCTAAACCTGCTCTAAAAATAAAGTCTATTAAAATGTAAATACATAATTTATTTTAAAAAAGGAAAAGATGTTTCCCACATTTTTAACTTATTTTCAAGTTTTGCCTGAATTAATATGTTCTTCCTAACAGTATCTATTAATTGAATATAGGAACATTGCTGCTAAGGGTTTACCATATAGCTGCTGATCCTATTAACGTAAAAATTCAGTTATACAAAATGACCCATTTTACTACCATTGTCAGATAATTGAGGTCTCACTGTAATGTTTTAGTGATTTGATTCCTCACCATTGTTCTAAATATGCTTTGTAACTTGCTCTTTGAGAAGAGATTACCTTTGAATATTTAGTGTCAGTAGAATTAATGGTTATAATGCACAGGATTACAATAAAAATCTTTGAACTCCAATTTAAGTCAACTTCGAAATGGAAAGTAGAGATTTGTGTTTAAAAAAATAATTAGGAGATGATTGCTTACTATGTGAACAATTAATAGATTTATTAATCATTTTGAGTAAGAAATAAAGATATGTACAGTAGACTTCTGTAGTATTTTTATAAACAATAGAATGTTAGAACTAGAATGGACCAGGGGAGCTATTGATTGCAACCCCTTCACTTATAGGTGAGGAAACTGAAGAGAATTTACACAGCTTGTCAATTGTTATGAAACACTGTGTGACTAATAAAATGATATATAGCTTTGCCATAACATATCTCTTACATGTATGAGGTATAACAATTGTCCAGGATTTAATTGGGCTAATTGCTGAATCAGTAGAGATACGGGATAGGCACTATATATATAGTTTTTTTTACAGATAATGAAATCAGTGTCTTGAACTGAAATGACTCATAAAACATTACCAGTTTAGTGAAACTGCTTTATGTGAGTTTCTACCTACAAAAGAAGCTGGATTTTAAAACGTGGAAATATTTTGGGAGAGTAGAAAGGGATTATAAGGGAAAATGTGTGAAGCTTGTGATCCGCTCTTAAATAAAGTTCTATTTTCTCCCCACCCCCCAAAAATTATGTTCTCTAGGGGATATGACTAATATTGATGAATAAAAGAACCTTACCAGAAGATTTTATTCTTTTTTGTAGATTTGGAGGTAGCAGGGCCCCTTTTGATACAAAGTGTGTTGGTTTAGAGGACTCGCGCCTTCAGTATTCCGGTCTAGAGAAAATGATCGGAGTTGAGAACATAGACAAGGAAAGTATTGTCTGCTTCCCACCTCCCATCTCTAAAATGCATGAGTGTCTCAAGAAAAATTACCTCTGCCTGCATGTGGCAGAGATAACATTTCTTGAGAAAGTTCTAGTGATTGGTAACACAGATCTCAGAAAAAGGAAAAATATTAAATGGATGGTCAATTTAAATAGTACAGTGTTGAACTACTACAAAATAATAGTTCTGTCAAACTGAGGGGTGATGGTGGGAGGTGGGTGGGGGATGGGCTAGTTGGGTGATGGTTATTGAGGATGGCACTTGCTGAGATGAACACTGGGTGCATGGAGACTTTGAGGGTTTTAGATCTTCCCTGACTACTCCAAGTGCCCTTCGTGTTTAATGCCTTCTGTGAGGTTAGACACATGGTTCCCTGACTCTCTCATTTGGTGAGTGTAGGTGTGGGAGGAGGAAGATTGTCCCCTTTTCTCTCCCAGTTCTCTGGAGCTGACTTACAAGTCCTCCCTGTGGATTTTTAAATCACTCATCTCTGTTCACTCCCTGAAGAACCCATGTCCCCAGACTCAGTGCCTTCAGTACCCCACTTATTTTTTCCTCTCTACCCCACCACCTGTTATCATCTTTGGTGATTTTTTAACTTTTTTGTCGGTGCCACAATGAACAGCTTAATCCCAACTTACTGAATAGCTACCGATCTTATTCTCTTCACTGTAGCCCCTCCCAGCCCCCTCCTCACCTCCAGTGTCTCTGCTGTGTATTAGTAAGCCTGAATCAAGTCTGTGTCATTTTGTGTCATTTTACCTGATTTTCAGTATTCGTCAGGTGAAACTTCAGCATGAAATATGCATACTCTTTAGCAAAGGCCTCTCACATTTGCCTATCTGCTCCGCCTATGTGCAGGCTTCAAAGGCAACCATCGAGGGTGCAATGCCACCCAATTGCCTTACTTTACCAAACCTAAGTAAGAGCAGAATGTTGGGATTCAGCTAATACTAGGAATGCTGCAGCACTACATTTTCTTCAAATGAAAAACAGTATGAATGTCCTTTTAATATAAAGACTTTTCTTTTGTATTTTAGTCTTGGCTGCTGTGTTTTTAACTTTTCATTCTGTTGGGGGAGATTAAAGACAGAGGATCATTATGAGTCTTCTAAGAAGCCAAGGGACTGCAGTTAGATTAAAAGCTATTTATTCTGCACTTTGTATTTTCTTTGGTCCTTATTTTCAGATTGAACATAAGGTATCTGCAGCACAGATTGCTTTCAGAAAGATGAATTTGACTAAAAATCATACTATGCATTCATTCAATAAACATTTATTTTTGAATACCTCCTATAATTCAGGGTCTCTGCTAGCCCACGGCACATAAAAATGAATGAGAAAACCTTTTTATCTTTAAGGAGCTGTAGTGGATTCCATGGTGCTGTGCCCATAGACTGTCACCCCAGCTGCTTGGATGTTAGTGGCTGACAGTTCTTAGCTAGTCTCTCTGTGGGCCTTGCCCATAACTGAGGAAAGCCACCTCACCCAAGGTTGTGCTCCTATCCCAGAGGGAAACCACATTTAATGCCTGCTCAATAGGGGGATTGTTTCTTTTGCCCCTATTTAGGACAATTCTGAAGGGCCCTTTCAACATTAGAGCTCCCCACAAGATTGGCTGAGGCTTTCTTTGTCATTGCATTAATTCACAGTTCAGTGTCTCCCTCTGTCCAACCCTGCTTCTTTTGCTCCTCACAATTTTTGATCCAGAGAACACAAAATCGTTTCTGGTAAACTTCTTGAAGACACATCTATATTTTAGGATCTGATTCCTGGGGACCCTGCTTGCAGTGAGAATTCACTCTCTGGTTGGAGGGGCCACAACATTAGTAATTGTGATAATAGTTTGAAAATTACTCTAGTAGATGTAACCCATGTCATTAGGAGAGAGGCATTTAGCTCAGATTATGGTAGAGGTGGGGTCACCTTTTCTAGAGAAGGCAACTTCTGAACTTAGATTTTAGTATCACTAGTAGTTAAACACAGAGCTTTGGGCATGGAGGAGCAGAAGAGAAGGGATTTTTGGACATAGAAAGCAAAGGCAGTGACCTGTAGGTGAGCTTGACACATTCAGGAAACTTCTAATAGATTAGTATGACCTGAACCTATGGGCAAGAGAGAAAGTGAGGAGAAATGATGAAGGGGTGTACAAGACCCAGTTCATGAGGAACTTGTCTTAAATGTTGAGGAACTTGCGTTTTATACTGAGAACATTTGGACTGTCGACATTTTAAGCAAAAGACTTAGATCGACAGTAGTATGAGCATGGGTTAGGATGAGGTGAGGGTGGAGAGATGGAGGTCCTTTATGAAGATGTGGTGGAAAATCAGGTAGTGAAAAATGGACAATATCATGGCAGAAGATAGGAGCAATGAGAGGATTCAGGAGCTAATAGGGTATAAGAGAGAAGGATGAAGAGACATACCACTCTTAGTATGAACTGATAAGGAACATAAAAGAAGGGCTTTGAGGGGCACCTGGGTGACTCAGTCAGTTAAGCACCCAACTCTTGATTTCCACTCAGGTCATGATCTCAGGATCGTGGAATTGAGCCCTGCATTGGGCTCTGCACTCAGCGCGGAGTCTGCTTTTCCCTCCCCCTCTGCTCTTCTTGTTCCCCCCATCTATCTATTTCTAAAATAAGTAAAGTATTTTTTTAAGGAAGGGATTTGAAGGCAAATGTGCTAATCTTAGTTTTGAACACACTGAGTCTGAAAGTTTTTATGGGGCATCCAAGTAGGGGAAAAGAAGGAGAGAGAGACAGGTGCATATAGGTTGTACTTGAAGCTGAGCCTTGGGATAGGGTAAGGAGAGATGAAAGGAGAAACTGTCACTTTGGGGGAAATCACAGTGTTTAAAGTAAGGCTCCATGGAGGAGGCCACAGAGCCAGACTTCTGGAATCAGTACTGTGTTATGGTTGCTATCTACTTCATACCAAGGTGAATATGTTTTTGAGTTTTTAAGTGTGTCCATTTAATTACCTTTCACAGTAGTCTTTCTTGGGCCAATTGCCTTTATATTATAAATGAGGAAACTCACTTGAAGATAGGTTGTTATGCTAGTCCTATTGTATAGTAAGTCAATGGTTTGGCCAGGCCACTTATTTGAAAGATGACTGGAAAGTAAGATCTAGGAAGAGTTCAAATTAGTTTATAAATTAATTCCTCCTGTTTGCAGCAGGATATGATTTTAGTTATCATATCCTCATGAACCCAGTCAGTCTGAAAATATTTTATGACATTCACATGCATGACATCTTCAATGTCCCAAGCTTTCCTTTTTATACTCTTACCTCTTCCTTAACATTGTTTTTCTGTTCTTTTTTTTCGGATTTAAAGTTAACAGCCATCTGCAAAAACTGTATACAACAAAACTATAAATATTAGTGCTCTACCTGATCTTTCAGTTATGTCTCTTAAATCGAACCTTTTAGTAACCGTATTCATAAGGCATGTTATAAAATCTCCCATCTGATTACATATTACATACATACATACATAGCATGGCAAATGACATCATTCATTCTCAAAATTATCTTTGTTTTTTTTTATCCTATATTATTCTTGGTATGGATGCATATGGCACAGCACATATTCCAAACAAACTGCAGTTCTTTTTTTTTCCCCCTTCTTTTTTTTTTTTTCTTTATTTAGGAAAGACTGTTTCTCTGTGGCTTTCAGAACTTACTACAGGTATTTAATTAAATGTAGATTGTATGGTACATTAGTGACCATCAAACATTATGTCTTTCAGCAGGCAATTAAAAAGGGCAAAATATTCTAAATTAATTTTTAAATACCTTCTTCCAATCATTAAGCACAGTTACCACGGCCATATTTTGTAAATTTAAAACACTGGAGTTCTCACAAGTATGCTTGTCACAGTCGTTTTTATTGATGATCTATCTGAGCTTCATTTCCTAGCTGAGAAACCTTGTCGGTCAATTTATTCCAACATAACACCGTTTGGTTGGGTGGTTATTAATCCTGTAATTGTTCACGGCATGCCAGGAATAATTCAGTTAATTATTACAATATGTCTTACTTTGCCATGCTTCTCTATGTCAAAATACCCTTTGCATATATTGGAAGAAAAATCAGATGCTTATTTAAGTTCTAGACATAAAAATTGATTACTAACTAAAAATATAGAAGAACGACATTTTGTGTTTGCCCTCATAGACTATCTGCTGGCCTAAATGCACTTTGATGAATTATAACCTCCTGATTTTAATTGATCCATCACCTCTATTTTTTTGAAGAATTTGGAAGAAGGAATCATTTTAACTGAGTATTAGTTTCAATTAAGTGCCAGAGTGTAACAATTCACCCTCAATCTTACTAAAAAGAGAATTTTATTTTTTTCCAATCCAATATATGGAAATAGAGCTAATGTCTACAGTTCCATTACGGTCATGAAATTAAATGTTGTGCACTTAGGTAAAAAGTGTGATGATGTATATAATAACTTTCATGCACAGAATTAAATTCAGTTAAAGGTATTTGGGGTTGGATATGCCTGAATGGATTCTAGAATATAAAAACCCATCAATAAAACATAATAATGTATGGATTATTACATTCTAACACTCACAATAGGTTATGTTAGTTCACTATAGAAATGGAAAATGCAATATTCATTATGCAGCACTGTACTTGCATTAAATCAAGTTCAGCAGAGGCCTTCCGTAAGAGAAAGGAATATAACCATTGCTTTATGGTTTGCTTCTTTAGCTAACTGACTTATAATAAACAAATCACCATGTGCTTTTTAACCAAATTAACATCCTTCTCTCAGGTCAAAGGAACAGTAGCATTAATTGGCTGTGGCTAAAGGACTCTGAAGGATTTAAAGACAAAGATGACTTCATCTCTGCTGATGGTGGTGAGGGAGCATAAATACAAAATAATAAATAAAAGATGCATTCTATTTCATCTGATAAAAATCACAGGCATTAAGATGAACCTATGTTGTGAGCTAGAGATCGCTTAATTTGGAGTTGTTTTTATTCTAGATTTGCTACATAGTTTTATGAGTTTGGCAAGTCCTTAAATCTTAATTTACCTATAAAAATGGCACTATAATACTTGCTTTGCAAGTTGGACATAACAATGGAATGACGAGTGTAGGAGATCTCTTTTTTAATGTTTAAGCACTTTATTTTATTTTTTTTTAAGCTGTTATTTATTTACCTGAGAGAGAGCACAGGCAGGGGAGCAGCAGAGCGGGAGGGAGAAGCAGAAGAGGTGGGGCTCTAACCCAGGACCTTGGGATTATGACCTGAGCTGAAGGCAGACGCTAAACAGATGGAGCCACCCATGCACCCTGTTTAAACACTTTTTTTTTCCTGTTTAAACACTTTTAAAGATGATATTAAGAACATAACTTTGCACCTAGACTATTATTTAGAAGTACATACCATATATATTAGGTATAAGATGTATTAGGAATGAATTGACCTATTCATTACTTCTGTAACCTATTCATTTTTCTGAAGTACTTCATAGGTTAACATATGTTATGATATTTTTGGTATATATGATTTTGGTATAATAAAGAACATATCTGGTCTTTGTCCCTGGTTCCCCAAGTAGAGCTTCAAAACTCAGGGAATTTCCTTAGTGGTGAGTGTCTTTGTTATGATAACGATGGCTCATCATGTGCTTCTGTATAGCTTTAGGCCTGGGGACTGATCACCAGAAAGGTCAGACACAAGATTACAAGGTCAGAATTTTGGGTCAGCCTGACCTCCAGGAGGGGGAGGGAGACTGGAGGTTGAGCTCTATCTTGTGGCCAGTGATTTAATCAATCGTGCTTACATAATGAAACCATAATAAATCCTTGGACACTGAAGCTCCATGGAGCTTCTTGATGGGTGAACCCAATGATGTACAGGGAAGGTGATGTACCAGACTCATCCGCGAAGGGGACTGGAAACTCAATGTGCGGGACCTTCCCAGACCTTTCCCTTTGTGATTCATCCTTACTTGGTTGTTCTGGAATTGTAAACTTTGACAGAACTATAATCATAAGTATAGCACTTTCTTGAATCCTGTGAGGTGTCCTGGTGAATTTGAAGCTGAGGGGATCTTGGGAAACGCAAACTTTGTAATTAGTCAGGCAGAAGTGTGGCTGGCATCTGAACTAAGGGAACTCTTGTGGTGGACTGATCCCTTAAGCCTATAGAGTGTGACAATAGGGTACTTAGTGCCAGAATTGTATTGTAGTGCTGTACTTGGGTGGAAATGGAATATTGGGAACAGAGAAAATAAACAGAGTATTTCCCCTAAGCATGACAATATTATTGCAAACTGAAAAAGAAATCCCATAAAAATCATTGTGAAAAATGTGCAAGATACCATATTTAATTTTTAAGTGAATATAAATTCTATACAGTACAAAATGCCCGATAAAAGTTAGTTTAATTAAGCCACATAATGGACTATTTTAAAATTTGCAAATGCAGCTCTATTTTTTTTAATCCATTGACTTTCAGTAAATAGGTGTGCCAAAAATTTAATTTCACCAATTTGGCAAAATATCTACCATGATGATACATCTGCTATAAAAGCCTAGAAATGCTGTAAAATACTTATAAAATATCATAAGTATTTCTTTAAATACAAGCTGAACTTTAAATAAAGTAACTAAAAATGTCCAGAGAGTAAAAACAAAAAGGAATCTAAAACCCTGCAGATCTCCTATTTGAGGATGGAGGATGAGAATGGTGGAAGGCGTTGATTTAGGTAATATGTGTGTTGCCCACTTTGAGCCAAGGGAGAAGGTGTAAAGTCCACACGTGTGAGCTGGTTCTTTGGGGGGCTTCATGCTCAGTAAAAATGTATAATAAAAAGAAAAAAAAACTTGCCATTTTTTTCCTGGTAGTCTTGTATATTTTGTAATCTGATTTCTACTCTGATTGCATATATTAAAATGCATTAATGAACTAATAGGAATAAAAGCATACTCTGAAGCTGAAAACTAAGTAAAGGCAGATCCTTTGGAATAAGGAGAACTGGGGAGTTGGCTTAGGTCTTTTGACTATTTCTCTCATGTGATGAAAAATGACATAGCACACCCTGAAAAATTATTCTAGTAGTGTACAGTTGGTTACCAATAAACCACTTCCTTATAGGACTCTGCTGCAGGAAAGGTATCTGTCTTGAACTTTGGTGCTGAGTATAGATGAGAGAAATCCCCTTTGAAATTCTGTATCTAAAAACTGGACCTCTGGTGGATTTGCAACCCAAATCCATGTTATATGGCAGGTCAGATAAACTCAAGACAGATACCCGGCAGATTAAAAAAAAAAATCCTTTCTGGAGGAATTAACATTTCATGCTAGGACTCATAATTTTCACAGATAATTTTTTTTTATTATGTTCTGTTAGCCCTGTATAGTACATCATTAGTTTTTGATATAGTGTTCAGTGATCCGTTAGTTGTGTATAATACCCAGTGCTCATCACAACACGTGCCCTCCTTTCACAGATAAAATTTTAAGAAATATGGGGTCTCAGTGAAAATTTTCATTTTTTAAAAAGATTTTTATTTATTTGAGAGAGAGAGAGAGAGAGAGAGAGAGAGAGAGAGAGAACAAGCGGGGAGGAGAGGGAGAGGGAGAGGGAGAAGCAAAGTGAAGGCAGACGTTTAACTGACTGAGCCACCCAGGTGCCCCTCGGTGAAAAATTTCAAAACATTCAAAGGAACAAGTCATCATGGATTGCATTCCATAGAAATAATAGCGGTATCAGATATGCTAAAAATTCAAGAATTATCTGTTTCAGAATATAATACATGTGCAATATGATTGTCTTAGACTTCAAGCTGCTATACCGAAACATCACAGACTAGGTAGCTCATAAACTTCAGAAATGTATTTTTCACAGTTCTGGAAGCTGGAAGTCCAAAATCAAGTCACTGGCAGTTTTGGTGTCTAGTGACGGCCCACTTTCTAGTTCGTAGACAGTATATTCTGGCTGTGTTGTCACATGATGGGAGGGTCTGGAAAACTGTGGAGTCTCTTTTATAGGGCACTAGTCCCATTCTTGAAGATTCTACTCTTATGACATAATCACTTCACAAAGGCCCCATCTTCTATTACCATTGTCCTTGGGGTTTAGAATTTCAACATATGAATTTTGGGGGCATGTAAACATTCAGACCATAACTATGATAAAATAAATTTTTGCATAGATTGAACATAACAGAATGGCCAAAAAGATTTGAAGAGCAACCATATAGAACTCTAGAAATAAGAATATAATATATTAAATTAAACTGTAATGGGTAATTTTACCAGCAGGTTAGTTGATAGTTAAGTGAAAAAATCAGAATGTAGCATAGAGAAACAAAGAGCTAAAAAAGGGTGAAAAGTAAGTTAAGAGAAATGGTTGAATACTGTTCAGAAGTTATGAAGAATTTCTATTCTTAGATTCAAAATAGGGTCTGAAACTCATATCTAGGTCTATTGCAGTGAATTTGAAAAGTTTCAAAGACAAAGGGAAAATCTTTATAGCAGAAGAATAAAACAGATCATCTCTGAAGGGGTGAAATTTTGCTTGAAAAGTGAGTTCTCAATAATCATGAAAACCAGAAAGTAGAAGTTGTTTTCAATATATTCATATAAAATGACTGTCCATATAAAATTGTGTTTATAGTGAAAATCTCTTTCAAAATGGTGATACAAAATAAAATTCAGACATATCTAAGAAACTTTACCATCAACAGACCCACATTAATAGGAGTTCTAATGCATGTATTATCCACAAAAAGAAAATGATTGCCCGTGAAGCAAAAATTATGAGCAGAAGGAGTGGTAAATATATGGATAGATAACCAGTAATTATAAGGACCAAGAATAATAAAATTTTGTGAAATTTTAAGGAGTATATATCAAAACTATGAGACAGTTGTATACCTAAAACTAATATAACCCTGTTTTTTTAACTACACTGGAATTAAAAAAAGAAACAAACAAATAAAATGAAGAACAAAAGAATAAAAAAGAGACACAAACCAAAAAATGGATTCTTAACTATAGAGAACAAACAGAAGATTACCAGAGGCAAGGTGAGTGGGGGGATGGGTAAAATAGGCAAAGGGGATTAAGAATACACTTATCATGATGTGCCCTGAGTAATGCATTGAATTGTTGAATCACTACATTGTACACCTGAAACTAATATAACACTGCATGTTAAATATACTGGAATTAAAATAAAAACTTAATGAAGAAAGAGACAATTATAATCTATAAGTTAGGAGAGGAGTGACTGATGTTAAAGTTTTCTAAGTGCCTTACACTGGAGGAAGGTAATGATACTGATTAAGTTTATGTATTGGTAAATTTGAAATAGAGTATATAACTTCTGAAGTAGTAGAGGAAAAATTATGACATAAAACATAGCTTTGCCCTGGTTAAGGAGAAATCTTTTAACAGACACTGATATAAAATAATACATTTTTCTTTTTAAGATTAGAACTTGGAGAAAAAAAAAGGCAGGAAAATCTGACTACCAACTCAGTGCGATGACAAAGAGGTTTGCCAGTTCTGTCTCAGGTTTGAGCAAATATACAAAGTTGGAAGGCTTCCCTGAGAATTTGTAACTATGGGAATGTATTTCATACCATATGGGGGCTTATATTTCCATTACTTGCATGATCCAGGAATCTACTATTCAGGGTATTATCATAAGATTGGCCTTCATCTGGTAAAAATCACTTTTGGGGACTAGTTAAAATATGAAAAACTGTTCTGCATGCATGATACCTCAACTCAAGTTACACGGTATCAGGGATGGTGAGCCCACATTACGAACTTATAAATACATGAGGAAGAAATGCATACCAAAGAAGTCTCAGCTGAGACAACAAGCAGAGTAATAGATCATATGATAAAAAAAGATCATGTGATAATTGGAGAACATTTAAAACAGTATGATAAAAATCATTAAAGACAGAGTGACATCAGCAGGATGACAAAATGGCAGAAGCCCCAAACCTGCCAACCAAGAATAACTATATATGATAAAACTGTCCTTCAGAAATGAAGGAGAGGGGCTCCTGGGTGGCTCAGTGGGTTAAGCTTCTGCTTTTGGCTCAGGTCATGATCTCAGGGTCCTGGGATGGAGCCTCGCATCAGGCTGTCTGTTTGGCAGAGAGCCTGTTTCCCCCTGTCTCTCTGCCTGCCTCTCTGCCTACCTGTGATCTCTCTGTCAAATAAATAAATAAAATCTTAAAAAAAAAAAAAAGAAATGAAGAAGAAATAAAGACCTTCTCAGATAAACAAAACTGGAAGGAGTTTATTATGACTAGATCTGCCTTAAAGAATGGCTAACAGGAGTCCTTCACGTTGTAATAAAGGTGATCAGAAAGCAACACAAAAACATGAAAATGGAAAGATCTTTGGTAAAGGAAAATGTATATATCTTAGACAAATACAGAACCCTGTAATACTGTAATGGTGCATAAATCACCTTGAGGCATAGAATTAAAAAAATAAAAGCATACAATAACAATAACTGTAAAACTATGTTAGTGGATACAAATTATTAAAAAATTCATTTTGACATCAATAAAATAGAGTGGGGGCAGAGTGATGTGAAGGAGTATGTAAAGATGTAGAAGAGTTTATATATGTGATTGAAATGATCAATTTAAAACAATTTACAAAATGGCAATAGTAAGTCTTTCCTTGTGCATAGTTTCTTTAAATGTAAGTGGATCAAATTTCCCAATCAAGACACATAGAGTGGCTGAATGAATAAAGAAACAAGATCCAACTAAATAATGTCTTCAAGAGACTTGCCTTATATATAGGGGTATACATAGGCTGAAAGTGAAAGGATAATAAAATATATTCCATGCAAGTGGTAACCAAAAAGCAGCAGAGTGACCATATTTACTTATATCAGAGAAGATAGATTTTAAATAAAAAACTTACAAAAGAAAAAGATTATATCATAAAGAATCAATTCTCTAAGATATAACTATTATAAATAAATAAGCATCTAACAAGAGAGCTTCCATTTATCTGAAGCAAACATTGTCAGAATTAAAGGGAGAAATAGGCAGTCATATAATTATAGTAGGCTATTTTAACACCTAACTTTCAATGATGGATATATCAGCCAGACGGAAGATCAGTAAGAAAACAGAGGACTTAAACTAACACTATGGATCAATTGGACTTAACAGACATATACAGAATATACATTCTTCTCAAATGCACATGGAACATTCCCCAGAATAGATTACATGTTATGCAGCAGAACAAGTCTTAAATTTAAGAAGACTAAAATCATATCAAGTACCTTTTTCAACCACATGGAATGAAATTACAAATCAGTAGCAAACAAACAAACAAACAAACAAAATGAGAAATTCACCAGTGTGTGGAAATTCAACAACGTGCTTTTGAAAAATTAATGAGTCAAAAAGAAATCACAGGAAAAATAAAAAATATAATTAGACAAATGGAAATAAAAGCACAACATACTAAAACTTATGGGTTGTAGCAAAAGCAGTACTAAGAGGGAAATTTATAGCAATAAATATCTACATAAGAAGGAAGATCTCAAATCAACAACCTAACATTATACCTCAAGGACTAAAAAAAGAATAACAAGCTAAATCAAAAGTTATCATAAGGAAGGGAATAATAAAGCAATAACACTAGCAGAAGTAAAATTGAAAATGGAAAAACTGAAAAAAAGATAAAACTAATAATTGTTTTTTTCTGAAAAGATCAACAAAATTGACATACCCTTAACTATACTAAGAAAAAAAGAAAAGTTTAAAAAGTCAGAAATGAAAGAGGAGACATTACAACCGATGCCACAAAACTAAAAGGAACATAACAGTCTATTATCAGTAAATGTACTCCAACAAGAAGGATAACCTAGGAGAGATGGATAAATTTCTAGAAACATATAATCCACTTCATGAGGAAACAAAAAGTCTGAATAGACCTATAACCACTAAAGAGCTTGAATCATAATCAGAACATCTCACAAACAGAAACCAGCCCAGGACCAGATAAGAGAGGATTCTTTTGGGCGCCTGGGTGGCTCAGTGGGTTAAAGCCTCTGCTTTCGGCTCAGGTCATGATCTCAGGGTCCTGGGATCGAGGCCCGCATCGGGCTCCCTGCTCAGCGGGGAGCCTGCTTCCCCCTCTCTCTCTCTGCCTGTCTCTCTGCCTCCTTGTGATCTCTCTCCCTCTGTGAAATAAATAAATAAAATCTTTAAAAAAAAAAAAAAAAGAGAGGATTCTTTTTCCATTATGTAGCTTTGGAACCCTTGTCAATCATGATCAAATATACAGTTCACTTACAAATAGTTAAGACTGTAAATGTTGTGTTATGTGTGTACCACGACAAATAGAGAAAAATAATTGAAAACATAATTGAAAAAATAAAAAAAGATTAAGAATCTAAAAAAATAATACGAGTGTAGGACGGTTAAGTAAAAAGACCACACTAAACTTTTAAACAAAAGAATATTGTCATTGAAATTTAAAACACAAAAGATGGGTTAAACAAAAATGTTATATTGACCAGAAGAGTCAGTTAGCAAACTGGGAAACAGATTGTAGAAGTTACACAGGATGCAGCAGAGTGAGATGAAGAGATGGAAAATGTGAACAGTTCAGAGACATGGAGGAGGTAACTAGATGTTTATTAATGTCTGACTTGAGTTCCTGAATGAGAAATAGAGGGAATGAGGGAAGTACAAGACTTCAAGAGATGAATTTGAAGAATATTGTTGAAAGACCTGATTACTCAGATTTAGGAAATAAAAAGAATTCCAGGTGGAAATAAAGATGAGTAAATCCACACCCTGACACAAGTTATCTAGATTGTATAATCCTACAGTTTAAAAAAGGTCCTTTGAGCAAAGGAAGAAATAGATCTTAAAAGCAAGCAAAGAGATCTGCGAAGAAATAATAAATTTATTTATCTCAAAAGCAAAATTAGAAGCCATAAAAAATGTAAGATATTCACAGGGCTAACATTAAAAAAAAAAAAAAAAGAAGAAGAAGAACCTGAGTTCTGAAATTCAAGAATTGTATTGAACAAGGACTATTTTAATGTAATTCCTTCTGCTTTTTAAAAGATGCAATTAAGTAAGTGAAAAGGCAAGCCACAGATTAATACTTATGCATATACTGATAAAGGACTTGCATCCAGAATAGGTAAAGAATTCCTACAAATGCACAAGTAAAAAGGTCAACACACTTGGATAAAGGGACATACTTCTTCCATAGACCTTTTGCTAAAGAAGGTGGCCAATGAACCATTGACTTACGAGAAAACATGTTCATAGATATAAATCATTAGTGAAATTCAAAATGAAGTCACAATGCACAGCCATCAAGGTAGTTAAAATTAGGAGAAAAAAAAGATGTGATGAATGTTAGAAAATTTGTTGATCAATTGGAACCCTCTGTAGAGGAGGAAAAAAAAAGTATTTCAGTGAAAACTGTGCATTATCTAGAGGACACTCCTGTAAGTCATTTGATCCTAGCTTTTGTCTTTAAGCTATTTTACAACAATGCATCTTCTCCCTAGGGCATACTTTTTCTGGTTCTTTGATTGTATTTCTGTTTATTATCTTTGAGCTATTTTCAACTCTACATGAAAATGTTTCTCTTTGGATTCTCTTTTAACTGATTCAGCTTGATTTTCTCATTGAATATGTTAAATAAAATGTTTAATGTGTTCATTTTTATATCTGTATGAAAGTCATAATTTTATCTTATTTTGAAAATTATCTTTTAATCTCTTACAGTGCTGGTGGAGGTATGAAATGATAGCATTGTTAGGAAAACTGGCAGTCTCTACATAAAGTGAACATATTTATTAATATATTATGTACATTTCTCTATGAAATACGTACATATGTGCAGCAAAGAAGATACAAGAATGCTCATATTGAGCCCTATTTGTAGTAGCTGATGCCTGGAAACAATTCAG
Source organism: Ailurus styani (assembly GCA_002007465.1). NCBI lineage: Eukaryota > Metazoa > Chordata > Mammalia > Carnivora > Ailuridae > Ailurus > Ailurus styani. The sequence goes on along the minus strand of LNAC01000288.1, from coordinate 740,604 downwards.
ATGTACACAACAACACAATGGTGAAATAAATTGTGTTATCAATAGGCAATGAAATATATCCATTGATAATTAAAATGAGCAACAAAACAGAAAGAAACCCTCTATAAAACATGAGTGGATATTATAACCATCATGTGGAATGAAAGCAGCCAAACAAAAGACTATATGCATAATTCCACTTATATAAAGTTAAAAAAACAGGCAGATCTAATCTGTAGTTTTAGAAGTAATTACGCATTGAGGACTACAGTTATTTGAGCCAGGGGAGTAATAACTGAAATGGGGCATGAGCAGAGATTCTGAGGTGATTGTAATGTTCTACTCCTTGCCCTGGTTTCAGTTATGTCAATGTGTTCCCCAAACAAAAATTCACCAAGCCATGTATGTCAGTCTCACGTGCATTTCTCAACATGTGGTACTCCAACTAAATCGTATGTATATTTGTATATATAGTACATGTATCTGTTAAAAAGTGGATAAAATAAAAACACTTTCAGACAAGCAAAGTATATGCCCCAGAGACCTTAGCTGACAAAAAAGTACTAAGATATATATGAGTAAGAAGAATATTATATCTAGAAGGTAGGCATGAGATGCAGGAAACAATAGTGGGCAATTACCTTTAACAGGAAGGCTAAGCATTGGGCAGTTGTGTTCAGATTATGAGATTGTAAACAGGGCAGAACTAAAAGGCAGAGTAATAATAACCTGTATGACAGAAGGAAGTTATGAGAATTAAATTTATCCTTAGGTTAAGCCAGAGGCTCTGCCCCACCGTCCTGGTTCACTGCTCCTGACCTTACATTCAGAATCCCATTTGTGCTTGCTCTCTGCTCCACCGAACCACTTTTGCTTCCCAGGTTGTTGTCCCTGAGGCCATCTCCGTTTACTCCCACCCGCTGTCAGCCCCCAGGATCCGCGTCAGTGCCAAGCCCCAGATTCTCCGTTCCTTGCTCAAGGAGGTGTGTCAGAAACAGGTTAGTTATCAACACCGGCTTCTGTGCAGTTCAGAAATCCCGTCATGCTCTGCACTTTCCCACTTGAGCATTGGCACTGATTTCATGTTGCTCTAAGAGCGCCAGGAAACACTTTAGGGTTATACAAATTTAAGCATCGAAGCAGCTCCTGCTTCGGAGTGTTTTACTTTGTTTTCTTCATTGGCCTTGTTGTGGTGACTTAGCTCTCAGCTTCTGTCAATTAAGGGATGGATGATAAGTGGACAATGCTTCTGTATAGGCCAAGGAAGATTTTCTTTGTTCTGGGAATGAGACTTACTCTGCTAAAGTCTGCCCTGCTTAAATCACTGGCACAACGAAATCACCGAAGCATTCTCTGGAGGAGTTGAGGCTTCTCTATTCTGCACACCCTGCTTTTGAGTTATTGATATGGTGTAACAGAACAGGTGGTTGAGACGTTTGTTGATATCATTCATTAAGGCGTATATCCTTGTACTTTCCGGGGAATATTCGAAAGCCATATGTGAATAATTTTTGGACTTTCAGTCAGTTTGGCTTATATGTGTTGCTGCTCCCATCCATTCATACAGATATCAAAAATTGTCTAGAAAATTATTCTGAGAATTTTTAGCTGTACTCAAGGCGAGGTTTGTAAGATGAGAAATGTGTTTATTTTGTGGGGATCTTCATTGAAATGTGGTTGCAGTGTTGTCTTGAAACTATCTTGAGAATAATGTTAGATCATGTGAAATTGCTCTTTGGCCATTTTGACCTATAAAAACAGGAATTATATACACAGTTCAAGCAAATATATGCTCATTAATGTTTTACTCAGAAAAGGATATCATAGTAACACAACAANTCTTTGGCCATTTTGACCTATAAAAACAGGAATTATATACACAGTTCAAGCAAATATATGCTTATTAATGTTTTACTCAGAAAAGGATATCATAGTAACACAACAATTTATATTTTGTTTATATATACCTGAAGTAAGTTTCTAACGTTATTTTTCAGAGAGTAGTGGCCAATTTTCAGATGGGGAGACTCACTGTGGTATGAATTTAACTGAGAGAGAATCAGATTGAGAGAAAGCTTTTTAAAAATTTCCTTGCAGGGAATTTTGAAAGTTCTATTAACTTTCCCTCTGCCTTGTTAGACAGGAAAGACAGAGACTTGTCTGTTTCCTTTCACTTTCAATCAGTAGCACCCAGAAGAGCTCAGAACTAGTAGATAGTCAATAAATATTAGCGTGGCTACATAAATGAATGCCTTTATTTTTTAATAGCCAGTGACTCTGGAAAATGAGAAAAGAAACTCATTAATTGAACACTAGCGTATTCTAGGCATTATTTAGTTTTTAATATTTGTTAGAATTTCTTATCGCAAAAGTAATATATGCTTATTATAAACAACGTCAAACATTCCAGAAATAGGTTATAGAATATGAAAGTGCATCTAACCTGAGTCCCACGGTAACCATTGTTTTCCTGTTGTGGATATTCCCCTTGGATTTTTTTGATCATATGCTTGCATACTGTACATTGAAAGTCTTCCTGAGAACCGAAACCCATGCCATTGACTTGGGCTTAGTGTTGCTTTGCCCTTTCATCATTGGATCCTTTCCTCTTTGTCCAACAGTGAAGTTTAACCCCTTCTTAGAAATGGTGCAAAGGCTTGAGGGCAGGCCTTCTAAATAAGATCCAGAAACTTGGTTCTTTTGTCCTCACAACATCCCTGTGAGTGGGCAATTTTAACCACATTTTTAGTGAAGAAGCTCAGAGATGTTGATGAAATTACCAGAGGTCACACAGTTAGTTGAACTTTTTTTTTTTTTTAAAGATTTTATTTATTTATTTGACAGAGAGAGAGATTACAAGTAGGCAGAGAGGCAGGCAGAGAGACAGGGAGAGGAGGAAGCAGGCTCCCTGCTGAGCAGAGAGCCGGATGCGGGCCTCCATCCCAGGACACTGAGATCATGTCATGACCTGAGCCGAAAGCAGAGGCTTTAACCCACTGAGCCACCCAGGCGCACGTTAGTTGAACTTTTAAAGCATCTTGTGTTCCATGAATTTTGGCTTGTGTTTCTACATACTGGCAAAATCCAAAATAAAAAGAATTTAGTTGCTCTGGACATCCAGAGTCAGTATTATATTGTCCATATATGTGGAATGGTTGAGTAAAGTTTGTTTTCACATCTGTTGTCAGCTAAAAACAGTGTTTGAATTTGAATTTGACTGTCAGCACTTTAGTTTCCTTTAAAATAATCCAAGAGAAAACCCAAATGGTCCAGTTTCGTGGGATAAAGGCAGCATTGGTACCAGTAGAATAGAAATATGTATATTTATTTGAAAACTTGAAAACTTATGTCACAGTAGCATAAGTTACATTATTAAAAATTATCTTCAGAGGAGAAAAAAAGTAAATCATGGGCATTACAAAAAGATACATCATGAAATCAGTAATACAGTAATTGCATTAAAAGGGTAAAGGACACAAAGACATCTGGAGACCCAGAGCTTTACTGTTTCCCCTCTAGCTGGTAAAGGTTTTCCTTCTGTCTTCTAAAAGGAACATTTCAGTTCCCTCTTAACAACCTGCATAAAAAAAAAAAAAAAAAAAAGTGAAAACATTTATTTGTAAGTGAAAATAACTTTGTTGGCTTCCACACATTTTAGAAATGCCCTTAATGCCTGGGTATCCATGCGTCAACGTGAGAGAGCTGGCTTGATAAAAGGAGGGATACCCGAGACCATTACAGAAGAAAGATGGTGACTCGGCCCAAACCTTTAGAAACAGAAAGCTGTAGGAGGCTGCCTAATCATTTGTCTTATACACAGAGCATATGTTCACAAACCAGTGTCTCATAAACCTGAAGGCATCAGCTGCGTTTGTCACGAACTCCAGCCCAGTATTTGTTTTCAATCATTGTTAACCGGGGATGCCTGGACGATACGAACCCAATTTAGAGGCTAACAACATTGTCTTCCCCTCTCCGTATTGCAACAAGTTATATACCTTATATAAAGAACGAGGGCTGTGCGTCTCTCTGGTCTGGCACTCTTATTTTGCCTCAACTTTTGAATAGTCGTCTAACTACTGTTGTGCCAAAGATTTAGATGTGTTCAGGATGCCCAATCTGTAGAATCATTTTGTGTGCCCTGCCTGCTCCTCCCCCTCCCCAATCAACTCTAACTTATACCGTGGTCATTTTTATTTTCTTTGGCAGGAAAAGGACCCCCAAGATGATCTGCCAGACATAAAGTTAATGTGTCTGCCTTGGTAACGGGTTCAAAGCGATAGTAGCCCTGTGGGGCGGGGGTAGCGTAGCAGGAGATCCTGCTGTGGATTTTGCTGCTAGAGAGGCCTCTCAAAAGTCCAGGTGTGGGCAGATTTCCAGTCTCTCAGCATCTAATTTTTTTTTTTTTCCTTTTCTCTGAAATGGAGAAACAAGGACCTATCCTATCGTGCTGTGTAGGGATTAAATCAAAGAATGTGACACACAACATGATTGTGTCACATATGCGAACTTCCTTTCTCCTCTCTGGATGTCGGTCCGATTAGCCTCCACTTTGCCAAAAACAGTGTTGACCTTTTCCTTTTCCTGAAAGGAATATGGAGTGGAATCTCCTGGATCTTAGCCTCCCAGGGTTTTATGCTCACCAAAAGAAATTATAGAGATAGTTTGGCTCTATCTTGAAGATAGAGCACTAAGAAATTTGGTCCATCGCTGTCATTTTCCTCTCAGATTCCTCTCATCTGTCACAACACAGTAGTTATGAAAAATGAAACCATAAATTCAATTTAGAGGGCAATTTGCAGCTAATCTTTGGAGTAATTCCAGTGTGAATAATGCAGCAATTTGAATGCATGGTCAGTCAATTCAGCCCTGATTTATTAGTATTTAAGAAGCCTTTCTTTCATTAATGATAATTACTAAACAAGAGAAAATAATTTCTCCAAAATTATCTACCTTCATATCAGTGCTTCCAGTTCTGAAAAATGGCTACATTGTTTGTTGAAATTATGATGACAAATACAAGCTTTTGTGTTGTTATTTAAGACACAAGATGTGTTTAGAGTTTGCACAATAATTCTTTCCAGCTCTTGAGTGAACTGCTCAACCCTAGGTTTATCTGCCTTTTTTCTCTGATCTCACTCCCATTAGAGTTAACATTTTGAATATCTCAGTAGAAGGGCCCTGGGATTTGCTATTGATTTCCCACACTCCTTACACCTTGAAGGATGTATTAAAATCTAGCTGCAAAGAGAATGACATTTTTGTTCATGTCTAAGAGTCGAGTTTATCTGAGATTTTTTTCCTAGTTATTAAAACTCTACCTTCTGACACATCCAATATACTCTGAGTCAGTGAACTTACAAGCATATGTTTAAATAGAGGGTAACATCACATTAAAATCTATAAAGAGCAGTTCTCAGAAAATGTTTACACTCATTTTCTTTCTGTATTTTATTGCCTGGACTTTAACTGTTATGTGTTTAACTATAGAAACAGGTATTTCAAAACAAAGCAAAACAAAACAGGGAGATGTAATGCCTTCTCTAAAAAAATTTTTTTTTTGCTTCATTAAAAAAAAAAAGCTTATTTCCTATTCATTTTCCCCCTCGGTTTAGTTTGTTGGTAAGTCAGGGCCATGAATCGTGCCGATTTTGTATTATTCCATTAAGCAGGGACAGTACCTGGGGTCCTAGGTGTATAAAATCCCCCTCAGTTTTCTCATTTACTAAAATGAAAGCAAGAGGTGAGAAGTGGCCTCAGGTTGTAGGGGTGAGCGGTGCCTCCCCTCTAACCCAGGTGTTCTATGATGCAAGGACAGGGGGCATGTGCTCGAGAGAGTTCGTTGTAGTGCTGGCCAGTAGCTTTCTGGGTAGGATAGTGTTCCACTGGGGACAATGTAATATAAAATGCAAACCGATCAACTTTACCGGGAACTTACCCCGAGGTTCTATATTTGTAACTTTTTATGTATAGTAGGTATTCAGTAAACACTGAGCATATATTCAAGGCTTGGCACAGAGTGAGAACATTAAACTTATTTTTCCAGTCGGACTTTAAGTCACCAGAGTTGATAGTGCTAAGTCCAGCTGATTACTCTGTTAAAAACAACAAAATAACAACAAGCACCACCCCCAAAACAAACAGACAGACAGACACACAAACAAAAATCCAAACTGGCTTTGGGCAGTTGTGGCACAGGTTGAGCTCATTAGCGGAGGGTGGGTATGCTTCCCCCTTGTAGGGATCCCGCTCTTGACTGTTGATTCAAAACTCTCCATCGACGCAGCTGGAAGACCCTTAAACTTGAACTCCGCACACGCTTGTTTGTTTGCTATGTCGCTGTGATTCTTTTCTAGTTGTTGCCGCTTGACTTTCTAAAACAATGTCTGCCGTTGAGGTTACACCGAGTAGTGAGGGCAGGAGGATTTTCATCCGTATTCAGCAGAGCCTTAGCCTCAGCTCCTGCCTTTTCTCACCTGCCCCGAGGGAAAGGCCAATTCTCTTTTCCAGGCAGAATTCTGCCCTATCTTCATTTCCTCCTCCTAATAACACAGCTTAAAAAAGAAAAAAAAAAAAAAATCCCCCATACATGAAGATACATGGTATCTTTAGTCTCTTAAGCTTCATACTGTGAAAGTGACTTGACATTCCCAGAAACCATTTTCTTTTTTTTTTTTGAAGTGCTGACTCAATTATGTCTAATTGCGTGACCGGTTTTAAATTTTAATTTATAAGTTATTTCTCTAGAAAGCACAGCTTTGTTGTCATTTTGTCTTAATTTTCTATTGCCCCCCCCCAAAAAAAACAAAAAGCAAAAAGCAAAAAACACTGTTAGCTGAGAAGTTAGGGAGTCCACACTTTCCATTACATCAGAAGAAAATCCTTCCTCCTAGGCTTTCAATTACATGGGACTCAGCTGTCTACAGCGCCTCAGAATGAAGCTGCCCTTTCAGGACAGGGAATGTTTGGAGGTGGAGATTTCCTGGCCAATCAGAGCCCCGGTAGCGCTATAAATTTGGTCCGGGCGCCCCGTTGGTGCCTTCTCTTTCTGGGACCTGTGGAGGAGTCGGTATGTCTTTGTTTGCTTTGACCTACTTGGTGTTTGTATTACTTAAATCTTTGCGTATCTGAGTAATTTTGTGGAGCATTATTTACTTTACGTGAAATCCTGTGGGATTATTTTATTCGCTTTTTTTTTTAATTTTTAAAGGGGGGGGTTAACATCTCTGCTTATTTGGTTGGCTAAGTAGATCCTTTTAAAGTGAAAATGGTTGTTTGCGTGGTCTAAGTATTTAGTGATTTTTTTTTTTCCTTGCCTATTCTAGTATGTGTGTTAATTAGAGAAGTTCAAAATGTTCACATTGTGTCTCAGGCTTAACTTTTCTTGGCCTTTTAAGTAAAATACAGAATATTTACATTTTTTCCAGGAAAGACCTGTCCCTCTATGGTATTTCCAAACCTCATCCCTTTAGTCAGAGCTAAGTGGGTCATGATTTGTCTTTCTGTAGTGCTTTTTATTACGCATGTATCATTGAACTTATACGTGTTTAATTTCCTCTCTAAACTTTATTGATTTTATAGGCAGGGTGTAATGAGTTTGGGGGCACTAGCAATTTTTATATTGTGTGATTTTTATATTGAGCAATTTTTATGTGTGAGACATAGTAGGCAATCGGTATATTCGAGTTTCAATTTTGTGAGCCTAACAGCTTCCAGGTGATGCTTATAGGGATCCTTTCCACCCAACGAGTGTTGGGTGGGCTATTGCTCAGGAGAAGCAGCATCACCTGGGAGCTTGTCAGAAATGCAGAATGGCAAGCTCCACCCCAGACCTACTGAATCAGAGAGTGCGTTTTTTTGCAGGATCCCCGAATGATTTCTATAAACTAAAGTTTTAGAAACACTGTTAGAGATCTGTAAGTCAATGGTTCTGTCAGTGTGGACCCTTGACCAGCAGTATTAACATCACGTGGGAACTTTAACGGGCAAGTGCTCGAGCCTCATTCCTGGTGTACTGAATTGGAGGCTGGTGCAAAAAGCAAGATCTCTGGATGATTCTTGCTGTTGCCTGCTGAAGTTTGAGTTCAAAATATCCTCCTCTTTCCCATCCTCCTTTGGGAAAGTAAAGAAAATGAACACCAGCAGTGAACTATAATTAATGAAAAGTAGATTCATGATCTCAATTATATGAATGACTGAAATATTTATTTACTTTACATAGTAACTGTAGAATCTGGCCAGTCGTGTCATTGATGCAAATTTGAAAATGGAAATGAAATTATAGGAATAAAATTTTAAAACACACATATTCATTTATTTTAACTCAGAAGTACTTTCATAACCTTACGGTTGAAAGGACTGTTAGTTGTTTTAGTCCAAGCTATTCATTTAGCCACTTAAGAACATGGGGGCTGGAAGTTTAAATGACTTGCCACAGATGAGAGGTGTAACATCTAGCCCAGTGATTTCTTCAGTTGGCCATTTTTGCCTGTAGGAGTCTTAACTTTTTCTAACCATTACATGTTTCCTAAGTGGAGCTATCACTTCTATTAAAATATCTTAAATGGGTGGAATTTGGAGACCTTGTAGAGCAACTCCTTTGTTTTGCAGGCAAAAATACTAAAGGGCTGACAAGACTTATGAATGCTTTCATGCTACTGTATGAGTGGGACATTCTCGGCAAAATAAATGCTATGCTCTAAGTATAGAGAATAATATATAACTAAAATAACTTTTTTCTAGATCCACTCATTCCTCATATTTCATGGGCATTAGAGCTAGAGTGGCTTATCTTTTTTTTATTGTGGAACCATCTGCTCTCATTCAAAGGATAATAAAACCTATTGCCCCCGGAGCCAAATGCTTGCCGTCTTTCTTCTCTTCCCAGTGAGAATTTGTTTACTTTATGAAGATGAAGTCTTTCTCATTCTCCTCTGGGGGGTGGCAGCTGAGAGGACAGCATGTGGTCTTCATGAACTCCTAGATTCATAATTCTGGGGTTCAATTCCTGCAGTGGGGGAAAAAAAATAACCCGTAGCGTGCATAGGATATATCTGGTTCCTTTTCATTGCCCTGAAGGGGAAAAATGGTGCATAAGGAATCACTGGGCTTAGCGCAGTGAATAATAGGTTGTTCCTGACCCAGAGACCTTGTGTTTGCTTTCAGGGTAGTATAAATAAACATATATATTAAACATGTGTCAGAAGGCTCACAGAGGTGAAGTGACTAACCTGAAACTCAGTTTATAAATGTTGCAAAATGGGGAAGCTGTCTTTCTCTTCTGTCCTGTTTTAGGCTCATGCTGTTACTTTGTTGGGGCTTGACAAAGTAGGTAAATAGTTAAACACTAAAACTAGTTGAATCACGTAGTCAACGAGCCTGGTTAATTTAGGGGAAAAAATTGGACTTCATTTTTTAGCAATTAAGGAGTTTCAAATTACCTTGTTGACCACAAGGTTCAGGCAGGCCTAGTTTTTTCCCCTCATCTCTGCCACCATCTGACTCAAATGGTTCTGTTTGTTTATATGTAAAATGGGGGTAATAGTGTTTACCTTAGACGACTATTGTAAGGATTAAATGAGACAATAAATGGAAAATAGTGTTTGATACATTGTATCTTAATTCTTGTTTTACCACCTAACATTTCAAATAAAGTAACTGAGATCCCAAAGTGTTTTCCCAAGGGTCCTGTAGGTAAGAGGGAGAGGAAGGAATTGAACCAAATCATTGTTTTTCTGTAATGGTCTTTCTCTCTATATATCACATGAGCATAACTAGCCAAGTTCTCCTTTTGGCTTTGCAGGGGAGGAAAAGTTTTTCTTCATTCTCTTAGGGTTCCTGGCTCAGTCTGAAAATTGAACTGGCAAAGATTAATAGGAGAAAAGCTGACACATTGATTTAAGATAAATTTTATGTGGCATGGGAACCTTCAAAAGGAAATGACCTGAATAAACAGTTGAACCTGACTATTTCTAAACTACGTTTGATGAAGAGTAGACGGTCTTGGGGAGATATGATGCGGCAAAGAGTATGAAGTGCAGTAGGTTGGGGGAATTGAGCAAGGCTTTGGTGTGTGGATTCCTGTTCTTGATATGGGAAACAAAGGCAAAGAAAAATTTACTAAATTTCCTTACGACCTACAGCCCACTGACAAGTCCTTCAAACAGGCAGAGTGATATTCCTCGAGGGGCTCAACTGCCTGGATGTTGACACTTTGCTAAGGGCAAAATGTGCCTGAACTGTGCATCCCCCCCCTTACTTGGTAAAGTAAGCCTACTTTAACATAAAAATTCTTTTGGAAACTTCCTTTATCTCTAAACCCCCCAAGATACATGTTAGCAATCATCTCCCAAGCATATGGCCCACCGATACACATCTGAAGGGTCTCATGACTAAGGTTTTCTTAGACAATAATAAATGACCTTTTCCCAACAATAGCCAGCCCCCTCAAGTTGCTGGAAACCTTGCTTCCAAGGTTCCTTAGAAACTGACACTATCCCTAACCTCTTTTCAACTTGAAAGTATATAGTGGACCACTCCCCATAACCCTGGTGCAGCTCTTTATGCCCATGGGTCCTGTCCCCTTGCTTTAATAAAATCACCTTTTTGCACCAAAGGTATCTCAAGAATTCTTTCTTGGGTGTCGGCTTTGAACCCTGATGTCTTTCCTACATCACTCTTAGAGATAAGGATGTTCCTTTCCTCTGGGTATAGGGAGGGCATCTCTCAGGGTCTTGTGACCTGCTTCAGGGGAATTGGGGAGAGCCCAGAGTGACGTTCCTGCATCTGTTTTCCCAAACTCCTTCAGCTTAAGATATTGAGTATACCAAGGTGCCATATTTTAGTGTAGTGTGTTCTGAACCCCATCAGGTTCTATATTAAAGGAGAGAGAGGTCTACAAGTATGGTCCAAGAGTACAAATATAAATGAGGTATTCAGAGAAAAGGGGTCTTGGAATCTATTAGGGTTTGGAATTAGATGTAGAAGCAAAAGTGGAAAGAAAGGCCTTTTCGATAAGTTACCATTTTCCCTAAAATTGAATTTTAACAGTTGGTCTTGATTACTCCATCTTTATTATCTGCAAGAATAGGATGAACATCATTATTTAAGGATGTAAGTCCATATTTTCAGAACCCTAAAAACTGGAAGAAAACTCCTTGGTTGGTTTTCCTCAGGATTTGAGATACTGCAGTAGAAGTGTTTTTTTTTTATCTAGTCTCTTCTTGATGTATCTTTAGTTAACTACTCAAGAACATCAGATAAAATGTAGAGTCATTAAAAATGATACACAAATTATTTTAACTTACAGCATAGGATACGTTATGATCACCCTATTTGAGTAAAAGGACAGTGTTCTTTGTGTTTCCTTTTTATTCCTGTAAAAAAAACATGTTCATATGACAGAAATGAATGATTTTGCGTTCAGTTTCATTCTGTTTATGGTACAGTGGGAACTTAGAAACACTTGTGTTGTGATCCAATGGTAGATCTTTCTGTACTTTTATAATAGTCTCTTATAATGACTTCACCCACACCTAATTTGATACCATTTTTTAAAAAAAATAACTCCTCGTTTTTGGAAACTTTCCAAAGCATTTATAATTATTGTAAAACAAAATATTTCTATTTTGTGCTCATATTTCATCAGTTTATATTTTATTAAATTACATAATTAAAACTTCGATGAATAGGTCTCAAAACAAAGATAACTGACTCTTAGTAAAAAAAAATTCAAGTGGAAGGGACAACATGTGCACTGGTATACTAGAGAGCCAAGAGAATGATGATAATGATTAGCTAATTTTATTCACTTAGGCTTCCTTGGGATTTAATGAGAAGTCATGGGTTTTTTAGTACAAATTCTCACATAAAAAGTTTTTCATGCAATATTCTAAATATGCTAAATTTTAAAAGAGTTCTATCAATATTATAGGCTGGCAGCCTTATAAACACATGGGTTGCAAACCTCTGCAATCAGCCTCCTGGTCTTTTAAATAATATTGTTGAACTTTGGCATTGAAACATTTTCCACTAACTGTTGGTCCTAAAACATGTATGATTTTTCATTATGTCCTAAGGTAATTTAAGAAATCAAAATTAATCTAAACCATACACTTACAAATTGCTTTGTATCACCAAATTGACACATTAAAGCATTTCCCCCAACAGTGATTTGAATCCTACTCAAAGTAGATTACGCTCAGGTTTATTTTTTAAAAAGTCTGTTTTAAATCCTGTAACTGTAGAGATAATATTCATTTCATAAAAGCATTGAAATGACTAATCAAGGATTTCTAAGTGTATCACAGAAACTGCAGACCTCAGGTGATGAAAATTGTAAGTTACAACTTTTTTCACCCTTCACCTTTTGGAGACAAATTTGAAATATGAGATCGGTTAAATTTGATGAGTGATTAATAGAAATGGATGCTTTTTGAAAACTTATTTTCCATGAGCACATTCTACATTGCTTAAAGAAAAAATTGTAGGTTTATTCATTTACAAGAAAATTTTTATAAAATAATATAATGTGGTTTGCAACCAAAGGAGTGAGACATGACAAGCTTAGTGTGAGATTTTCACTATTTAGTTATATCTATGAAATTGAGTGGAAGAAAGTATTCAAAGCTTTGGTATTGTCTAGAAAATGGTAAAAACAAAAGTTCGAAACTGGTCCATTGAGCCCATGGTGGTAATAAGGCACATGGGTAAATGCGTAGTAGATAACACTAGGATAGCATTCAAAAGAAAAGTCCTGATTATTATTCAGAGGGCAAAGGTGTTGGAGGAATGGAAATTTTTAAATGTTATCAGGATTACTGAATATCTAAAGCCTGTCTCCACTATTTATGTATCTTAAAAGAAATTTGGGGAAGGATTTCAAAACTGCCTTCAGGCAATGTGTTGTGTATACTGGTGGCATTTAAAACAAGTCTAAGTGAAGAGTTCTAATAAATCAAGAGGTTGACTGCTATGTGAAGACACAACCTGTAGATGAAAGGGATTAATCTTTTCAGGATATTTGCATTTATGGTGTTTTAAATGCACTTGTCTCTTGTTTCTAAGATTTTTGGATGCCAACACCTAGTTACTTGCCACCATGCTAAGCACCCTGTTCTCTGAAAAGTAGGTAGTCAGTAAATAATTATGGTGTTTTTTTAGGTCCAGGAAATTGGAAATTTTTGGATTTTTAAGAAGGATCATGGTAACTACATTCTTCGTTACAGGCGAATAGGAAAGGAAAATTAAAGATAATCAATTTTGCGAAGTGGGATGAACTTCAGTTATTCAGTTAAGAGTTTCTCTTCCATCAAATACTTCTTAAAGAATTTCTTTAGCTTTAAAATTTGAATTTTGTGTGTGTGTGAGACCTAGGTACAGAAAAGTTTTGAGGAATTGTTTTTCTGTGTTGGCAGTTCTGTTGATCTTCACCAAAATGGTAGTGAGACCACAGTTGAGGGGAAAGCTGTAGCACCATATTGCACAGAAGGGCACAAAGGCACTTGAAGCTAAAGAGATGACTGATGTTGGTGCTATAGTCACAAACATAAACATGGTGGGAGCAAAGGACTGAGGCAGCTGGGGCTTAAGAATGTGATTTACTGCCAGAATCTGAAGAGTGTTGGCAGCTGATGTCCAGGGTGGTAGGAGAAGAGATGAAGGGGGCTGAGAGATGGATGATTTAGGGAGAAAAATTGGTATGGAAGAAAGGGAAGGAAGGCTGTCTGAGGATGATGATCTCTCAGATGCAGGTTAGTTCTACACTGGGCTGCGTCCTAAGGACCTGGGTATTGTTTTCATCATGGGAAATGACTCTTGACCACAGAGTGTGATTGGGATATGGAAATTTTATAAACTGGTTTTAATGAGTAACCTCCCCAGTGCTTCTGGCTCCCTTATGTAGAAAGAAATATTATTACAAAATTCAAACTATCTACATAGTTATAGCCATCTGTTTCACCACACCTCCCTTTCCCACCACACCCCTTACCTCACATTACTCAAGTTGTCCATCTCTGTGACTAGAAGGACTGAAAAACCCTCTTCTATTCATGTCTGAATCTGAAAGAGATCCAGATGTGGACCGAAAGCTGCGTTTCTTGTTCTTTGGCCACAGTCTGATGCTATTATACCTTAGGAAATAATAAAAAAAAAAAAACACCAAACTTTCCCCTCCTTTCATAATTAAATAATTAGATAAAGGAAGCATTAGTGAATACACATCATTCATTCAATTACCTTTTGTGGGTACCTGGATTAAGCCATGGTCAATGATTGTAAGTATTTGCAAGATTTCTTTAAACCAGATTTGTTGATTTTTTGGATATCCTTTTCTTTATAATAATCAGTAATAAATCCCTATACAACGAGGGCTTGTATAGAAAGAGCAGGTAACTGAGAAGACTTTTGATCCTGGAGCCACACTTCCTCCTCTTCCTCCTCGGAAAATGCTCAGACCCAGTACATGGAAAAGTGGGCTATTGGTGTCCCAGGAATGGTCTTTGATTAAAAATGAATATGCAAAGGTAATATTCTGGGACACTTTGTAACTAATCACTATTCAAGATGAATACAACAAAGGTTCTAATAACTTGTTTATTATTTTTCTAAAGCTTTTTGTCAAATATGAAATGGGAGAAATACATTTTGTTTCAAAGATTACTCATGCTTTCCTTGCATGTGCAAGAGTTTCTGTAAAGAAGTGTTAATCCATCCAGGAGGACAAAACACTTCTGCTATAGGATATATCCAATGCTGCACCAAGAAAATAATACATTAGTGCATTTTTTAAGGAAGGTTTCAGAACCAAAGATCCAAAGAAATGCATAAAGTAATTATTCTTGCCACTTATTCTTTGTTGGTTTCCCTCCAAGATCTTAGAGAATGCTTTTCTTCTTTCCTGTTTCCCCTCACCAATAGAACATTTTTTACTTAGGGAAACCTGCTTTTTATCACGATTTATAAGCCTTTTATATTTGGAAGACTATAGTTTCATTCTGCAAAGTCAATGAGATAGTCCCCTAGCATACATAATTAGACTTTAAGATGTCATATTGTTTACTGTCCATCTTTACCACTAGACTGAACTCGTTTTATTTTATTTTTTTTAAAGCTTTTATTTATTTCACAGAGGGAGAGAGATCAAAAGTAGTCTGAGAGGCAGGCAGAGAGAGAGAGGAGGAACCAGGCTCCCCGCTGAGCAGGGAGCCCGATGCGGGCCTCGATCCCAGGACGCTGAGATCATGACCTGAGCCGAAGGCAGAGGCTTTAACCCACTGAGCCACCCAGGCGCCCTAGACTGAACTTGTTTTAATGCCAAGCACAGTGCCTGGCGCAAGGGCAGTGGTTATGAATCCTTTGGGAAATGGATGGGAGTGTTTATCGGCCAGAGTTCTAGGAACATTCAGAGGATCTGAACAATTTTAAACTCTTTCAATTGAGCAATTGATGTATAAGAGTACGATTTTTACCCTTACAGCAACAATTTTGTTGGCTTAATGATAAGTGTTTATTGATGACGGTGTCAATGACACAGTCATCAGAATAAAAAATGAAGCATAGATCCCCTTGGAAGAGAGGGATGGATAATAAGCTTCTGTTTCCTATTGAATTACATAGTGTACAAATACAGAACAAATATTTATATGAATAGGTAAACAATTTCTCTTGTTTAGACAGGTTAAAAGATTTCCTTCATGGTGGAGACATAGTCATTGCTTTAGGTAGAATGCATAATATCCTTGTTTGACAGTCTTAAGGGAATAATTGCGTGTGCATGTGGTGTGTGTGTTTTGTCGTACTCGCTTTTTATTTCATTTGCATTCCCAAAGTGATTCTTCATTTCAGAAGCTCAAATTGATTCGAGTAGACTACTGAATCTTCCACTGAGCTTCTATTGTTCAGTGACCTGTATTACCTACTCCTCCCCCATCTCAGCACTAGAAGAATGCTTTATCACCAATCCGTGGTGGTTATTAATAGGCTACTGGGCTACCTTGTCATTTCTTATGTTTACTTTTTTTATGAAAGAAGAGATAACATTTTGTTACTTTCCTGCTTAATGTTATTTGCTGTGCTTAAAGTAAGAATCTTTTGTTTTTAGTTCTCAAATTTTGTAAGTTTATCCATTAAACAGTTTGGAATAGGTAATGGGTATTGAACTGTGATTTGTGCATCCTTCATACCCTGTTGATTTTGAGATGAATCAAGATTTCATTTCCTCATTTTATGAGCAAGGTAAAAATCTGATTTACAAAAAATAAGCAAACACAACAAACAGTTTACGCCCAGCATTCTTCCTGTTATACCAGTGAGCTGTTTATATCCTAATATTGTAGCTTTCCGAGGAGTTCTTATATAAGATATTAGAGCAACTAGCCTACAAAAGCATGCTGGGAATTGCATGCTGTTATGGTGTAAAATAATGCAAGTCCCGTGAGGCCAAGGCCCGTGCTTAGCTTTCTTTATTACTAGTGCCAACAGATAGTGTGGTACATGGTGCACACTCAGGAAATGTTTGAGGAAAAAGAATGCAGCCTGAAATAAATGGTTCTGTAGGGAAATACATTCTAGTCTGCAGTCTTAAATTTTTTGCATTTATGTTTATACATATACATGAAGTTTCTTAAGTAATAGTAATAAAGTAATAGTTAATTTTTTGAACAGCTGTAGTATGCTGGGCAGTGTACTAAGTTCCATGTATAATTAATTTTTCAATTTTATGAGGTCAATTTTAGCCACTTAGAAGATGAGGAAAATGAGGGAGGAAAGTATATCTGGAGTCCTTTAAAGGCAGAAGGGTTTTCTCATCTGAGATAGTGTAGATGGGGCTGTGTTTGAAGTCAGGTGAGAGATAAGATACGGTTTTATGCGTTCTGGTTTTGTGAAACCACTATTCAATTAATCTATACTTGACTCGGCCATGTTGACTTAGAAAAATGACTATCTTATGTTTTTCAAATACGTGGAATCTATAATGAAATTAAAATACATATTTTAGCAATTAAACAAAGGTATGATTTTTTTTCTCTTTATGGAAGTGGTGGCTTAGGTTTATTAGTACAAACACCGATGAAAATGTAAACTACGACAGACCAAAGGCCAAAACAACCACTGTATTATCTCTTAATGAATTTCAAGGCAACTGGCACCATGGTGTCTGTTTTCCCAGATAGCAGTATTACTGTTTAATCTGTGATTATAAATTTAAGAGTAAACATTAATAGTTTATGCAATTTGATTAAAATAAAAATCAGCCCAAATCTTTGGGGATTGTCACCCATTCCTTGTTTATAGATGCATGAAACTCCGAACATTTTCCTGTTCACATAAGCACTGGCATTCCTTATAAATAACATCACTGACCCAGGGAGTGTTCCTGCATAGCTGTCAGGATGGGTAAGTTGAAAAGAGGCAGCAGAAAAAAATAGCTTTCTTTCAATTATTGGTATCAATAATTACCTGTTTATCATGTAGAACTGAGGATAATGAGGATGGGGAAGAGAATATTCCTGGTGGTTTTAAAATCCAAACGTCACTTTTTTGACCACAATAAAAGTATATTATGTGATTCATGGATTAAGAAATAAGAATGAAAACAGGAATAAGGTAGCAAAAATATATTGATTATTGGCTATTTTTTGCGATAGAACAGACTTTTTCTGAGTGTCACAGTATCACTCAGTCTCCATCTACCCCCTAACCTTGAGAGGCATGTGTCTCTATGAGCAGGGCTTTGGTGGAAACACAAGGCCCTGCTTGCTGCAGCATCTCACAGGGCTTTCTGTTGGGTCCTGTTTATCAAGGACCCTATACCTAGCCAGCATTAGACCTATCTACTCCTTGTATTCAGTAGTTGAGAAATGAGTTTGACCACTTAGTGACAGAAAGGGAGAACCAATTAAAAAGCAATACATAACTCTGAGACGACTATTCCAAATTTAGGGAAATTTTATATTTACTGGCTTATGTAAATGTACTTCTATGCTGTATAAAAAGGGAAAAAGGAATACCACCAGAAACCCTAATTTTTAGTGGGATTGGTACTTATCATTTTATTAACTGTGTTGGTGGCTTCTTTGTTTTTTTTTTAATTATTTTATTTTTCAGTGATCCAAGATTCACTGTTTATGGACCACACCCAGTGCTCCATGCAATACGTGCCCTCCTTAATACCCACCACCAGGCTCACCCATCCCCCACCCCCTTCTCCATAACCCTTAGTTTGTTTCTGAGTCCACAGTCTCTCATGGTTTGTCTCCCCCTCCTATTTACCCCAATTAACTTTTCCTTCCCTTCTCCTAAAGTCCTCTTTGTTATAAGCAATAGTTCTTCCCATATTGAGGATTAGGGAGAAGGAAAGTAGATAGGGAGGTGGAGGTGGGAGGAGGATAGGCAGGTAGGCCAGTCACTGGGTCCTCCTTTGCTTTGTGGCCACTCTTCCTGGCTATCTTCTACATGTCTGTAAGAACTGGTGTCGAGCTTTATTATTCATCCCCTTTCTAACCCCCTTCAGTTTGGTTTCTACCATCTCCTATTGTTGTCTATCAGTGGTTACCACAATATGCTTCTAAAATAAGTGTCCTTTTAATTTTAGAGGCTAGGGAGCAGATGGGCTCAGGGAAGTTTGCGTCTTGCTCAAGTTCATACAGCTTGTAAATAGTAGGCTGAGATTAAAACGGGGCTTGTCAACACTAAAACATGGATTACAAAATCTTAGTTCAGTGTCTCTCCTTCACCCCTATGTCTGGCATACGCCTTCCATGTTCTCTCCTAAGCCTGTATTTTTATCTCTGTAGTGCTTTATAAAGACCCCTTGCGAATCCATGTTAGTTGAATAACAATTTTGAAAGATACCACTTACTGGATAGAGTGCCGGCTCTACACTTGGTGCGTCATATATGTGTAATCTTTACAACGAGACTGGTCAGGGCTGAGACCTGTGGGTGTCTCAGGTAGGCTAATTTGCTCACCCTCAAACCATATTCTTCACGTATTTGTTCAGTGTTTAATAAGATGGGACAATTAGTCTTTAATAACGAATAGGCACAAAATGATACCCCTTAAGGTGACCATAGCAGCACAGCCCACTTTGAAAAAGAAACAACAAGAACAACAACAAAAAAACAAAAAACCCAAAACAAAACTACAACTTTTTCTCAGTCAAGTGGATGTCAATTTTGTTGAATGGCCTTTGGCAAGGATGGGGTAGGAATTTGTGGAGTGCTTATTCTCACTCCCAATCCAAATAGCTAATTAAAGTGTTCCTTCTAAGCACACAGTCTTTAAGAAGTTTCTAGAAATGCACCGATCTTTATTATTTAAGAAATGTTCTCTGACCCCTTACTGATTGGAGCTCTTAATATATGACCCAGATGACCTCACTGGAAACTCTCACTGATAACAGCGTTATTATTTCCATTTAATGGAAGAATATCAGCATTCACACCTGGGAGGGAGTTCAAACTCTGCTCTTTTCCAAGTCCTGTCTTACCTCTGAACTTCTGCTTTTCCACTTCAGAATTTAGGGTCGCCATTTGACCTACCCAGAACGTCTTGTTTTACTTCTTGCTGTGCCTGCTCCATCGACACTGGCTACACTTGCTTTAAAAAAAATTTTTTTAATGAGGTATTGACATACAATATTAGTTTCAGATGTATAACAATGAGTAGACAACTTGATACATTGCACAATGTGCCACCCAGGCTCCACACTTTTTCCACCATCTTGATTGATTTTCCAACTTTGTGATTGAATTAAAAAAAAAAAATTTTTTTAAAGATTTTATTTATTCATGAGAGAGCGCGAGATAGCAAGAGAGACAGAGAGGGAAGCAAACTGCCCACTGGGCAGGACTTGACCCCAGGACTCTGGGATCATGACTTGAGCCGAAGGGAGATGATTAACTGACTGAGCCACCTAAATGCCCTTGTGATTGAATTCTAAGCTAGTTTTGTGTCTTTAGTACTGCTCCTCTTGGGTCTCACAGTTCCTGGTCCTATATTTGAAGTGCTCTGTCTTCACCTACTCTTGCAACGGGAGTTATTTTGGGATGAAATGTTAACCAGTTGCATTCCTTCCACTCTTACCACCCCCTTTCTCTGATATATTCTCACTGCCTATGTTTTCCCTCCCAGCAGTGGTCTCCTGGATCTTTGTGTCACTAAACCTCTTTTTTTAAAGATGTAATTCTGCATTTTGAGCTGCTGGTGGACAATTCCAGTTGGACACCCTATCAAGACATTATTGATCTTTAATCAGATTGGCCCCTGCCCTTTTCCCAGTTTAAGCCAGATTCTCCAACATACCTTTTGCCACTCCCAGTATAGACTGAGTTTTAGCAGTTTTTGCTTCCCATGGCTTAATTTCTATCATGGCTGCTTTCTATTCTTGCAACTTCCATGAAGCTGATCTCTTGCATCTTAATGACCGGACTTTTAGGAGAGGTTCTAACTGATCTCTCTCTGCCTCCATTCCTTCCTTCTACTAACACACTTTCTATATTCCTGTGGGATTAGCCTTTTGAACATCTAATTTGTGTCTATCACCCTGCTGGTTTACAAAACCCCAGTATTTTCCTCTTGTGGGTAGACTAAGACCCATACTCCTTGGGACCTCTAGGCAGACCCCAAATTATTTCACCTTATTTTGTTCTCAAGAATGCTTTGTTCTACTTTACTAATTGATCCCCAGTGGACATGATCTCAGTGTCTCTCATCTGCCCGGGATGGCTTTTCTTCTCTTTACTTAATCCTTGTCATTTTTCAAGACCAAAATCCAATAGTACTTCTTCCATAGATCCTTCTCAGACAGTAATTCCCCACCCCAATCCTGCTGGAAATGATATCACTGTTTTCTGGACAATCCCAGTTTGCCAGATCTTTGTCGCCAGTGATTTCAACCACGGCTCAGTCATTTCCAGCTGCCTGTAGGTCATTGCCTCTCATAGTGGCAGGCACAATTGATCCGGGAAGTATCTCCATCTATCAGTAGGACAGCCAGAATGACTTGATCATTTGTGTCCAGTCACGATCCAGTCACTTTGATAGTGAAGACAGGGTCTGTCACAGTGTTGTCCTCTTGCTTCATTTGCATCCAGCTCTAGATTTTAAGGTGGGGGAGGGGAAGGCAAATTATAACCATCACTGTTCCACTTCATTATGTTTTAAACTGTCACATACATTTTGAGGCATAATTATAAGTCACTAAATTTTATTGGCATAAGGAGATAACTTTACATTTTAAAGAGAGGAATTTATTTTTGGTTGCTGAATCAAATGCAATTTAAAGTTTCAGGATGTTTACATTTTATTAGTAACAAATTGATAGCACATGGGTTTCTTTCTGTTTCTTACAAAGTCAGCAGACCTACTTTCACTCTATTTTGTTCTATTATCAGCGGAGTTTTTTGATACATGTATAAGCAAATATTTTCTTATAGTGCAGCAGAACTGAGATGCTAAAATGTTTTAACAAATCAGGTTTGCCAGTTAATTTGGGTTTATTCAAACCCAAGATACTGAATGTCTTTGATTACTCAGGGGTATTTCTAGATATGAGCCATCTTAAGATTGTATTTCAGCACATTCATCTGCATATCATGAAGTTTTCATAAGTACAAACTTTTTTTTTGAGTTTCACACAACTGCTAATTTCAATTTAAACCAGCAAACTTACTTGTCACCAATTTGCTTTATAAATCTTTTAAGTAGAAGTACAATAAACGAATACCTAATATTTACTGAATATCTAGCTCACTGTAGGTAGAGTTGCCATATTTAGGGAGAAAAATTGCAAGACGGCCAGTTACCTTTAAATTTCAGGTAATACTTTTTTAAATATACGTACATCTTGCACGATATTTGAGGTGTATGTATACTCACTATTATTCATTGTTTATCTGAAATTCAAATGTAACTGGATGTTCTGCAATAATTTTATGTGGCAACCGTAATCTGAATTATGCCATTTTTCACAACAAGTTGATAGACAGGTTGTGTGATTAACCCCATATCACAGACAGTAGACTTTAAAGAACTTTGAGGTTTTAAAGAACTTACCCAAAGGTCATAAGCTAGTATGTGAAAGGTTTGTGCCCAGGTCTGCTTAACTTCAGAGCTGAAGCTCTCAATCTTATTTCTTCACGTTAAATTCCCGAATTGGAATTTGGAGGTGAAGTTACAGATATCTAAAGGCTTTTGATTATTAACAATGTGACTTCTAGAATGTGAACCAACTTATACTTTTACTAGACCTATTTCCCTGAACCTGTACCAACACGAGCATGATCAAGTCTTCACTAGTTTATTAAGCCGTAGAATAACATTGGTTTATTGTCGACCTGTTTAATTTTAGTGAAATCGTTCACTTACATGACTTTTTTGTGTTCTTTTGTGAGGTTCTTACTCTCCAAAGTTGAAAATTTGAAAGCCACTAGGTGTAATGTTTCTGCAGCTTGGCTCTCAAAATTGAGAGTGCATCAATCTCCTCAAGGCTTGGGAAAGCACAGATTTCCAGAATTCTGGTTCAGTAAATCTTGGGCGAGGCCCCAGAATTTTCATTTCTAACAAGTTCCCAGGTGATGTAGATGTTACTGTTCTGGGAACCATAGTTTGAGCATCATGGGTCTATAGGAAGAGCCAAGGCTTATGGTACAAAGAATAGCTACGATGGTCATTCATTGTGTAGCACACTTGTTACTGATCTCAAAGTTACAACTCCATGCCAAACTCCATCACTTTAATAAAAATCTGAGTGTTAAATTTGATAGAGGATACGTTATGATTAGTTTTAAATAATTCAATAAAACACTTTTTCTGCTAACTTGCCAAGGGTAAATAATAAAAGTATCAGCTATTTAGGCTATGGATAAGACTTGAATACTTCTCTCCACTGCATTAAAAAAAAATTCTGAGTCTACTAAGAACATGACACACCTTCCCCTGAGTAGCTCACAGCAGCTATTGCCAAATACATAGATATTTGGCATGCTTCTAATTGAGGACAGCATTCAGCTAAGTACTGGTAAGGAAGTAATTACAGATCTTCCTGCACTCATGTTGGGGTTATGTCCTGATAAATCCATTTCAGGTTGAAAATACCATAAGTCAAAAGTGCATTTAATGCACTTAACCTACCAAGCGTCATAACTTAGCCTCCCCTAAAACCTGCTCAGAACACTTGTCTTAGTGGGCAAAATCATCTAACACAAGTCTGTTTTATAATAAAGTATTGAAAATCTCATGTACTCTATTGAATATTGTAACAAAGGTGAAAAACAGAATGGTCGTATGGGTACAGAATGGTTGCAGGTGTATCGGCTATTTGGTCTTCTGATCTCATGGCTGACTGGGCGCTACGACTCTCTGCCCCTGCTCAGCATCATGAGAGAGTACTGTACTGCATATCATCAGCATGGGAAAAGAGAAAAATCAAAGTATGGCTTCTCCTGAATCTGCCACTTTCACACCATTGTAATGCCAAGCCATTCTGAGTCCTAGACCTTCAGAGAACTTCAGACTAGGAAATACCTTTCCAAGCTCTGGGGCCAGGGACCATGGCTGTCTTGTCCACTATTGCTCTATCAGCACCTAGCACAGAGCTGACATGGTGTCCATGGCCATTGCATGTATGATGAGTGACTGTAGGAAAGAGTTCCAAGTTCCCTAAAGCTTTGGCTCAAGATGCTTCAGATCTTACTATTTCGTAAGGAGCCTATGAAAGGGGAAAATAATAAAGAAGTAAGTTGTCAAGAATAAGGAATATAACCAGCCTTGGGACCACCGTTCTGGGGCGACATGCTTTAGCAGAGTGAAGAGAAGACTTGATTTCTTTGTAGAAGAAGGTAAAGTAAGTGAAAAATATCATATTGCCTGGCTTGGGCCTAGGAAGAATCTTTTTAGCCAGAGGAGGGTGAGTTTTGGAAGAGGCAGGGATATAAAAAGGTTTTGCTCTGTATTTGGGGTCAGAAAAGCAAGGATTTTTTTCATTGGTAGTAATGACATAAAGACTCCTATAAATATGACTGTTCATTTCTAAGGCACCAAGGCTTATATCTTGGATGGGGCCAAACTACTGAAGGGATAACTTCAGAAAAGAAACCCGGTCAATATTATCTGAAGTGAGGAGAGAGCTCTATTGCTGCTTGGCACCTTCTGTGTACATAGGACCTCTGGCTGATTAATACCAACCAAGAGGCTTACTTACATCAGTACCTTACTATGAGGCACTGATCTGCCCCTGATTGTTTCACACATTGTAGAAAAAGTAGCTTTTAATCAGACCAGATAAAAAAGTATCCCTTTTGGAAATCATCGCAACACCATCATCCTCTTCATCCTTGTTCATTTGACACTATATCTTGGCCTTGTAGACCTTAGTTCCCCAGTGAGTTCCCATTGCTGACCAATTCCTTTATAGGGAACATTGTTCTTTGCTTCTCTGTTAGCTTCACTTCTTTGACACCCATGTTTTATTATAGGTCAAATTACCCTGCATGCCTTGTAGTTCCTTGGGCATACAGCAATTTTGCTTGGAATTGACTGTCTACACTATTCTTTTACCTCTGTCACTCCTTCACTTTCACATTTACATACCTCTGCCCATCCTTTGTTTTTTGACTTGGAGTCTCCCTTATCTGGCCTCTCCTGACTTTCCCACTGCTAGGCTTCTGGTAAATGGAGCACTCACCCTTGTGTTCCCCCAGTGCCCACTTTTATCATAATATTAATTTTATGGTATCATTGTATTATACATACTTGTTGTCTAGTTTACTTCTACCATTAGCCCTGGGAGATTTATGAAGTCAAGGACAGAGTTTCATTCATCATTATTCATTGGATTCTGGACACTCAATAAGCATTATAGATGTTCACTACATCACAGTTGAATGAATACACAAATGAATGAAGACAGCAGAGCTAAGAAGCCATGTGCATATGAAGAAGTGGTTTGAGCGTGGGGAAAAATAGTCATGGGCAAAATCGGCACAGTGGACAGGACCAGAATATAATCTTTATTATAATTATACTTCTCTGTCTTTCAAAAATCAGCTGTTTGAATTTTCTGTTTAAAGCTAAACTTTCTTAGTTGCAAAAACTAAAACCTCTGCCATTTAAAGTGAAAGAGATTTTATAAAGGACATTAAGAGGCATCCTTTTCTTTCAAGAGGAAAAGGAGTTAAGCCCGGGTGGGTAGCTGGGAACTTCGTCCCTATTACGCGTTAGTCTGCTCCACTGGAAACTGGATTACCACTGCCTCCAGGCACAGGTCGCTTATGTCCAGGCCTCTGAGCAGGAGTGTCTCTGCTTAGATCTCTACTGTTGCTGACTCTGAGAACTGAACATCCTTCTGCCCTTGGCCCCTTTACACAGTTCTGCCCTCTTCACGTCACTCTCCCTAAAAGAAGCCTCAGGAGCATGTTTCTCACTGGCCTGCCTGCAGAATCTGCATGCCTGTGTCCAGGCTGGAAGGGAGGCTGGCAGAAGTCTTCTCCTGGGGGAATAAGGACTCATGGGTAGGAAGTTACAAAACAGAAGGCCACGTTCAGAAAGTTTGAATGAGACAAATGTCTCTATACCTCCTTGATAAACATGGGAGCTGGAGGTTACATTAAGTAGCTTTTGTGATTACAAAATTTTCACGTAGGGCTCTGTGGCATCCATTAGTTCTTACCGCTGGCCTTGATATAGCCTGAATGCCTTTGAGTTTGGAATAGAGAGTTTATTTGCACTGACCGTTGGGTCTTTTTTATGGCTCCTGACATCTCCGAGCTTATGGTCTCTCCTCTAGCGTCCTTTGGAACACATACCAGTAAGTATTTTGTTTTCCTTCTGTGATCTCTTAGAATGCCCTGACAACCCAAAGTTTTTTTTTTTGATTCAGCTTGAGGAAGTATTATTGACCTTTTAAAAGTGAACAAGTTGACACCGAAATTACATAAATGATGGTAAATAGCAGAAGTTCACATTTGGTCACCCCAAGCACTTGATGGCTATGTCTGAACTCAGGATCTTAGGGGAATAAAAAGGCCAAAATTAAGGGCTGACATAGGAAAAGAAGGATTTGCTGGTAGTAGTTTTAGTCCTCAGAGCCTCTCAAGGAGTCCTAAAGATGCCCACTTAAAAGATGAAATTAGAAATAAAAAAAAAAGTTCACTAGATTTGATTTTTTTTTTTTAATTCGCTTCCTTCTGAGTGGTTTTGTGTGTCTCACTTAGAGTCAGTTGGGTCTCATGCTCGCTGTTGAAGCCGGCAGTGCTGGGCTACTCCTAGGCATGCTTACCAATAAACATTTGCTTTGAACCAACAAACCAACCTCCCAATTACCTCCCCTGTCCCTCCGCAGTCAGTATTCTGATAAGATCATAAATCTGAGGAGAAATTATTCAGCCAAATGCTTCTGTTTGATGAGCTACAGGGAATAAACATTGACCTGGTGGGTAGTGGGGGGAAGGCATTCTCAAATCTCTCAGCAGAACCAGAGCTCTTAATGCACCGTCTGCAACACAGTTTCCCTTAATGATTTACAGTCGTTGTCTCCATGTTATTGTTGCCTGCCTACTGATCTTGATCATGCTCTCAGGTCATAAGAATGTCAAGTACTATGGTGTTTTCTTGGAACTCAGGCCACAATGGACCACATTCTTGTTTTACCTTCTACCCCAAATTGTATGGCCGTGCAAGCCCTCATTTGCCTTGCCTTTACTTCCAATTCTCTCCTTGATTCTGCCTCCTTTTATTTCTAAAAGTGGACATTTCCAGAGTCCTATCCCTCATTCTTTTTCCAGTATTCTGTACACATGGACAATCAGATCTTGAACCCTCTCCAAGTCTTCCACAACCCCATCTATTTAGATGACTTCCCAAATTTATGCCATACCCTTAGTATCTGAACATGGTTGTTCAAGATTTAGGAGATGTGTCCAAGCAGAGTGGTTACTTCCCAGCCCTAACCATTATTAGCTGGGTGAGCTATGTAGCCTCTCTGGGCCTCAGTTTCTCACCTAGAATATGGGAATTGAAATAGTACACCTACCTTATAAGGTTGTATGAGGAATTAAATGATCTAATATTTGTTAGTGCTTAGACAAGAGTCTGACGTAGTTAAGTGCCATATATGTGTTCAATGAAACCTAGATGTGGAAGTCATAAACATATAGGTGATAAAGTGGTAGACATGGAAGAGGCCAGGAGAACCTCAGAAATGAATTTTTAAGGTCAGAGGGTAGAATGGGAAGCCACAGAGTAAAATATCCTATACTATACCATATACTAATAAATAGTCTCCTGTTCACTCTCATAACCGCTTAGCTCCTGCTCCCCCGACTGGATTATCACCTGCTGTCTTGCCCACCTGTTTAATATAATACAAATTCTGGTTCTTCAGGGATCATTTCAACTTCCTCACAAACGGCTTTGTATTGAGATCACTATCCCTGTTTATAAAACAGTCTTCGTATTAAAAGACTATTGCTATTTTAATATTGGCCCAAGTAATATGTAAAATTTCTTTGGGTATAAAGAAATCCTATATCCTATCCTATGTAAGTTCATATCCTATGTAGGTTGGTCTTCGTCTGGCCCCCTAATGTCTAATCTTCCCTCTGGTTGGCGTTTACTTTTCAAATACACTGTCAAATAAATGAGTCACATTATGAATTGCTGTAAGTTATGGAAGACAGGGTGGGTGTGTAGGTAGCAAAGATTAGTCAGACCACTGTCTTTCTCCCCACAGTTAGTAGGTGATATAACACAACTGAAATAGTTTAACATAGGTGACCATGTCAGCCAATAGTCTATGCTTTCCTGACAACTAGTAATTATTTCTCATAAATCTTGGAGTCGATGACTTCAGGATTTTTCTGGCGCAGTCTTCTCCTTTTCCTGAGGAGGAAGCTAGAGTGTGGAGAAGTCAAGAGCCTATGTGAAGTTCCCCCAGGAGTCATTAGCAGGCAGCGGGGGTCCTAGAGTCTGGGCATCTAATGTTGCTTCAGCTACTTTGTAACTATGTTACTTGTAAAACCAAATAGGCTCAGATTTTTTTTTTCCTGTGGAATTAGCAGAATATCAGTCTCATCTTGTAAACAACTTAATGAGTAATAGGATTCAGGTGATGTTGCTTACATGAAGCTAGTCTGAAGGGACATGACTGATGCTAACTGGTTGTTTGTGTGGGAGATGGCAAGTCCAGGCTCGGATCTAGGTCTCTTGATTCTTAATCTGGGGATGTGTACTATACTATGTTGCTGGTGACTTGGTATATTTAGTAGACTAAAGATAGGCTACTTGCTGTAAAATCCAAAATTTCAGTGACTTTATATAATAGAACCATATTTCTTGTCTATGTCTTGATCCAGTGCAAGGCATGGAGGAGGAGCTCTAGTCTGTTCAGTCCTCTGCGGACCCAGGCACGTAACAACTTGTCCTCCTGATCCGATTATAAGACTGTGAAGAAGCCGAGGGTCACAACAGGATTTATAGGAGCAAAGTGGCCAAGTGGAGGACTTACTCCATCCTGCATTCCTCCAGCCAGATTGTAGCCCCATGGCTGGAATTGTCTGGAAGGAAATGCAGCACAGCTGGGTGCACAGGAGGAAGAGGGAAGCTGGTGAATAAATAAGCTGTTTCTATCACAAATTTTCCAAGAATCCAAAGTACAGTGCCTGTAAATGATCTTGTTTGATCCTAATCTTGGGGAAATAGCATGTCATGGAAATTATATTTGCCTATGGAATGCTTTATCTAGTGCTGCTATCATACATTCTTTAAACAGAGTTCATAAAATTAGTTGTATCTAAAAGTTTTTAAGATATTCTTTGTATTATTTGGCTTTTTTCAGTTTTTAATCATGGCTACCACATGTCTTTCATGGGTTTCTGTTGGTAGGATGTATCCGCTAATGTCCAACCTTTTTTTTTTAACACAGATATGAAACTAAATTAAAAATATTGTTTGCCCATTTTTCATTGCATTAAATGATTTTAGTTTTCCTCAACTACATTAATTTATTTGCTTCAAAATTTTCAAACACCAAACATTAAAAACTAAGTTTGTATGCCCTAAAATTAATCTGGAACAATTAGGTTGATTCTTAAAATTGATACATCTACTAGATCAGTGTGTTTCATATGACCTGGAAAATGAACAGAATATAGAAACTTTGCCTAAATATCCTGAGCATCACAAGACTATCAGGACCACTATTTAAACAAAAACAAAACACTTAAATATTTTGGATATGAACTGGAGTTCAAAGTGTTTGTCATATCATTGGATATATACACCAGAATTTCACAATTCATACCTTATTTTTCATGGAGTTAATGTTTTAAAAAATTGACAAATAACTCAGGAAATCATAAATGTTGCTTTTCAGGAAATGAGTTGATTTAAAAGGACTGAGTTTGTAAGTAGAATATGGAGTATTTGAGAGCTTATTAAAAGGATAATGCATTATTTAAGGAAAATAAAAATGTAGGGAATATTATATAGAGAAATATAAAGATATACAGTTAACAAAATTTTTTTCTAGTATTCATGTAAAAGCGGTTTCTTTCTTTTTTTTTTTTTAATAAGATTTTGGAGATAGCGTGGGGTAGGGGGGAGGGCAGTGGGAGAAGGAGAGCACATTCTCTAGCAGATGCCTTGCTGAGCACGAAGGCCAACATGGGCCTCTGATCCCAGGATGCTGAAATCCTGAGCTGAAATCAAGAGTGGATGCTCGATGGACTGAACTACCTAGGCACCCCCTGTGGGAGTGATTTTTTTTTTTTTCCATTAAAACCCAGTGTAGTTAAATTTTTTTTTTTTTAGAATGTCAAAGAAAATTAGAAAATAGGCTATTTGTATTTAGGTATTTGTATTAAAATTTTAAAGATAAGTGTGTCTGGGTGGTGCGGTCAGTTATGCATTGGACTCTTGGTTTTGGTTCAGGTCTTGACCTCATGGTTCTGACGTTAAGCCCCATGTCAAGCTCAGTGGCTCAGAGCAGAGTCTGCTTAAAAGATTCTCTCCCTCTGCCCCTCCCACCTGTGCACATATGGGTTGCCCCCCAATCTTAAAAAAAAAAAAAAAGTTTTTAAATAAATGAAAATGATGCTTATAAAATACCTTAAAATCAAACTTAGCATTGCAGAAAGATACTGGTCTCCTGAGAACAGAATGACTTATGGTAGTTGGTTATTTCAGCAATATCCTATTTGGATTTTAAAAAGATGCTAATTCCTTAACAAAAGTGATTTTGACTATGATATAGCCTTTATTTTTATATTGTTAGGGGCCAAAATATTAATACTTTATTCAAAGCACTATTCAGAAAGTTAAGAGAATGAGGTGAGTGTTCGAGTATCTTTTAACCAACACAGCACTCTCCTTACCTACCTCTGAGGTATTTTTCTCACTGAAACCCTCTGCCAACCAAGGAAAGCCCATTAATCTACTTCACAGACCCAACGACGTTATTCTTTTTGAATCAATGAGGCAGAGCTACATTACATGTGTTAGTAGTTATGTATGGATTTAGGCTAAGTAGCCTATTTGTCTGTGTTCTCCATCAGCTATTTTGTATTATGGCATTTAAAAAAAAAGCAAAGAAAAACATGAATTCAGGTACAGTAGAAAAATACAAATAAAAAGAATTTATGCCATAAAGCAGCAGTCTGTAGCTCCCAGAGCTGAAACAATTATTTTTTAAATACTTGCAGCTCTGGTAATTGCTTCCATAGCTATGAATAATCAACGTTTAATCTTACATTCTCTTTTAAGGAAGATAAAGATTTAGCTTACCAATAGTAACCTCATCCATCTCTCCATCTCTTTTCCAAATGTAAATTTTTAGATTGTCTTTAGTCTATTGGTTTACCAAGCATACTTACTATTCATAAACTTGGACTTCTTGTCCCAGAAAGCTTAGGCCATTTCTTTCGTATTGTATAGATGAGGATACTAAGTATTCTCATTCTTTCTACCACCTTTCATCAATGAGTATCTATCAGCCATAACTTTATCTGTACACTATCAAATTAATACATTTTTGATTCTTTCCTGTTTCTTATAAAGTTGAAAGCCATTTAGTATTTACCTTATGATTATGGAAACACTGCTCCCTAAAAAGGAAGTTGGTATGCCATGATTAGATAGTCTTTTCTGCTTTCTTTTGTTTGTATAATATCATAATTCCTATGAACTTTATGGAGGCTATTTCAAAGATAAAGTTCCAGTGAATTTTCTTTTATCATATTCCATCAATTGATCAAAACTATGCTGTATAGTTTTGTTAACATTGAGAAAAGTTAAGTTCTTTTTTTCTTTTTTTTTGGTTAAAGTGCAGATTTCCATATTGGGTAACTATTGAGTGGAATTCATCATACCTTCTCTTGAGGATATTTTTGCTCCTAGCTTACTGACTTCCTGTTCTAATTTGGACCAGTATCTTTCTAGACCAGCTGTGTAGGCATCTTTTGGAGTTTTTTTTTTTTTTTTTTTTTACCATGTTCTTATATCCTATGTCCTTTTCTTTCCCTCAAGGATATGAGAAGTAAGCTATACATTTTTATGTATTGAATTTTTATTCTGATCTTATAATTATATTAATAGAATTAGTTTAAGATTATTTTCTCTCAGTTTTCACAGCATGAGGTATTGCTTATTTGATTTGATGCCAATTTTATTTATATGTTTATGGCTTTTTGTCATCGAAGAAATGTTTGAAAGTTTTGTTTTTTGAAACTGTAGGATTGAGTATAGAACTGGTTTCTTTTACATTCTTTGGGCCCTTTTAGTGTGAAGATCTGTGTGTTTACTGCTAGGAATTACTTTTCTACTTGAGTTTTGTGACTTTTTCTATCCTCTAGTTCTTTCTCTGGAATCTCTCTTAAATGGATGTTTGACCTCTTTGGTTGATCCTCTGCCTCTTTTAATTTACAACAGCTTTTTCTTATTCACTGATGGCTTCTGTTTTGGAGTAATATCTTTATGTTCCTAAGGAACATTAATTATTTTAGTTTGTCTCTCTCTCTCTCTCTCTCTTTTTTTTTTTTTTTGGTCTATTCCTTGAGTTATGTATGTTTGCTACTCCAGGGCTCAGGAGTTTTTGTTTTTGCTGTGCAGTCTTGACCATTTACTTTTCCGTTGCTACTTTTTTTATACAGCTGTTTTCTTTTGATATTTTATGACAGAATTGGATTAATTCTGGACAGTCTGTTTCCTCCTCTGTTGTGTGAGTCTGCTTATATAATAAGCCTCCCTCTGAACCAAGAGGCTGGCTGGTGCTCTGTGAGAAGCTGAGGTGGTCAATTTTGAGGCTTCACTTAGGGATAAGTAGGTAGTAGGCATCCAATGTTTGGAAATGTGGTTTTTCTAACTGAAATTTAATATGGGGATTAATTGCTATTGGTCTCCTCTAAACTTACACTTAGAATACAGAAGGCATGAGGAAACTCCCAGTAGTCTGCATACTCTTCATGCCTGAGGAAGAGTCTTATATTTTATCAATTTTCATTTTCATGAATTAAGTCAGCTAGTGCAGAAGAACCACATTACCACCACAAAAAAAAACCTCCCAAAACAACCCTAATAAACAAACCCCCAAAACCACCCAACCCAAATTCTTTTCTGTTCTAAGAGTTTAATCAAAGCATTTCCAATATGGAGGTGTAGGATTCAAATTTTCTCCATTCTCAGTTTATTTGTTCTCAGTGAAGATCTATCTATACTTTAGGAGTAAACATGTAACTCAGAGCTAAGGGAGTTAGTTCATCTCCTTTCCCTGCTACAGGATTTTCTAGAGTAAGCACGTACTTATATCCATATGGAAATATTTTTTAATTACTTATTAAATATACAAAAATCAATTCTAAATGGATTAAACTCCTATATATGAAAAAGTTAAAAGGAAAATCCTCTATGACCTTGGGTGATGATAGGTTTTTTTAATATACTCCAAAATCACAAACCATAAAAGAAAATACTGCAGTATTCAATGACAGTAAAATATAAATCTTTGGTATTTTTGACAGGCTATAAATTGTAGGAAGATAGTGTCAAGACAATTTCTGTTACTAAAGATTGCAATGGATATTATACAGAATTCCTGTCAATTAGTAAGAAAAAGACAAGTCTTGAATAAAGACTCTTGAACATTTACCAAAGGAGATAGGTATAAGAATATTTGTTTCACTTGTGTTTTAGTAGTAAAAAGAAATTGGAAGCAACATAAATGTCAGTAGAATTAGAATGTTACAACGATTTTAATGTGAATCAACTAGGGCTACACATATTTATTTGGATAAACCTCACAAATATCTTGAATGAAACAAATGCAGAAGAATATATATTCAAGGATCTTTATAAAACACTCGAGGCATGCATAAAGTTACAGCTGTGTATTTATTTCTTTGGTTTACGGATTAAGTCAGTAAGCATGAACACCAGACAAGTTAGTGATTATCTGGAAGGTAGAAAGAGGCCTGTAAGGGGAAGGGATCAGTATATACAGTGTCATCTTAAGGTATATCTGAACTGTTTTATGTCTTTAGCTAAGTTTTGATTTTAATGTCTAAATGTTTTGCTTAAAAATCTGATCTGGATGATGTCATTTGAACGTCTGCATCCAAATGAACTCAAGTCAGTCCTAGCTCTTTGCAAAGATGAAGCATTTTTACTCGGTCAGTTGAAAGAGAAGGCATGCCAGTACATACAGGCAGACGCTGCTATTGTTCCTGCTTTCCAGCTGAAAACTAGACATTTAAATTTGTGATTGGGAAATGTATTGTAGCTGAGACTTAATAGTGAGATCTCGAGGGCACTCAGTATCGGGCAGAGCAGCTTCTGTGAACATTGGTCCTGAATAGAGCTCTGTAAACTTAGGTAGAAACGGAAGAGTGAACCCTGTTTTGCAATTCTAAAACTTCATTAATATCTTACCACTCAGACAAGAAAAGTAGACATTAATACACTTGTGTGTGTGTGTGTGTGTGTGTGTGTGTGTGTGTTTGAAATTTAACTCTTTTTTTTTTTTTAAAGATTTTATTTATTTATTTGACACAGAGAGAGAGATCACAAGTAGGCAGAGAGGCAGGCAGAGAGACAGGAAGAGGAGGAAGCAGGCTCCCTGCTGAGCAGAGAGCCCGATGCGGGCCTCGATCCCAGGACGCTGAGACCATGACCTGAGCCGAAAGCAGAGGCTTTAACCCACTGAGCCACCCAGGCGCCCTGAAATTTAACTCTTGATAATTTTGTGACCCTTCCTCTAACAGACATGTTGACTTATTGCAGCTCAGTGAGTTGTTAGTGTCCACAAAGATTCTTCCTGACTAGATTTTACATTATGTTCCCAAAGTTTAAATCCCTGATATTTGACTTCTTCAAACTGTCACTACATTGTTCAAGTAAAATCAGTGTAATTTTAAAAGTGTTTACAAGCATTTCAGATCACACACGATTCTCCTTACATTAATCTCATTTTATTTTAAATAGTCAGTGACAGCCTTGACTAAGAAATATTAACACAGTTATAACTACTCATTTTTCAAATGTTTATATTAATAGCTTATTAATGTTCTCAGATCCTACCCCAAATCCCTGAATTCTAATCTCTAGGGGACATGGCCAGGAAATATGTACTTTAGAACCATCTAGGGAGATTTTTCTAATCATTAGCTAAAATCGATTAAAAAAAAGTGTCATGATTTGCATCACCACTCATATTCAGACTTTTGGTTATTACTTTATATTTCATGTTTACTTGCATATTTTAGGTTGATTATCTGATTTATTTACATTGCTTGATTGCAAGGTATGTCATTTTGTACATTGATTTGCTTTACTGTGCCATGTGAGTAGAAGATTAATTTAGTTTTGTGAGCAGTCATAAACTACAACTCATCAGGACTCAATATCTGTATATTAGAAGCAATGTGTTCTTTCACAAACCACAGCCAATGATCAGCATTTGCTATTTTTATTTCCCTAGTAAAGTACTTTTATTATTTAAAAAACTGAAGCAGGGTCTAGATAAGTGCAGCTGAACCAGATGGAGCTCAGATATTTAGACCTAAGAACATAAGAAATTTTTATTACAGTTCCTCAGAACAAAGGTGAATCCTAATTTCCTATTGCCTCCAGGAGCATCAGGAAGATTTGGGGCGGGGGTAGGTCGGTAGTTGTTCTTCATGACAAGATTCTCTAAAGTTTCAGGATGGATCCTGAATCATCCTATTTGTTAAATACTAGTTAGGTATGGACTGATTTTACCCATGTATTTTCCAAAACCCTCTTAATTTGTTTCCAGTTCTTAGCTCGTCTGCTCTATACCGTTAATGAATTCTGTATTTTTATTACCTACTCCGCAAAATAATAGGGCTTGATTTTTGCCCTAGTTTGTTTTCTATAGCTTCTAGGATTGTTCCCGCATGTAAACATCCTGGATAATTACGCATATTTGTGTCCACTTTAGTCACGCTGTAACGATCTTACGGATACTGATGTAGCCTTTTCAGACATTTTCTGTGGAGAAGAAAATTGTTTAGGGATAGAAGCTACTGCATCTCTTTGGCTATTTTAATTTTCTGTTCTGTGGTTTTTTCTAAATCATGTGCACATTCATGAGCACACTCGAGTAATAGGTACACTGAGTCTTTTGTATAATGCTTCTACTTTGGATTTCATTTTCCAAACCTCTCGTGATGACCACTACTTATACATTTATAAACATTTTACACTTATATTTTCTATCTATTCAATCAGGAAACTAACTGGCTATGATTTTTGCCCTCTAGGAGCTCTCAGTAGAAGACGGCAGTCTTCTAAAAACTTTTCTTAACTAGGGAAAGGACCATTCATTCATTTTTCATTCAACACCTGTCTTTGGGTGTTTACCATGTGTTAGGCCATGATTCTAGGTTCTGGGGATGACGAAGTGAATGATGAGAAAAATATGTCCTCATGGCACTCATATTCTATGTGTGTAGGAGACACAAAATAAAATTGGACAAGTAAATAATAGTTTGATAGGCACAAAGGTGAAAAAGTAAAGAAGGCAGAATATGAAATGTTGGAGGGAAATTGAGGTTTTAGGTAGGAATGAAGGAAAGCTTCCTAGAAGAGATGAGTTTTGAATGAAGGCCTGAAGCATTTGAGGGGACTGACCAGGCAGCTACCTGAGAAGAGCATTCCAGATGAAGGAAAGAACGTGTGCAAAGACCCTGAAATGGGAGCCTGCCTGATTGTTAGTGAGGGATAATATGGTCCGAGCAAAGAACACAGGGAGTGGAAAGAGGTCAGGTAAGGGAGGTCATGGGAAGTCAAATCACACAGGCCTTCCATAAAACATTTAAAAAAAAAGTTTCTTTGAGAAGTGAGTTCATCAGAGGATTTTGAGAAAATAGTCTAACCTACTTTTAATAGCATTAGCCTAGCAGCCACATTCAGACAAGGAACCAGGGAGCCCAAGAGAGTAGCAAGAAAAGCAAACTATTGCATTAATCCAGGTGAACCTTGATGGTTTGGGCAAGGAGAGGGGAGTGGAGTGGCAAAAAATGGTTAGAATGTGGGTCTATTGAGAAAGCAGAACTGAGTAGACTTTTGGAGAAAGAGAGGCTTCAAAGGAGTGACCATGCCTTTTGGCCAAAGCAACTAGAAATAAATGATACTGAGATAGGAAAGATTATAGATCCTACTGGTTTAGGGGGATATTTTAACAGTGTCTGTATTCAAAACCTAGCATAACTCTAATGAGTGAGTTTTAAATTGAGAATAGACCCATATTCCGAAGATGTTGGTTGGAACATAATGCCAGTTAGAATGTGGGCCTAAGTGAAGTCATCAAAAGGTAAACCACAGGCTTAGTCTTTAGAGTATCAAGTCAGTTCTTGGAAATGACCTGGAGATGCTTTTCACATCTCTGTCTCCAGCCGCTCTGATGTGACAAACCTTTCCTTCGTCATCCTGTAACTTCCCCGGGGAGAGTGCCTCAGTGAGTCTTTAATATACCTGTGAAGGCCCTTTTGTGAATGCTGCTGAGCTGCGTGCCCCACCCCTACCCTGACCTCCTGGGGGAGACCTTGTACTGGCTGCAGAGGTCCAGGCTTGGAAAGAGGGTGTGCTTTCTTGCCACACCACTTAAGAATTAATTTCTCATGGAAGTTCTGTTGCTGATACTGGCCAAAGCCGTCAGTAACCTGAAGGTTATATTGGCAGCCTTTGGCCTTTATTCATATGTAAAGTATAAAAACACATTGAGTGGTGTTCTGGCCTTTTCTGCACAAGACAATAATGTTATATAAAATATATTCTTACCGATATTGCCAATATTTTATTTGCTTGTGAGAATATATTTTATATTTCCTTCAGGACTTTTTCTATTAATATGCAAATATTAATCCTGAGGTATTTTGACTTCATCAATATAAAGTGGCTCCAGGTAAATGCAGGAAAGAAGTTCATTTTAAGAATCTAGGTATCCCAGAGGGAAATTGAATGCTGAAGAGCAGTTCAGTAGGGAAAGGAATTTGGTTGCTCTAGCAAAGCAGGTGGTAGCATGAAGTAGAGCCCCTCATTTGATCATAGTGGAGATAAATGAACTCTAGTTATTTTCAATTT
Organism: Ailurus styani; assembly: GCA_002007465.1. Taxonomy (NCBI): domain Eukaryota; kingdom Metazoa; phylum Chordata; class Mammalia; order Carnivora; family Ailuridae; genus Ailurus; species Ailurus styani. The sequence continues at coordinate 703,029 of LNAC01000288.1, read as the reverse complement.
ATTGCATGTCTGAGTCCAAATCTCAGCAAAAGAACACCCAGTTCATTGGATCCATTGGATGGGTCCGTCCTTATGTCTTCATGTTGGGCATGTGACTGATATTTGTCGTTCAAATTGTACTTAATGGTGTTATCAGCAAAAAGAAGAAATGAAGACTGAAAAGCAAATATCACAAGTGTCTACCACAAGGGATATTTTGAGTCAGAAAAGAATAACTGTTAAGCATAATCATTGAGTGCTCTTTGGAAAAAAACAAATTCCCCTAGTAAATGCAGTTAGAGCTCTACCTTCTATGAGTATAAATTCTGGAGGAACTGCAGAGTGAAGCATACAGATTAAATTTTTGAAAAATCAGGGTAAGAAATGAAGGTGAAGTTAAAAGTCAAGGAAAAAGCCAAAAGAAACAGACCAGGCAATATTCATTGTTTTTAAAATGAGTAAGATTCTATTTGTCCAAAAATGACCAGAATAATTAGAATGTGTACTATAAAGTTGGGAAGTTCATATTACACTTAGCAAATAAAGAGTTAGTACTTCTAATAGCTTCTACAAATCAATGAGAAAGGTGAACACCCCAAGAGAAGTAGGAGCAAAGAACTTTACCTGACATTTTAGAGAAGAAAATGTAATGGCCACCAAGTTATATGTGAAAATATATTCCATCTCCCTAGTATTCAAAAAAGTAAAATGAAAGTAACAATGAGATGTCATTTTCAGCTACTAAGTTGTCAATGATATTAAAAATATTATACCAAGTATAATTATATACCAAGTATTAGGCAAGTACAGTGAAAGGGAAGCTCCCTTGGTAGCGGTAAGAGGTTTTCTAGGCTGATTGGAAGGACTTTCTTTTTAAACCGAGGTTTTAATAGTAAAGATTTTGTTGCAGTTTTGTTGTTGCTGAAAATAAAAGCCAATGTTAAGCACAATAAATCCTTGTTGGAAGGGATTATGGTATCTCATGGAACCTAATCTAATGATGCCAAACAGCCAGGCCTTGGCAATGGCAGGAATCCTGAAGTTCTAAGAAGTGGATGCAACAGAAGTCTTGACGATGGGAAGATTTAAGGCAGCTCTCAGGATCCCTTCTCTCTCCAACACTGTCAGTGTCACTCTGCCCAGCTATAGCAAGGTGCCTTGAGATTCCTGGATGTTCGTTTCTAGACTCTACTAGAGGACGCTACATTGGAGTCTTGTCACGTGTGATGAAGTATAGTTCTAGAGAATGGAGCCATCTAGCATGTCATTTCTATGTAAACTAAACTAGAAATAGGGAAGGGGAAGAAATAGAATGATCAGTAGTACTGCCACTGATAAATGTTAACTCATATCTGGGAACCAACAAATCAGTATTTATTTGGTGCTTCTTATATGTTAAGAATTATGGTAAGCGTTAGAAATTAATATACCCTCTTACATTATAATTGTTACTCTTGAAGAGAAATTGCCCCTTGATAGCTAAGTTCCTTAGATGTCTTCATGAATGCTTTTTGGTGTCCTGTTTTTGTGGTGGTTCTGCATGATTTAACTTGGAATTTATAGACAATATATCTTATATGCTTTATACTCTGAAGATCCTGTGTTTGTAGTTTTTTTTAAAGAAAAATACTGCAGTTTTATCTTTGCTTGCATATGTTAGAAAAATTTCAAGTTCACTCTGTAAACTTTGAAATTCCTATTTATAAAAATGTGTGAATTACAAATACTTCTTTAATAAAAGCCACCAGAGAGGTTCAGTTTTTAGGCAATATATTATTAGTCAACTTTGAGTTATTCAAATATCTGTAGGTAGTAAACCTATATTTTTAAATATTTTATATTTGAAATTTTTATTAATGAAAGCAGCCCAAATCAATTTTTAATGAGACCTAACAGTGACATTAGAAAAGAATGATGTAATTTTCATATGAAAAATGATACATAGAAGTACAGCACAATAATTAATATTAATAATTAAGTGATTAAAGTCATGGACTCTATCATTTAATAAAATCTGGATGATCAAAGGTATATTATAAAGATGCTGTGGGTCTGATTTTCACTATGTAGAAAAGGGAGATATTAATACTTTATACCTCATAGCTTTATGGGATGATAAATGAGCTAATATATATCAAGACTTAGCACAGTAACTGGCAAACAACTTTAGTCAGTGTTCCCATCATTATTAACATAAATATCAGGTGTACTGAAACAGTGATACAGATAAGGAGGAAGTACAGTGCATATGTAGTCCCTAAATTAATCTGATCAACTCATTGTTTAAAGAGCTGGATTAATATACTTAAAATCTTGAAATACAACCTAAAGAAAGTTAGTGTTAAACCCCAAAAAGTGACCATAACACTTTTTTAAGACTTCATTATAGTTTTAGAGAAGTTGTAGGTTCTCAGATAAATTGAGAGGAAGGCACAGAGATTCCCCGTACTTTCTTGCCCCCACACCTGCGTAGCTTCTCCCATTACCAACATCCCCCACCAGAGCGGTACATTTGTTACAACTGATGAAACTGCATTGAGACATCAAAATCAACCAAAGTCCGTAGTTTACCTTAGGATTCACCCCTGCTGTTGTTTACTCTGTGGGTTTGGACAAATGTGGAAGGACATGTATTCATAACTCTGGTTGTTAAGATGTGTTAGTTGGCATCGTGAATGCTTAAAACGTTGTCTAGAATGGATTGTAGGCCACATTATCCGAATGCACCTTCTGGCCTTTGAAGGAATTTGTTTCCAGCTTGAGTAGCATTTGCATTGACAATTGTGGAGTCTTAAAGATAGCTGTTGAAAAGGCAAGAATTTATTTATTCAACCTTTATCTACCCAGAGGCCGCTGTTGAGTGTTTTCTAGAATTACCTCAAAGAAAAGCATAGCAGTCTGACTTGGAAAGGGAAGGGGAAAATCTTCTGAACAGAGTGGTAAGGTTGTGAATTTAAAAGTGATAAGGAGGCCCAAAGATAGAATAGATGAATTTTCAAAGGACTAAGTTAAGGGGGGATAAAATAAAACTAGGAGATCAGATATTCTGATTTAAATGTGTACATTGGCATTCTTTTGACAGAAAAAGCATAATGAGAAAGGAAACTCAAGATGCCATCACACATCACAAATTTGATATTTAGGGGATTCATTGGAATTCCCATTTAGATGTTGAGTTTAAAAAAATATCAACAGCAAAACAACAAACAGGTGGTAGTGGAAATTAAAATATCCTAAATTGAGTGAACTCATGTAATTATAAGATAGGCTTTAGGCCACTTATCAATTATACATTTAAAGTACTGGAGGACAGGGATTACAGCTGACACATCTTTGTATCCCCCAAAGCACTGAGCACGGTGACTTGCATATAGCAGGTATTCAGCAAATATTTGTTGAAAGAATTCTTTGCGGAATGCAAAATAGGTGTAATACATGGTCCCTACATTCACAGAACTTGCACTTTTCAGGGACAGACAAAAAATGAACAAATGTCCATTTGCTGAACAATATTTATAAAAATGCAAAATACATGAAATTTTAGGTGCTAGCAACATCAAGTAGTACACTTCTGGCTCTACAGAGTCCACAAATAGAATCACATGGATTTTTCTTCAAAATTCTGAGTATGTATAGATGACTATGGAGAAGATAGACATTGATTTGGGCTTTGAAGAATGGGAAATTTAGAAAGGTAAAATGAGAAAATATAAGCTAAGTTAAAATGCTGTTGTAACACTATCAGCTTCAAGGGAAATTACAAAAATATTAATACTGATTTTATTGGAGTGAAGAGAGGAAACAAAAGAACAGTAATGAATGGATATAGAATAGTTGATACTGACCTTTTATCAATTCCATATGAAGCTGCTTTTTAAAGACATCGTAATTTATTTCTGCATGATGTATCTGGTAACTGTCACACTGCTAAATCTATTAGAAGGAAATATGTCTTTTGGTTCAGCTAATTCAATTCCACAAGTATTTATTAAGCACTTATCTGAGCAAAGCACTATAGAATCATCCATGTACAAGCAATTAAAATTTAACTGGTTCAGAGAATATTTGCTACATCATTTCACTTTTAAAAGAGTTAACTGTTACCATATCCCTTGATCTTCTAGAAGTGCCTTAATTTAGAGGTTTGAGATTGGAATAAATGTAATACGACTCAAGCTGAGCATCTCCATTTTCATATTCAAACTGGGTTTAGAGAAATGGCATTATTAAAAAAATAATAGCTTATCTCCTTAGAATGCCATTTATAATTTTACACTTACCACCTTATTGGCTCCTCAGAACAACCCATTCAAGTTGACCGGATGGACATAATTTTTATTTTGTATATCAGAAAACTGAAGCTGAGATAAGTAATTTTTCAAGATCATTCTACTGGTTGTTTGGAAACCACACCTTGAACACAAGATCTTTAGAATAAAATCAAATTTTCTTTCAACTGTGTGATTCTACAACAGAAGTAGCTGTGCTGTCTTGTTATCCAGTGAGGAATTAAATTCACAGACGCTTTCCCACTGTTGGTGAAGAGATTGAAGAGTAATTTGTAAGAAAAACTCAATGAGCTGGTCATCTGAATGGTCTGGTAGTGTCATGGGTCTAAGTTCTCAAAGATTTACCTAGGCGAGTAAAATTAAGAAAATTATACAGAATTTGCAAAAAAATCTGATCTGTGTAGATTGGCTTCTTAGCCAGGAAATTTTACCCTTCTCCCCTGCACCTTTACCCCCTCTCCCCCCGGGGGGATATCTTTGCACATTTTTGATAGTCACAACTCGAAGGCTAAGTACTACTGGCAGATAAAGGCCAGGGATGCGGTTAAATATCTTTTTTCTTTTTTAATATTATTTTATTTGACAGAGACACAGAGAGGTAATACAAGCAGGGGAAGTGGGAGGGAGAAGCAGGCTTCCCACCGAGCAGGGAGCCCAATGTGGGGCTCGATCCCAGGACCCCAGGATCATGACCTGAGCCGAAGGCAGACACTTAACGACTGAGCCACCCAGGCGCTCCTAAATAACTTACAATGCGTAGGTCAGCACACCCTACCACCACTAACATGCACACAACAAAAAAATACCTGGCCAGAAATAGAAATGGTGGTGAAGTTAGAAAAACCTGGTATAGAGCATCAAGACAATTCAGGTACAAATCAGCTAATGTTTAAATTATGTGAATATTCTGTTGCTTCTGTTGATATAATCTGTTTAACTATCAGTGTTCTTTGTAGCATTAAATCATTTGACATTTGAAAGTTGCCAAATTCATTTATTTTCCTCCATAAACATTTTCTTTCTTTATAGTGACAGTTTGAGGAAATAAATGGTTTTCTTTCACTCCCTCCTGATTCTCCCCCTCATGTTACCATTATTTTTTTGAGTGTCAAGTAATGCTGCAGGCTGAGTGGGCAGCTCACCTTTGTTCAGTTAAATCAGGCATTCCGCAAAATGTTTCCTAGGCTGGGGGTGTGTGCATGGGGGGGCAAGTCACGGGACTGAGGAAACAAAACAAATGGCACACGACATCCTTGTCAATCTAGTACTTCTTGTTTAGACTTCCTGTTGAAATAATCTGAGGCCAACTTGGTCTGGTCAGGTCACTTCTGTGGCACGGATACATCTCGTAAAATTGGTTAATTTGGGAATCCTCAAACAACTGCTGTTTGTTCCCATCAGTTTAATATTTATAAGTGTAAATTTTGAGGACAAAAAGAAAACAATTGAAAATGAAAGCAAAAACAATTTCGTGGAGAATCCTGTATGACCTATAAAGGAGTGGGAACTTTATCCTGTGGCCAGTAGAAGACACACCTTGGGTTTAATTAGAGCCTGTCCAATGTAGTCAGCTCTACTACTTAGATAAATCAATTTGATGGTTTACGTGGATGATGGATTCTCATTGTCAAGGGGAAAGAGAAGGAGAACAATTAGAAGATTCTAGGACTGTTACTATACCAGTAAGTATTTGTCAAATGAACATATTAAATGATTAAAATGTGTACAGTAAACTCTTATCAAAATACAGTTGGCCCTTGAACATGGGTTTGAGGTCCACTTCCGTGTACTTTTTTTGAAAACAGTACTTGTAATTTTAACACTTTCTTTAGCTTTACTGTAAGAATAGCTTATATAATAAACATAACACATTACATATGAAATGTGTTAATTGACTTATCAGTAGGGCTTCTAGTCAATGGTAGGCTATTAGTAGTTAGGTTTCAGGGAGTCAGAAGTTACACAGGACTTTCAATTGCACAGGAAGTCAGCACCTTAAGGGTCCGCTGTATTCACTATGTGCACCACCTCAAGTGACTTTACTTCATTCACATAAGCAACAAATATTGAGGAACACATTTTGTGATGTTCTGTCTCTGTATGTTGGCAGATTCAACTCATTGTAGAAATCTATAAGCTGAAAAAAGTTATCTTCCCCCCTACATTTCCAACACACAGAGTACAAAGGAAAGCCAAATGGAATAATCACTCCTATTCAAAGAGGGGAAGAAAGGGCATCACACAGTAGTCATTGATAGACAGCTATTGTGAAAGCCCACCGGGCTGATACTCTGAAGCCCTTTATTCTGGGTATCAGTGACATTCTTTGATAGGCTCCAGTTCTGTCCTATGAGGAGCTCTCAAGTTCATTGTTCTCCAAGGCTTTGACTCAGCCCTCTCAGTGGCTTTCCTGTTCCACGGTACTTCTTCCTAACATCTGAGGCAGGCATGGAAGAAAGGCTCCTCCTTGGCACTGAGCTGCATTCTTAGTCTGTCCCTTGTCCATAGAATGTTGGGGGCCAGTCATTATTTTACTCCTTTAACACTCAGTCTTTTTTGGTCTAGCTTTACAGCACTTTCGGCAATAGAACTCTCCCAAAGGTTTTAATATATTTGATTCCACTCACCACCTTGTGCCAATATATCTATAGACGTATATTTTGAGGTTATTAAATTTCTGTGGATTGTGTTCTTAGTCACTTTCCACTGAGCCATCTTGTTGGGGGGAAAAACATTACTGGCAGACATCTTAATCCAATCAGAGGTCTTAACAAAGACTGAATCTTAGACTGGCCTTTCTTTCCAGCTCTCTCAATCTGACCATCATTTAAAGGCTGAAGAGGCTGGAAAGGAGACTCATTTGCATCTTTGAACTTCAAAAGTTTGGGAGTATTTGGATATTTTCCTTCCCTTTTCTTCTTCCTCGTAAAGAGGCCAATGCTTTCCTGAGCTCCTTTCTTCCTCATGATGTTTATCAACTGCAGCGAGTAACAAGCCACCTGGGCCAGCAGTATTCGGTCTCAAAGTCTCCTTGCTCAAACCTGCAGATTCTGGAGGTATATTTTCTGCCTCCTGAGTTACTTCAGGTGACAGTGTCGCCAAATATCTGGCCATAAAATGTCACCGCTTGCCTAGCCTAAAATAAATTTCTGTGCTGCCTTCCACTCAGCTGCAGAGCGAGGTGACACATTTCTTTGGTTTGTGCTCTCCAGCATGCATCGTCTAGGGATCAACGTCTCTGTTTATGTGCTGTGGCTGCGGTGAGGCTGTGAACCCAATACTCCCCAAGTGCCAGTGGTTGACAAAAATGCCTACTGATTTCCCATTCACCAACCTGGACTGGCTGCAGCAGCTCTACTTCAGGCCGTGGGTTAGTTTCTGGTGTGCACCACGTGTCCCGATGTTGCAGGATTGCAGGGTTCGTGTCTCACGGAGTCAAAGGGTGAATCTCGCCGACACAAAATGATGAAGGGAAGTGAAAGTTTATTAAGTGAAAGTGAGAGCAGAAAGGAAAGAAAAAAGCTCTCTAGAGTGAGAGGGGTCCTGAATGGGTTGCCAGTGGAGGCTTTTACTGTCAGGCTTTTATTGGGAACTGACTGGGAAGCTTGTTTCCTGGAGTTTCTTGTGCTATTGGTTTGTTCCTTTACCTCTTGTTCTGCTCTCAGTGTCTCCACCTGCCAGGAAACAGTTCCTCCAGCCCAGTCAGGGGAGTCAAGGCCTCCTATCTCTCTTGCCTGTAGCTTAACCCCTTCCCTGCTTACGGGACAGGACCTGTGGGCAGAGACAGCTATACTGGGATTGTGAGCAGTGACTGATAGTATACTTCTTTATTAGTTGGGGTTAGGGATGGCGCAAGTCTCCGAGGAATCTGGAAGCAAGGCTCTCAGGACCCTGAGGGGCCAGCTGCTGCCAAGATGAAGTTACTTTTAAATATTAAGGCACTAAGGCAGCCACGAGTTCTTTGAGGAAAGTCATGCTCTGCATGTTCAGGTATCTTTCAGTGAGTTGTAGGCTGTAAGGAGATTTTAATTTAAGCCACATTTCTTTTGTCTTTGTTNGGTATCTTTCAGTGAGTTGTAGGCTGTAAGGAGATTTTAATTTAAGCCACATTTCTTTTGTCATTTCTTTTTGTCCCACACCACTGTCCAGAGTCTAGTCTGAAGGAGCAGCTCTTACAAGGGCGTGCTGTTGTCACGCCACAGCAAAGAGGCAAGAAGAGCTTTCAGTGACCTTTTTGGCAGATCACTAAAAGATAGTGACCCTTAAAGAGTCCACTCAAAAATGGCTCTTTCACTTTTACCCCTGTTTCATTGGCCAGGGCGTATCACGTGGCTGAGTGCAAAACCAGTGGGGCGGGGGAGAGTACTCCTCCAGGGAGGGGACTAGGGGAGAGTGGATATTCCTGAAGGCTAATGAAATCCTCCGTGAGAAGTTGGTGTGTCGCGCATGGTATGTGTTGGAGTCTCTGTGGATCCACAGGAACCAGTGTTTCCTGGATTTGTAACCGTTGTGTTTAAAAAAGCGGTGGCATTTGGAAACACCAGGTTTTCCTTTCTTCTGAGTATTCATACAAAAATATTTGCAAAACAATAAAGAAGAATCCACCTAATTCCTTTCACACACCCTAAAATATAATTCAGGGTGTGAGGATGTATCTATTTTTTGTCAGTTGTTGGCCAGAGTTATTGTGTGTTCTTTAAGGACACTTAGACATTAGAAAACTCATAATTAAAGTTCGGTTTGCTACCATAATCTTATTCTTAATTGAAGAGATTAATTGCCTTTCAAAGAGAAGTTTTATAGAAGAGACTATTTGTTTCAAATTATACATGTCCATGTTTGCTAGGGAACAAAGTGTAATTGGCAACAGATTTCGAGAAATAATACTTATGCCGAAACATCAAAGAAACGTTGAGGTTAATTCTGGTGCATCACCTGCGGAAAATATAAAGTACTCAAGTACCAATTTAACATGGAAGAATGATGACTTTGTCATTAAAAATCAATCAAAAGTAAACCTTCAAAGTTCAAAAAGAAAAGGTATTAAAATGAAAAATGGCTTTTGTAAGTAATTTTACTTTAAAATTTTAATAAACGCATTAAAATAAATATAATTTAATGAATGAGAGAATAACACTGATATGTTGCCATGGAAAAACCTCTTTGATACTATAATGACAAAATTTTAGATGAAAAGGAAATTTTCTAGAGCAAGAAGAAAATGATGCAATGTTGAAGAAGGAAAAAAAAATATAAGAAGCTTGTATCAATAGTAAGAAGTTACCATTCACTATACGTCAGAGGAGGTTTCAGGTTGTAGAATAAAGCAAGAATCCCATCCTAAAACTGACCATAGTAGAAAGGACAGTTTTCTCCAGGTCCTTTTTTTTTTTTTTTTTAAGATTTATTTAGAGTGCCAGAGAGCATGTGTGCTTATGTTGGGGGGTGGGGGCAGGGGGAGAGAATCTCAAGATCTCAAGCAGACTCCTCACTGAGTGTGGAGCCTGACACAAGTCTTGATCCCGGACTCTGAGAACATGACCTGATTCAAAACCAAGAGTCAGATGCTCAACTGACCTAGCCATCCAGGCGCCCCATCTCCAATTCTTATAACTGTTGTAATATGGGTTCCATCTCAAGCTTAGGACTGGAATGCACAAATAAGGATCTGTGCCAATGCCACAGTTTTGTTAGTAGAATATCTGAACTATGCTTGAAGCACCTGCTCCAGGTAACTGTTCACATACATGTAATGAGTTAATTCTTACTGGGCTTTTAACTTACTTGCTTATTTATGACATCTGCCATATTTAGCCTGATGCATTTGCCTGCCTCCAAGAGTGTGAGGAAAGTTAATGGCATGAATGCAAAGAGAAAGGGAGAAATGCAGTAATCTGACATCCAAAATAGGATTTTCGGGTCTTTCACTAAGGTGATAGGCTTCGGAAAAGTATTTTTTAGATTTCTTCATTTACTATAACTATCAAAAGCCTGGCTTTCTTAATCATGCAATTTTCATACTTAAGGGGGGCAGAAACTAATAGTCCAGATCTCCCCGTCCCAGTTCCTCTTGGTTTGGAGGTAGAATGAGGAAGGGTGCTTGTTTAACCCGTTTAGATCTTCTGCCTTGCTGACATTAAGTGACTTTTTTGCCATCTGGTGAGGTAGAGGGGAAAATGTAGACAAAGGGTCTTTGATTTCATTTTCTGCAGGCAACACTGTGGGGAGAATTCCCTCATGGCCTGTGGGCAGGGCAGGGCAGGGGGTGGTGCCTGCCTCCGATTGGAAGAGGCAGCTCGCTGTGGGAAGGCAGCCACGTGCAGGATGGTAGACTTCTGTGGTGATAAAGATCTTTAAATGGAAGGTACAGAAGAAAGCCTAGTGTGCTGGCTAATAGGCATGATAGGGGGCTGGAGGATCCTTGTAGCTGAGAGGAAGGGCTTTGAAGTCTACAGCTTCCCTGCAGCTCACCCGGGTGAGGAATCACATGGGAGTTACTGCTAGACTTTTAGAGCTAGAAAGAGCCAAGTGGACCTTGTCGGCAAATGAGAACTTCCCTTGGAACACTGCTTGAATTTGTGGACACACCACTCTTTGACCAGCTAGGGATTCAAGGATTGAATATCTTCAGGGTGTCTACTTAACCCTACTGGCAAATGACATCACAGCAGATGACCAGAGAGCTAGTGAAGGATATCCGGAAGGAGCCAAGCACTCCTCACGCAAGCGCCCTTTGCCGTGTAGGCAGATACCATCTCTGCAGAGGGTTGGGGGAAGAAGAGGTTAACATATAAGACAGCATTTTTCCTCTCAAGGATGAATTATCTAAAGAGCTTGCATTATTAGATTGGAGTACTTTATTTTTTATCTACACTATCCGCTATTGAATGTGCTTCTGTGAGAAATGGACAGACTGGTTATGTAGTAAATGCATTGAAAGCACCACCACATTTTTGTTACACATGCAACTATGTGGGCATAACTCATGACCCCACAACTTAAAAGTATCCAACTTAGTCTACGTGAAGTTTAAGAAGCCAGTCATATCAAAGAACTGAAAGAAAAAACTTCCTCAAGGGCTTTCCTGGGGGGCCACTACACCTGTGTCTGATTGTTTGTGTTCCTAACTTGCCTAGTCATTAGTGGTCCCGGATAATCAATGGAAGTTTAAAACATGGATTTCCAGGGGATGCCGGGGACTGCATTTGGCCTGGAGAAGTGTTCTGTTTGGCCTGCACAGTGTTGTAAAACCTTGAACTGATATTTATAAATACAGAGGTTTCACCTAAAATGAAAATTTCTAGATTTCTTCTGAAAGTGTACAGAAGTGGTGACAAAGGGCTGGAGCTGAGCAGAACCTGTCCCTTATAAGGAAAAGTGCCTCTATTTTCTGTAGTCACCACCATTTCTATGAATTATTTTTCTTAGTGTCCAGCTCAGGACCTTCATTTGCATTATTTGCCTGGTACCCTATACTCTTATGAAATTGCAAACCTTGACTTAAAGCACATGGAGAAAACAAGGGCGCAGGGACCTGTTGGCCCCACTGATTTTTATTTCAGATTGTTGTTCTTATTTCTTAGAAGTATTTCCTAAGGGTGGAATATTTTATTTCACTTATTTTTCTCTGAGGTTTGTCTAATTAACTCAGCTTCACTTTCCAAGACGTACCCACTTGAACGTTATTATACCTTGTAGGGATGGGGTTTGCAATTTGGAGTGTCTTAACATAGTGCTGGTGCCTTGTTAGGTTGTAATTCTGTATTTTACAAATGCAGAATTTGCAAATTAGGAAAATAAGATTTTGCCAATAAGAAGAAACAATCTGAGAGGGGAATTTGGTTTTGAATCCACAGAGAAATAGGATAATCTCAGTGTCAGTGGCACAGCTTTGCAGTCCCAACTTGGGAATGTCTGAAACTACAGTGGCCAGCACTTCAAGAACTAGGCATCAGTCCTCACACCCCACTTCCTCCCCATCTCTCTTCATCTCTTTTTATCTTTCTGCACGAGGGATTCATTTTTGTTGTCGTTGTAGTTTTACAGAGTGATTTCCTATATATAACTGGAAACCAACCTAGTTGTGTGTGTGCCTTCATAGCTTGTGATACTACCACTTTGTGGATTTCAGAGGAAGGGCAGCGAGTGGCTGAGCCTAGACAGCAGTGTCCTTTCAAAACTGATGGCAGTCAGATTGTGAGATCATGTATAAACGCACCAGTTCCTTCTAGAGCCATGTGGAAGAGGGAGTGAGTTACCAAGCAAAGGGAACAAGGCAAGGCAGGAAATACCATAGAGGCCCACAAGAGTAAACAAAGTAGCAGCAAGTTTTAACTAAACAGGTCAGTAATTGATCATTGAGTCGTGGGGCCAAATCTCAATTGGAGTGGGTTTACCATAAAATGAGAGGGAAATTGGAGTGGGTAGGTTCAGGGAACTTAGTGATGTTTTGCTACAGAAGGGAAAAATAAAGAGGAACGTATTTGTACCCTGAAGGAAGTGATTCCATAGAAAGAAAATACGCTGTAGAAGAGAGTAAGAATTTTTGGAGCCCTGAACTTTGATGGGTAAGAAGGGATGGATCCACTTATGGAGGGGATTGTCTTTAGATATTTAGAGAAGAATATAAATAATTGATCTACATATTTAGAATAAATGGGTACCTACAGAAGGGTGAGAGGCTATAAAACTTCTTTGATTTCTTCTGTTTATTTTCAGTGAAAGAGAAAGTAAGGTTGTCAGCCAAGAGCGAGGATAAGAAATCATTGTTAAGGAGAGCAAGAACAATGAATGGCCCAGGGAAGTTTGTGGTCATGGATTTAAAATGGTATGAGTTGTGAATTTTCTCCAGCTATGTTCAGTGCATGGGGTAGTAAGGTCCAGAGGAAGTGGACATTTGGAGTGACCCAGAGTACACTAAGAAGTGTGTCAATTTCCAGTGGCTGCTGTAACAAATGACCACAAACTGGGTGACCTAAAACAACATAAATTTTCTCATAGTTCTAGAGGTTAAAAGTCTGAAATCAGATGTCAGCAGAGCTCAACTCTCTCCAAAGGCTCTAGGGGAGAATCTGTTCTTGGTCTCTTCCAGCTTCTGGTTGCTGTTGGCATTTCTTGACTTGTGGTTGCATCACTCCCGTGTCTGCCCTCATGGTCACTTTCTTTCTCTTCTCCTGGTTGGCTAATGGCCACATCATTCAAATTTGTCTTTCGATCCCCTTCTCTGTCTTCTGTGTGTCTATCTTAAGGACACTTGTCCTTGAATTTAGGGCCCATCTGGATAATCCAGGATGATCTCATCTCAAGATCTTTCACAGAATTATATCTGCAAAGACTCCCCTCCCCCCAACAAAAAAAAGATAACTTTCACAAGTCCTTAGAATTAGGACATAGACCTATCATTTTGGGGCCACCAGTTCAGCCACTGTGATGGGCAAGGAGCTGAGACTGGATGCAGTCACTCACATGATTTCATAAGCTATGTGAAGAGGAAAAGAAGACTTCAAGGGGGAATGACTAATATGAAAAAGACTAATATGAAAAGACTAAATATGAAATGACTAATATGAAAAAGATAATGGAATCGAAGGATTGGATATTTAGGTGAGGCCGATTGGAATCTTAGTGCTAGAAAAAAAGACATGGAATAACAGAGGTGTTAGAGTGACCTATACAAAATTGAGACATATGTTCATTAAAGTAAGATAAAATACTGAATACTACATAAATTAAAGAACTCCCTCATACAGAGTAATGTCTCTTCCTGTACTACTTCAGGGCAACTGTCATGAAAATTCCATCTTCTGTGATTGTTCTGTAGCTGTGTGTCTTCATGTGGCCATGGGGAATGGAGAGTGTTAGCTTTCAGGAGTTGGGAAGCATAAGTGAGAGTGGATCTGTGTTAAGAAATACAGCGAAAGGCATTCCCACCTGTCTCTCAGTCATTCCCTTCTGTGAGCTTGTACTTCAGCAGGTGCTGCCTCAGGAGAGAGTTTTCCCAGTCCCTTTGTGCTTCCCCCCTACAGTCCTGCCGGACAACTCCGCGCATTCTCTCTGTGGCCTTTGAGGACTGCATGAAGAATTTTTCCTTACCATTACAATTCTTCTCTCTTCCTCTTTTCCCTTCTCTCCCAACTTGGTTTTTCCCCAGGGACTTGAGGTCAAAGGGACTTAACTTTCTAAGAAAGAGCTTCCATTTCTGGTTATTCTGATGCTCTATATGAAATGAGTGTGAAGATCATTTTCTCATTCTAGTTCTCAATTTAATTGACCCAAGCCTGAATTTATTCAGCAAACAAACATTTACTAAGCACTCACTGTGTGCTATCCCTAGGAATACTAATACCAAGAAGACACAACTTTTGCCTTCAGCTCACTCACTTGTCTAGTGCAGGGATCAGCAAACTATGACCCGAAGTCAAATCTGACACATAGTCAACTTTTGTATAGCCCTTAAACTAAGAAAGATTTCCACGTTTTTTTTTTTTTTTTTAGATTTCCATGTTTTTGAGGGGTTGTAGAAAAAAATTGAATATGTGACAGAGACCACATGTGACTCGCAAAAACATAAAATATTTGCTGTCTGGTCCTTTGAAGAAATGGTTTGCTGACTCCTAGTCTATTGGGAAAATAGTGGAGACTGTAACACCAACCTCACAAATTGTTGCAATTTCTTGTGGACTGTGTGCTATTTTTGCCTAGCCAGCATAAATCTTTTTCTAACATTATTCAGTGGCAAAGCCTACCCTGATCTCAGACTGTAAGCTATGGATGGGCCTGACTCCATTTGTTTTCTCTTAGGGCTGGGTGCCTAGCTGGTGAACCCTGCTTTTCACTATCTGTGGTCACAGAAAATTACTCACATGGTCCAAGTAGGTCCAATAAGATCCAGTCATGAGACTTTTGCTACAATTGGGGGGGGGGAACCTCCATTTCTCCTGGAATTAGATGAATAATAATGGCAAGCTTTAGCTGTTCAAGGCACTGTTTCTAAGAGATTAACTCTAAGGAACATAGAGATAAAAATGAATCTGAGAACAAGTGCTGAAGATACTGGTTGAGCCCTGGATTCAATTGTACCTGGAGCTAATTCTTATTTCTAGAGGTTTCTTTTGTGTTTGTGAGATAATAAACTTACTTTTTATTTAAACTAGCTTAAGTGAATTTCTGTTACTGTAACATTAGGTATTCCCACTGATATCAAATTAAATGAGATCATCAATGTTAAATAATTTATACATAATACATGTTTAAGAAATCAGTCCTCTTCTGCCTTAAAATAGGTATTTAGTATGCCATCAAAAATATAAAATATTTACATTTGGAAGGTATATTGAAGGTCATCTAATCCAGTTTCCTTACTTCACTGAATTAGACTGTAAGGCTCCAGCAGATTTAAAAGAAATTGAAAAACTGGCTTCAAGATGGAGAAACACAATGGTGTGTGCTAATTACGAATTGAGAAGTGTTTAATCTTGTATGGTAACTGTTATGAGCAACATCTGATCTGTGGCAGTCAGAGAGGACTTCCTAAAAAAGATAGGGCTTAGCTGGATTTGAGGGAAGAGCGTCTTTGCTCAGTTAAAAGGGTGGGGTCAGGTGGCAAGACCTAGAGAAAGGGAGATTATCCCCCACAGAGGGAATACACTCTGTAAAGGTCTGCACATGAAAGACAGCACATAACCTTCTGAGAACTGCAAGGAGCTAAAATGCAGGGAGAGGATTTAGTAGTGAAGCCGGAGTGCAAAGGAGGAGTTTGTGGAGGTAACCCAGGGTCAGATCAGGACAGTCCTTGTGTGCCATAATAAAGAATGTGGACCATGAGAAGAAATTCAGGTTTCTTTCTTTAAAAAAAGTTGACAGTGTTATATTAGTTTCAGGTGTGTAACATAATTCAAGTTCTGTACATTATGCTATGCTCATAAGTGTAGAGAAATTCGGGTTTTAAGTTTGAGAATGAAAATGGTGCCATCGCAGTTCAGCCCTGTTCTCATCCAGGAGAATAGTGTGAAGGACCTAAGGTGTGATTGATCTGAGGATAGAAGGATGAATAAAGGGTGGGAGCCCAGACAGAACTCTCGAGGAGGGGGGTAAGTATTTAGGAGGTGAGGAGACAAGCGTTGGTGACTAACTCCATGTGGAGAGAAACATGGAAGAACTGCTGAATGAGCTTAGCTTTGGGCTGCTTGATGGATGGACACTGGCTCTATCCTCTAGCATTAGAGAATAAGGAAGAGAAGCCTGGCCTGAATTTTGTTTCTTTGGTTCTCTTGTGACATTTGGGTGTGGGAGAAACGGGATAAGTTCTGCTTTTGATATTTTGAGTTTGAGGTGCTCACGGTCATTAAGTAGGGTTGACCATTACATAGTGAGGTCTGGAGTGCCAAAGAGATTTGGCCGGAGATCCAGAGGTTTCAGTAATTATCTTGTAGATGGGAGTTGAAATCATGTGATGGAATGAGATTTTGTAAGGAGAGAGTTGCTTCAATTGACTTATTCTAGCTCTTTCTCTCTATGAAATTGAACACAATGAGGAAAATGCTTAAATATAGGCTACAGCAATGAATTTCAGGCAAGTTTTCAAATAGTCTATCTCTACATCAGTGCACCTGGGAATTCTAAAATTTCTGTAAAGAACTGTAAAGATACTGTAATGATTTTTTGTTGAGATCTTGGATTCCGTAAAATCCACGACAATGTTATAGTCCTCTTATTGAGGAATGAAGAAAGAGCATAGTATTATGGCTGGAGTCCCAGACTTAAAAATGGTACAGATACACCTCATTTTATTGTGCTTTGCTCTGTTGTCCTTCACAGGTAGTACGTTCTTCACAAATTGAATGTTTGTGGCTACCTTGTGTTGAGCAAGTCTATCAGTGCCATTTTTTCCAATAGCCATTTGCTCACTTGTGCCTGTCACATTTTGGTAATTCTCACAATATTTTGGACCTTATCATATTTGTTATGGTGATCTGTGATCTGTAATCTTTGTTACCATTGTAATTGTTTGGGGGCACCACCAAGTGCACCCATATAGGACGGCAAACTTAATAAATGTGTGTGTTCTGACTGCTTCCCTGACTGGCCATTCCCCATCTCTCTCCCTATTCCCTGAGACGGAACAATATTGAAATTAGATCAGTCAAAACCCCTACAATGGCCTTAAAGTGTTCAAGTGAAAGGAAGAATTGCCTCTGACTTTAAAAGCTAGAAAGGATTCAGATAGTGAAGAGACATGTTGAAAGCCAACAGGCTGAAAGCTAGGCTTCTTGTAGCAAACATCCAAGATGTGACTGCAAAGGAAAAGCTCTTGAGGGACATTAAAAATGCTACTCCAGTGAACCTATGGATGAAAAGAAAATGAAACTACCTTACTGCCGATATGGAGAAAATTTTAGTGTTCTGGATAACATAAAAATACAAGGTGAAACAGCAAGTGCTGTTGTAGAAACTGCAGTAAGTTTCCAGAAGATCTAGCTAAGATCATGAATGAAGGTGGCTTTAGTAAACAGGTTGTCAGTGTAGATGGAATAATCTTCTATTGGGAGAAGATGCCATCCAGGATTTTCATAGCTAGAGAGGAGAAGTCAATGCTTAGCTTCAAAGAACAGGCTGACTCCCATGTTAGGGGCTAATGCAGCTGGTGACTTTGAGTTGAAGCCATTGCTCACTATTCCAAAAATCCCAGGGTCCTTAAGAATTATGCTCAGTCTACTCACCCTATACTCTCTGAAGGGAACAACAAAGCCTGGATGACAGAACATCCATTTACAACGTGGTTTACTGAATATTTTAAGCCCACTGTTGAACTGCTTAGGAAAAAGATGACTTTCAGAATATTAACTCTTTGACAATGCAGCTGGCCACCTAGGAGCTTTGAAGAAGCTGTACAGCAAGATTAATGTTCTCATGCCCACTAATAAAACATTCCACAGCCCATGGGTCAAGAGGGAATTTTGACTTTCAAGTCTTAATATTTAAGAAATAACATTTCATAAAGCTAGAGGTGCCATAGATAGTGGGTTTTTTTGGTGAATCTGAGCAAAGTAAACTGAAAACCTTCTGGAAAAAATTGACCATTCTAGATGCCATTAAGAACATTTGTGATTCTTGGAAAGAGGTCAAAATGCCAGTATTCAGAGGAGTTGGGAAGAAGTTGGTTCTAACCCTCATGGATGACTTTGAGGGGTTCATGACGACAGTGGAGGAAGTTAACTGCAGATGTGGTAGAAAGAGCAAGAAAACTGGAATTGGAAGTGAAGCCTGTGGATGGGATTGAATTGCTGCCATCTCACGATAAAACTTCAGTAGATGAGGATCTGCTTCATGTGGATGAGCAAAGAAGGTGATCTCTTGAGATGCAGTCTATTCCTGGTGAAGATGCTGTGAAGATTGTTGACCTCACAGCAAAGGATTTAGACTATTATATAAACTTAGTTGATAAAGCTGTGGCAGTTTTCGAGAGGATTGACTCCAGTTCTGAAAGAAGTTCTATTGTGGGTCACATGCACCAAGCAGCATCACATGGTGCAGAGAAATCATTTGTGAAAGGAAGAGTCTTTGAGGCAGACTTCGTTGTTGCCTTCTTCTAAGGAATTGCCATGGCCACACAACCTTCAGCAAGCACCATTCCAACCAGCGCGCAGCCATCAACATCAAGATCAGATCCTCCACCAGCAAGATTACAACCTGCTGAGAGCTCACATGGTCAGCGTTTTGTAGCAATGAAGTATTTTTAAATTAAGACACATACCTTGTGTAGACATATGCTGTTGTATACTTGATAGACTGTGGTATAATGTGAACATAGCTTTTATATGCACTGAGAAACCAAAAAAATAATTTGGCTCACTTTGTGGTATTTGCTTTGCTGTGGTGCTTTAGAACCAAACCTGCTATATTTCCAGGGTATTTACAATACCTGTAAATACTGTGCTCTGGTCCTGCTTCTAACCAGTTGTGCCAACCTGGAGAAAGTCCCCTCACATCAGTGGAACCTTTCTTCCTACCTACAAAGTAAGGAAGGTAAAGCAAATATCCTGTAGGCATCCTTGCTGCTCAAACGTTCTAAAAGTTTACATGTTTATTGATTGATGAGTAATTTGTCTTTCTATAATTTCATCCTAGTAACACTCTTGACATTGAGATGTGGTAAGCAGATCTGATGAGCTCAGAATTTGTGCTTTAAAAGCAAACGAGAGATGGGTAGAAATTACCAACAATGTTAGACCAAAAAATAAGCTGCAGTTTGTGGCAGTGTATCATTTTAATACTTCCTGTTGAATTGCCCTTCCTGATATTCTCAGCTGAGAGAGTCTTTGTTGGCAAAGCCCCAGTAACCAGAGCCCCCATTTACTCCATTCTCAACACACAGTGTTTGACTTTCGGGATTTCGGGTGAGACTCCCTTGACATTTAATGTTACGTGAGTTCATTGATGTCATCATTATAAATTCAGAATATTGAAAGCATTTGTGTCTTTTGCGGATGGATTTTTTTTTGATTTAGCCAAAATGTTTAATATTCAAGTGTAAAAAACAAAATTCCAAGCACTAGATAATTGGGTATAAGAGCATGTAAATTTAAACCAATGTAATTCAATTATAAAATGTATTTTCATTGTGAAACACTGACAACCTAATGGATAGAAATTGTGTAAGGAAATGAATACATGATCAAATAAAGAATGATCGACTTTTCAGAAGTCATAGAACCTGACAAATATAAAACATTATAGGCAAAATGTCATTCACTTCTGAAAACAGGCAAGCAGATTCAGTTTGAATATTTTACTCAAATACATCTAATCCTCTCCTTAGTAAAGTAAAATAAGAAATGTTAGTCATATGTGGGAACTCAAGAAGGCCAAGCGTGACTCACGGATGTCCTATGTAAGTTATAAACCACCTATTCGTTTCCAGGTCCTGGCAAGACTACAGCATTAGTAAATAAAGGCCATATCGTGGAGGTAATATGTATTGATCTCAGTGAGGCATTTGATGTAGTGTTTAATGAAATCTTATTCCCCAAATAATTTAAATTGGCTTGGCTATGAGAGCAATCACATGTGTTGAAAGCAGGCTGAATGAGAAGGAACAAAAGGTGGTGTGAAGTGCCCACCTGTCGGCGGCAAGAACTACAGTCGGGCGAAGTTCATCATTAGGCCCGTGAAAGAAACAAAAGAGAACGGAGGGACACGTCCTGGAAAATCTTTCAAAAAAATACAGTGCATATTTGGTAGTTTTTGGTCTTACAAGGATAAATTGAAAATAATACAATGCTCTGATGTGATTTTTTTTTTCTTTTAACATTCTTAATAGCCTTTGCCTGTGTTGTAATTCACCCTGGAAGGAGGACTTAGCATAAAGGGATCTTTTGTTCACATTTTGAGATGTTTAGGACATTGTTTGTGTTTGCCTTTTGGCGTTTATCACACTCTGGCTTGCATTATTGTCTTATCTCCCTACTCTTTTTTTTTTTTTTTAATTCATGGCAGGTACTTATTAATTATCCCTGGACTTTTCGCAACCATTTTCTGCCCTCGTGTGTAGCTTTTCTTGACTTGCAAACTTATAAGGAACTTCAAATAAGAAAAGACAAAGGAAACTTTACTGAATTATTTTATAATAAGCAAGGTTGTAAATGGGGAAATTGGTGGTGTGGAGGAATAAGGAATAGGTTTTAACTTCTTACACACATACTGTGTACATCTTAGTTTTAAAATGTGCAAAGGTGATTCTTTTAAAAACTCCTCCAACCCAAATAGATATTTTTCTCTTCTTTGATAAGAAAAACATGCTTAAGATTATTTTTAACAACACATGTTTTGGTGCTAATATTCATAAGACCGAAATGTAATTGTTAATAGAAGGAAGGTCTTAACATTTACATAGAATAAGAGAACTTACTACTAAAGTCTACAAGGATTATTTCTGGAATCAGTGGTGAATTATTTATGGTGTTAAATTTATTGTAGGTTTTTCTAAAATTTTTACACAGAAGATTCAAAGCTCTTTTCAGTCTGAGTTCTTTTATTTCATTCAAATATAGCAGTATTCTTTGCATTTTATAAAGAAAATTTGGGTATAGGATGAGTAAGCTCATACAGTATTGAGAAGGATGGTAAAATAAGGTCTTACATTTATATCTAATGTGTTATTTTTGGATATTGTCAGGAAAGGAATATTTTATAATTAGCAGGTGTGTTCCCTTCAGTGGCCACTTTAATCAAAATGCAGTCTGTTTTTAAATATTTGAATTTTGCCTCTTTGTCATGGTAGCTCAGTATAAATAGTTATAAAGTCATTATAATACTTTAAATCAGTAAAATTCTATTTAGCCCTTTGAAGGGATACTTATTTGTTTGGTTTAATTTACACCATTTTATTGTAGGCAAAATTCCAGGTGATCCTCGAGCTGATAGGAACTATGAGTGTAGCATAAAGGCATAAAAGAAAATGCTGTTGTCTTAGAAACAGACTTTTCTGTGTTATGTTCAAGTGGTACGCGGGCTGCCAGTACTAGCTAGCGCGGTGTTAGGAGAGCACTTTGTAAGCCAGGAGAAGATTCCGTTCTTCTCATATCATGTTTTGTATCTCAAAGGATAATTTTTTTAAAGCAGTGAGATAAGATGTGGACCTATTAATTTTCTTTTAGCATTTTATCAGGCGTATATCGCCATTCATGAGATGCTTCATCAGAGACTGTAGGTTCCAAAGGACATGCCTGAGAATATTCTGAATATTGCAATGATATTGGGATATCATGATAGAAATGCTTATTGTCTACTGAAGCTGTGGCAGCATTTAATGGAAATTAGGATGCCCAAACCATTTAGAGAATGACCATTGAAGGCACTAAACATATTTCAACTGTGATGCAGTAAAAAAAAAAGTGTCAAGAAAAAAAAAAAGGTCAGATCATAGGATAAAAAGATCCTATTTTGGGAAAGTCTCCAAATCTATGCAGTAGAAGATACTCATTATTTCTGCGTATATTTATTGAGCACCTCCCACTTGCTAGAAGCTGTTCTAGGCACAGCTAATGGGGCATAAAACAAATCCCCAAACTGCCTCTCCCCTCATGAGCCTTATACTTTGGGGAGACAGCCACTAAGTCAATAAACAAGTAAGATAAATGGTGTGTTATTTAGTGTTGTGACATAGGGTTGATAAAGTAGCAGGGAAACATCTGAAGGGCTCCTGGGTGGCTCAGTTGGTTGAGAGACTGCCTTTGGCTCAGGTCATGATCCTGGAGTCCCAGGATCGAGTCCTGCATCGGGCTCCCTGCTCAGTAGAGAGTCTGCTTCTCCCTCTGATCTTCACCCTTCTCACGCTCTTTCTCTCTCTCTCAAATAAATAAAATCTTAAAAACAAAAACAAAACAAAACAAAAAAACACATCTAAAGCCAGGAAAGAAAATAAGCCTCTGTGTGTGCGTGCGTGTGTGTGTGTGAGAGAGAGAGAGAGAGAGAGAGAGAGAGAGAGGAGGGGGTAGGTGGGGGATAGGAGTTGCCATTTCAAATAGAATGGTGGACAAAGGCCTCTCTGTTAAGGTAAAATTTGAGGAGAGACTGAAGAAGATATGAGTCTGTCTAGAGGATATTGTCTTTATCTACATAGCAACATAGCTTCTGATCATTCTTAAAATATTCAGACTTGAAAGACAACTCAGATTTCACTTAATTCCAACTAATTAAGGTCTTTTCCCATAAAATCATTGCATTTATACTACCATGTACTGAGCAGAATCAAAATGCACAACATTTCGGTGTATAAACATATAAACATAGAATCTATTAAATGCATTGGACTATAACAAGGTCAAGGGCTTGTTATCTGATACATAAACACAGCGAAATATAAAGATGTTGAACTCCATCTTGTAACAGGGAAAAGTATGTATAGGTGATGGCTTTGTGATTCTTTGTTTCTCATCAGTTTCTTAGATATTATAGGGAAACATACTCTGAGTTGTACTGTTGTTGAATTTCTCGTATTCAGTACATACACAGAAGGGTATTAGCAAACCAAAGAGGGGTATGCGGATATTCTGAGTCTTAGCCTTGCCTTTCATCATTTCCATGGATATTGGTTTCACTGGCCCTTACATTAATCATCTCTTAGCAAAAAGAGATGAGCAATACTATTACCCCTGTTTTGTAAGTAAGAAAGTGGATGGTAAGAAGGTTAAAAGATCTGCCTCAGGCCATTCAAACTATAAGCCTTTGGTAAAGTCCTCGGAAGAAGCTATTTGTCTTAAATGACGGTTCTGAGTTTTAAACACTAAGGTCCAGAGTAAACCTAATCTGAAACAGTATATTGTAATAAAAAGATAACAGGACTGGGAATCAAGAGTTCTCAGTTCTACTTGCATTTTTACCACTAACTAGCTCTTTGCCTCTTACAGTTATTTCTTAAGTCGGGTGGCCATCAGATATTATTTTATCAAAAATCGTTTATCGAGAGCCTCTTCTGTGCTGGGTCGGAAGTGTTGGTAAAGCTACACTCCATAGCCTGAAAGAGCCCATCCAGTAGTGGAACAGATTTATAACCAAAAGAGAGTGGGCAGTGTGCTCAGCACTGTGTTAGAGGCAAGTAGAGTGTGATAGGGGAGGAGAAAGAGGGACTCACAACCAAAGCAGGAGTCAGGACGGAGAGATGGCTTCTCAGATACTGCCCTACAAAGCAACCAGCTGAGATAAACTAGACTTGCAGTTGATTGATGCAAGAACATATATCACAGGCAGAGGAAACCAAAGTGCAAAGGCCCAGAGGCAAAAAATAACAAAAGTTTAGATGTATAGTTATTTCACTATGGCTGGGTGATTGAGGATAAAGACAGGAAGGGTGAGAAAAGCTTGATTTTTCAAGGATGGGTCGAGAAGTGCCACCGAACACACAAAAGTTTCGCTTTGAACCTGAATGCAGAGGGATGTGTAGGGGCTCCATTGTGCATACGAAGGGGCCTATTGCATTTGAAGTTTACTAGGTCCTGCTACGGGGGGAGTAAAGGATTTATTTGAAATACAGGAGTTATGAGGCTGTAACGAGACTCCAAGAAAAAAAGTTATGAGGGGCTGAACTACAATAGTGAATGTAGAATAGTTTTCAAAAGGTTGATTCAAGAGATATTTATCAGTAAGATGTATAGGACTTCATAAATGTACCTGAAGAAGCAAAGAATGGATAATTAGGATAGGTAGGATAATTTTTTTTTTAAAGATTTTGTCAGAGCAAGCACAAGCAGGGTGAGAGGCAGGCAGAGGGAGAAGCAGACTCCCCCCTGAGCAGGGAGTCCAGTGAGGGACTCAATCCTAGGATCCTGAGATCATGACCTGATCGAAGGCAAATGCTTAAGACTGATGCACTTCAGTGTCCCTAGGATAATTTTGAGTTAGCAACGTAGAGAAGGTTAGGTTTTGGAATTAGCTGATAGCGGAGGAGAACATGGTCTGAAGCCATCTGTGTTTTTTTTCTCCTGCACACCATTGAGCAAAGCTGAGGGTTAGGATCCACTTGGCCAGATCACTGACATTTAGTTAAAGGTCAGGGCCTCTAGGGTTAGTGGACCACAGGGTCTGAAGTCATCACAGACTCCATTCCATTCATCCTCTACAGTCATCCGAAAGGCTGCCTGCTTTCCCACTGTTGTCCTAGGACTCCAGAGCCAGCATCCTCCTTCCTCAGCACATCTCCCATGACACTGGGAACGTCCAGTCACAGGCCTACCCTCCAATCATCAGTGAGATGATGTCGATTAGTTTTGGCAAGTTGATATTTAGTGCTGGGGAGAGTCTCAATCTCCGGAGCCGAGTGTGAGAAGGTGGAAAAGAAAAAAGGGGGGGGGGCTCTGCCCACAAAGGGAAGGGAAATCAGCATTATGATAAACCCCTATCTAACACCACGGCTTGAGAACATCTACCTTGAATGCGTATGAAAATAGGGAAAGTGGATGTGATTCGCTGGAAGAGGTGGAGTGAGGTTGTAAATGTGTGTGCATGGCGGTGGGGTGCGGGGGACAGAGGAGAGTGATGAAATACCAAATAGAAGTGAGGTTACTTAGCGTAGATCAAGCATACCTAGTTCATTCATCTTTCTCCCCCATCGGACATTCATGTTCAAGTATTTGTGGCATTATCATTTTCCAGGATTATTGCTTTAAAAGGTCTTTGATTTTTTTTTCCACCTTTGTCATTTTCTTCATTTCCCTAAACAGAAGGAAAATGGTGTTTCTGGTTTTTAATCTAAACATGGAGAGATCTCTAAGTGGGGAGCAGATCCAAGGGAAAGATAACCCTCTTAGATGTAGCTGTTACTGTCATTAAATTACTACCTTAAGTAGATGTACATATAGGAGATACAGTTAATTTCACAAGAAGATGGGAAGGACCACTAAGGTAATGAGCTTTATTGAGGGTGCTTTTAATCCCATTATGCACGTTTGAGAAGCTTTCTAAGCAGGGAAGACCACTGAGTTGATAAAAGAAGCATTTAGTTAGCAAATACCTTTGTGCTTCCCTGCTCGCTGGTGTATTTGCTTTAGAAATGAATGTTACTCACATGGTAGATACAGACCTTCTTCCCTAACTCATCTCGGAGAGTGAGTGTAAGTGTGTGTGTGTGTGCACGCGCCAAGGGGGCCATTGGTGTCATGAAGTAAGGGAATATATTAGGCAACTTTTCATGAGTATGTGGATTGCATAATTTAAGACTATCCTGGGGCGTGCATAAATGATGCATAGGTTTTGTTTTCTTATTTTACAATTTTAGAGGGGAGAAAGATACTTGATTCTGCAATTTCCATACCTTTAGCGTTATCTACATCTCTCACTGTTGAATGTTGAGCATCCAGAAGGAGCCATGCCATCTGCTGTTTAGACCATTTTCCTAAGATTATTTCAGAGTATTTATTCTTCCTCAAACCCTTTTGAGGAGGAACGGCCAGGATGATTCCGTCAGACATCACATTTACTTGTGTTAAAACAGCCACAGAGATCCACTCAGCAGTGATTTGGAAATGACTTAGTCATTGTATGTTGCAGTATTTCTGTATCCTGTGTGGTCACTTAAAATCCTGTGAAAATAGGATTCAATAACTGCAGTATTATAGTGCTTTCATTACATAGATCCTGAATTTTCCCTCTTTTCCAATGTTTTAGGATGAGTGATAGCTTCCGTGGCTGGACATACTCTGTGCTAGCACATGTGCTGTGTATTTTTCAAAGCTAATCTCCTTTTCACTTTTAACCACACTCTAAGCCTTCCCTGCACTTTGGATTAGTATGTAGCTAAACAACAGATGGTAACACAAACAAACAAACTGAAAAAAAAAAATAACCCCGAAAATCTAGGGGAAGACACTCAATATAAGGATTTTGCTTGGGTCACTTTGTTTTATAAATCAACGATTGCGAATCCTATAATTAGTTAACCAGCATAGGGCATTTTGTTCGGTCGTTGACTGTTTAAAGATCTGGTATCATTAAGACATTACTTTTAGGTCACTTGTAATCCCTACACTTGAGGACATGGGGTATAGGTTTTAATTGTCTCCCTTTAAACTGCAGCCAGAGTTGAACAAGTCGATAGTCCCGGTCCTTACAGACATGTTTACATTTTCCTGATGAGTGCAGCTTTTGCTACACCGCTAGGTGGCAGAAGAGTTTTACGGTTTCTGGCTCTGTGCTTCAGAATCGAGTCCACTTGCTCCTCCTGCAGCAGCGGAGGCTGATACAAATGTATAAACAAGCAGAGGCTATATGTGACACACACCACCACCACCATTCTTAAAGCGGAAAGCGAAAACTCCAAGCCAAGTTTTTGGCTTCTGATGGCCTGTGTGAAGGCAAGACTTTGCTGATGGGCTGAGGTAGAGGAAGGAGTCCTGACAAAATGCCTCTTTGCTGAGGGCGGGCTGTGTGTGCGTGTGCGTGTGCGTGCGTGCGTGTGTGTGTGCGTGCGTGTGTGTGTGTGTGTGTGGGGGGGCGCGCGTGTGGTTTTGTACCACTGCCAGGACTAGGGCGTCCAAAGGAGGCAGTTGGCAACCTCCATGCCCTGCTGCTGGAGGGACCGCTGGTGCCTCCGCCTGGCACTCCTGGGGGCCGTTACTGCCTGACCCCTGTTGGAAGAGGAGCAATGAGGCAACAGAAAATGGAAAAACAGTGAAACGTGTAAAAACCAAATCTTGTACATTGAAAGCATGCGGCTTTGAGACTTCTTAACAGCGAGAGGTTAGTTACAGAGCTGAGTAGGAGTAGAAAGTGATAGTAAAACAGTTTCTTTGTGTATAAAACGATTTGCTAAGTTGATACTCAGAGTATTATTACCTAAGAAGTATATGAATTCTTAGAGTGTGTGGAATGTTTGCAGTCAATTCAGGGCGATGCTCGGGTCACACAGAAAGGTACTTGCGTTCACAGACTAAATATTTGTGATTTGGGGAGAGGATTTTTTTTTTTAATGAGACTACTGTATTCCAGAATGAAAAAAACTTTTCCACTTAGGAAAGCATTGGAGGGGGTAAAGAGAAAGGGGAGAGTGTATCCCCTCAGGTAGGGGAGAGACACAGCAGCTGCATTGTTCTGGAAAGGGAATAATCTGTAGGTTGTACTCGAAGTTCGTCCCCCTACATCTTCCATCGCAGCCGGCACCTGGTACAGGGGGAATGGCACACAATCCTTCCCAAATGTCACTGTCCAGCCGTGTCCACCAATTAAAACTAATAAACATTCCTCCCCAGGCCGAAGATGTGTCGCCAGCCCAGCAAGCAGCAGGGCAGGCGATGCAGAGCATAATAACAGCAGTGGTGACAGCGGCAGCCAGAGCCCCGGGCAGCAGGTGCACTTGGCTGGGAGCAGGGAAGGGCACAGTGTGGCGCTGGCATTGCCTGCTCACATATGATGCAGGCAGAGCTGAGTTGTTTACAAATTGATAGCAGAGGGGATTTGGTGGGAGACCGAGCAGAGTTTGCTGCATTCTGTGCACAGAGTGGGGTTCCATGCTGGCTGGTTGGGTGCCATGCACCAAAGAAACAAAATCCTATCCCCACCCCATCCCACCCCAGCAACACAGTCCCTTACCAGGTAGCAGAGGCCCAGTTCCCTAGGCAGGCAGGAAACACCTGGTGAGAAACTCCAGGATCTTCGATGTTGAGGGCCAAAAAGTCTCCTTCTCACTGAGTTCATGTCTTCCAGGTCCCACAGATGTGCCAGATCCCAGAGCAGACCAGTCTTGACATAGTTTGAAAACTGGAAAAGACAGAATAACGAAGGACCGTTAAGTGGGAAGGAAATGGACCGCCAGGAAGGTAAGTGCTACAAGAGCGGAAGAGGCTCCAAGAAGGTAAGAGACCTTCCTACGATGTCTTTGCATTCAGCGAGAGGTGTTTTGCACACTCCTCTGTGCCAGACTTGAGCTTCTCTGGGAAAGAATCAGGAAGTCAAAAGAGAGAGAGTTGGTGTGTGATGGAGTCCCGGGTGCAGGGCTCTGGAATGCCAACTTCCAGTGGTTGGAATGAATGGAGGGGCTGGGGAGCACGGGCCATAGAGCTTCCCACGCGCAGTTAATTCTGGGATGGTGCCCACGCCGACAGTGGGGCCTCATGCGTTTTTGTTGGTTTTTGTTGGTTTTTGTTGGTTTCAGTGTTATTTCTCCCAAAAGTGGTCAGAATGTGTCCCTTTTCCATCTTGTCAGCGGCGCCGCAACCTACGTCAGTCTTTGTTTTCACCTCTGCTGGTTTCAACTCTGCTGTCATGTGGCGTCAGTGCTGTCAATTTAGACTCATGCTGCTTCTGTTGGTGCAGTTATGATCCAGGACACCTGAAGGTGTCATTTTCCAGTGGCTAATTAACCTTGAGACCAGAGGCACACCGGCATGGCCCCTTAATTACATCTCCGTGTCACCCTGCAAGCGCAGGGTGACGAGGGGGCAGGAGCACTGCTGTCATTGTACCATCCCACCTGTCTGACCCGTAGTCTGGGGATTGCTATACAATCCTGATTTCTGTCCTCGACATGGATTGTTCTGCATTCTGAGTTCAGATGGCAGAGCTTTGAGTGTCTGAGTGGAACCTTTTGACAGGTGTATGCAAACACTTGTAGTGTTTTTACAATAGAAGAAAAAAAAGGCAGACTCCTTTGCCTCTGCCTGCTATGGTTGCTTGACCCACAGCTGGAAAAATAGGACAATTGTGAGTGTGGTAGTGCGAGGCTGCGGAGAATGTGTTTCTGGTACCACTGCTTTCATAGTTTCTAAAATGGAGTTTGTTCCCTAATGGATAGCCTGTTTTCTCCCTATCTCGCCATCTGAGGGAACAGAGCCAAAGCTCTTTTCACAGGATTAGGGGCCAAAAAACATTGGACTTCAGGAATGCTGGGTCTTCGGCTACCATGATTTGAGGCTGGGGTTTGGGGTGATGTGGAGGAAGAAGGAGAAGAACATGGCAGATGGCTGTGTTGTCAAAACAGATACAGTGGGAAAAAGAGGGAAGCAGATGAAGACCTGGAAGTTTACAACCTTAACCAGGGGGTGTGAGCCCAGTCTAGGAACCTAAAGACCTAGATCCAAACTAAGGGTGAAGGCACAGGACCAACACCTAATAACACACACATCCACGTAGTGGTTGGTTCAAACCTGTACAAGGGACTGAAAAAGCAAAATCCGTAGTAGAGACTGAGGTTATCTGAGTGTACCGTCTGCTTGTGCCTTGTTCTGTCACACGCAAAGCAGGTTCGTCATTCATCTAAAAACCAAACAAATCACTGCATGCTCACTACTTGTGTAGAAAAGAGAAAAAAAGACAAATTCCATGAACTATAAACCAATCTGGTTTTTGGATTTCCCTGTGCAACATTGCCGCCAAATTGTTTTTCATCTCCTGCTTGAACACATCCAGTGGCAGGCTCCTTCCTAGCGATGGGTGGTTTCTCTGTATGGATGGCAGTTTCTTTAGTTCATTGCAATGTGAGCTCTGTGCAGAGCTTCCACTTCTGGGGCTCGGTTCTGATTCTGGAGCTATATAAAGCAAACCCATCATTCCATCATGTAAAGGTATTTAAAATCATTGAAAAGGGGGCTCATGGCGANATTTAAATTCATTGAAAAGGGGGCTCATGGCCCATCATTTAGCTCATTAAGTACCTCTTGAATGCCAAGTACTGCTCTATACTCTGGAAATACAAGATGATTAAGATAGGACCTGGGTCCTCATGCCATTTGTAACCTCGTTCTGGAGACAGGAATGTGCCCACATTGCAGGATGCATGACCCACAAGTGAATCTAAGAAGTGCTAGGAGGACATTGAGGGGGGTGGGGGGGCTGACTGTGGCTCATGTTTGAGGGGGAGGCACACCTTGGGGGATAAACAGGGGTTTGTTCGGCACAACAGTGGAGAGTTTAAATATCTGGGGTGTGGTGCATAAACAATCTTGGATCACTGAAAAAATAAAAATAAAAAAGTTTAAAAAAATATCTGGGGGTTGTAGGGAGAGAGGAGAAATGCTTATTCTCCTTGAGCAGAAATAGAAAAATAGTTGTGGATCTCTGTTTGAAGACATTAACCCTGTGAGCAGCACCCAGGCTTTTCCCAGAGAGACTTCAACTGATTCTCCACTTCTTTTGGCTTTTGAAATGTATTTAAAGACTAGTGATTGCAGTTGGTTGTCTGGCATTAGATGGGGTTTGCTGGGTATTAGGTCAATAACCTTAGGTCTGCTCCATAAGGAAGTCTGGTAAGAAGGCAGAGAGAGGCTTGTATGTTTGAGTTTTATTTTTGACTCTGGTTTGATGGAGCTGAAATGCAAGAGTAGGAGAAATTCATAAAGATTTTTAGTCTACCTATTTTGAGGATAGGGGTCGTAGCTTCGGTTTCTTGTTGACCCGAGAAATTGTACACGGATAGTCAGTAATATTTGTTGAATATCTGTTTTAATAAACTAAACAGAGGTTAATGTTGTCATGCCTCTTTTAGGAATTCAGTTGACTTTCCTTAAAACTGTAGTTTCATTATATGAGTTATGACTATAAAACACATATCCTGCTCTCACATGACTTTGCGATTTAACTTTCAAATCTACCTCTCTGTTACAAATGGATCATGTAGAAATAGTAATGCTGGTTAATTGAAAGAGTATTAGGATGTTAAACTGCACGCGGTTTATCCCAAGGAAATTCAGGAGACATAAATCACCATGGTGACATAGCACTTTGTGGTCCTTAGGGGGATAAAATACTATAAACCCTTTCTAGTGATTTACAAATCTCTCAAATGAATTGTCGTATTGACACAACTTGGGCCACAGCAGGGAATAATTGTTCTCAGTTACGCATCCTAGAACAGAGAGGCAATCTTCCACTCACGTCATGCCTGATAGCTCAGACCACGCTTACTGTACTGTTGGCTCTTAGCTTGTCTAATAGTTTTAAAAGAGAAATACCATCCCTCCCTCCAGGGATTCTGACTAAAACAAGATTTCCTTTTACAATGAGATGATGCAGTTAACATTTTAAACAGTCGTAATAATTTCTGCTTTTGTAACACTTCTTATCTGATGATCCTCGGGTTCTTAGACATTAAAATTACATTAGGTCTGGATCCCCTGAGATATCAGGTATCCTCTGCGCATCAAATCACAGTAGCTCCATTTCAGAGATCGCAAAGCTGAGGACATTTGTCTCTAAAACTGCAGCTTGTAACTTCCAGGTTTTTTTTTTTCCTAACACACACTTAGAACCTTTTCATGACAGCAAGTTCCTTTTAGTTCTCCAGTTATACAAACATAGCGATTCACAGTGGGAAATTTTCGGTTTTTTGGAATTCAAGATCACAAAAACCAGCTCATCCTTGAAAACTTAGATCATGATTGAGAAAAAGGCTTCTTTAATTTTTTCTAATTATTAAAAGTAAGTAAATCTGTAGCAGGTACAGAACATTGTAAGAAGCAGGGAAGTCCTTTCCAGGAAAATGTGGTAAACTGATAGAAATGGTCTTGAATATTTGTTTTAAAGAGAAGAGGTCAAAGAACGATTATCTTACGTACCAAATCCTACAGCCTCAAGTAATCTAATCACAGTGGTTCACAAATACAGTTTCACTGTAGCTGATATACAGCTGTTTCCTGGCATCCCTTGGAATTATTCTACTTCTTTAATAATGCAGGGTACTCTGGGGACCCAATTTCTGCCTTAAATAATTCATAATGCATGCTTTGGATTAAATGAACAATTTTAATGAGAAAGCCGTAACTATTTGACTGGGGAATAACTGTTGATTCGATTTGAATGTTATTTTGAATGAAGTAGCATTGGATTAACAAGGTTTTACTATATTGTTTTCTTATTTATACCCTAGCCTCATTTTTTGGTCATAATTATTTATCTTATAGTAAGTTGAGAAAGTGAGAGGAAATTGAGAGAATGAACTTTAGACTAAATGATAGAAAATGTAACGGGCAGAATCAGTGAAGAGAATAAATAACAAACGTGTTTAATTGGGTTTTCCTTCAGTTCTCTCCAACATTGAGATTCTGTGGGTGACAGTTATGTGTCAGGTCTGTTTCTCAGTGTGGAAAAACGATGAGGTTCTTGTTGCATTAACCCAGTTTTCTTTGAACCATTTATCAGTCAAACATTTTACATTTCTTTGTGAGATAACCTGAATAATGGGATTAGTGCCGTAATAAAATAGAAGATGCAGTTGAGTACGCGTAGAGCAACTAACACCTACGACACTGTTTTTACATAGTTGGTCCCCAGTAAATATTAAATGGATGAATAGTGGGGAAAAGGTAAGTGGTATTAATGGAAGCACTAATAAAATAATAAACCTGTGATTACTCAGTACTATCAAATGAAGAATAACTATGTGCAGCCACTGGTCAAAGTGTTGTGCGTCCTTTAATGTAGAATCTTTATCAAATATATCCAATGAGGTAGGTGCCATTATTCCCATTCCATAGAAGAGCCTGAAGATAAAATGGTTGAACTAGGTTGTTTAAGTTCACATAGGAAAGTCTGATCATGAACCTCGGTTTCCTAAACTCTAACTTTTACACTCTTAACCATTGGACAGTACTGTTTGTCTTAAAGTCCTATAGGATTTGGTGTTCACATGATGTCTCCCATTCAAACCCTGGAAGATGGTAGATCTCTTCAGCACTCATCAATTGAGGCTGGGGATGTTCTGGAGGGTGTGGATTACAGATTGTGCCTACTTAGTATCAGGCTACTACTGAGATGGCTCTTCTGCTTAGCTCTTGACTTTATGGTTTAAAGTATGAGGAGAACAAGGAGACAATTAACTGAAGTATCTGTGAGATCTTTAGAACTTACATGACTAAAATCAGAGAACCGTGTTTTTACTAAGACCTCACTGTCTTCATCTCTCAATACTTATATTATGAGGCATTACGAAAAAGAAAAAGATATGGTTCCCATCAGGAAGATGTTTACATATGATTTGAAATAAAGAATGAAGCATGTGGAAAGATTAAAGAATGTTCACAAAGCAATTTACAGATTGGGGCTTATGCTTATTAGTGATTACATTTGTTGCACATTTCTCAAACTTGACAATTTAAGTATGGAGCACAGGTGCAAAGTGGTCTATACTGAATTCTAAAAATATTGTTTAATTGCAAAAAGTGATCCCAAGTCTTAATTATTGGATGTGAAAACAACTCTTTTGTATTGTATGTGTATACATACATAAGAAGTATTCAGATACCTAGAATCCTTATCTCCCTTGTATCTCCAATTACTATAAATTAGATGAGGATATATAATATGAAAGTGATGTAGGATATATAGACAGAGGCTTTGGGTTCCTTTCCCAAGTCCCTTGCTGTCTTCCGAATCACAGTGAAAATATATACACTTACATACATTTATGAAGTACTGTGCCCATCTTACCATGATTATCAATACTAAATAAAAATAATGACTAATGTCACTTTCAGAGTTTTGATTTAAATAGCAGTGTTATAGACTGTCTGTTCCTGTCTATTTTCAGGTCACAGCAAAGGAAAAAATCATCCCTCCTACTGCATTTCTCCTTTCAGAGAAAATTAAAAAAGAAAGGAGGTCTGTGTAGTGTTTCTGACAGCAAATTTCTCACAATCCAGAAATACTTCTCTCTGTAATGAGTTGCTGCAGATACAAAGGAACACTTATGATTGATTACTATCTCTGTTTGCATGAGCGATAATTCCTGAACACACAGTTCTCGATTAAAATACAAATGCATTTTCAACTTCATATTTCTTTATCTATGTTTTATTCTTACATGACACTATATGAAAAGAATCAAGTGAAGTTGGGCTCCAGTGTATTATAAAACAAACTGAAGCTGAGGGGATTTTTAAGTGGGGAGGGAAGCTCCTTAGCCATCTACCTGGCTCCTGGGTCCTGATCTAGGTGTAGTTACGTGGGCTGAAAACTTGAAGAAGGTGAGAGTCTTTATGTTGCTGAAGAATCTTATTTCCCAAATTGCTTTTTAAAATACAGATGATCTACATTAAAGTCAAAACATTCTTATATGATGGGGTGCCTGGGTGGCTCAGTCCTTAAGTGGCTGCCTTCGGCTCAGGTCATGATCTGAGGATGCTGGGATCGAGCCCCGTGTTGGGCTCCACGCTTGGCGGGAAGCCTGCTTCTCCCTCTTCCACTCCTCCTGCTTGTGTTCCCCTCTCTTGCTGTGTGTCTCTCTCTCTCAAATAAATAAAATCTTAAAAAACAAAGAAACCATTCTTACATAATAATTTTTAGGGATTTGAGAACTTGATACGGGTACACTTAAGAACGTTACCACAAGGACCACTGCCACCTCCTACATTGTAACACACTGTGGGTGCTGAGCTTTAAACAGACTTGGCACTTGATGCATTCGAAAGAAGGTGGTGGCTTTCTCAAGGAAATCGGATTTAATTTTGGCACTTGTACATGGTAAAGCAGAGATGAAATTACAACAAATTCATGTGGAAGGGATTATCAAACATCGAACATATTCCCATGTGAATGATCAGGCTGATTACTTGTATGTATAAGAATCTTAGACTTTTTGATGTAATCCCTTCAAGAACACGTAGACTATAATGCTGTCATTTGAAAGTGAACAACTAAAACTCAGACCTCATGAGTGAATTGGCAAGGTCCCACTGCTAGTAAGTATCAAAACTGAGACTAGAAGGGAGGACAGTGTGTGCCTGACATTGTCAGGTACAGCTTACATCTATCATCTCATTTAACTTCTACCACAACCTTGGAAGATTAGCTACTAATTCACAGGTGAGACGTACATGGGCGGAGAAGCCAGACATGCAGAGAGATGGGAATGGTAAGAAACTACTTGGCAAGTACAGATTTCAAGTATTTAAAAAAAAAAAATTTAAAAAGCCAGTATAGCCAGGGAGGGTACTAGAAAGTCCTCAAAAAGCAAGGAAGCCAGGGATGCCTGGGTGGCTCAGTCAGTTAAGCATCTGCCTTTGGCTCAGGTCATGATCCCAGGGTCTTGGGATCAAGTCCTGCATCAGGCTCCCTCCTCAGTGGGGAGCCTGCTTCATGCTCTGCCTCTCCCACCTCTGCTTGTGGTCAGTCTCTCTCTCTCTCTGACAAATAAAATCTTAAAAAAACAAAACAAAACAAAAACAACCAGGATCAGGAGCATGGAATTTAATGGTAGTGCTGTGCAGAAAATGCAACGTGGTGAGGTGGCAGTCAACAAAGTGATTAAGGCAGTTGAGGCCTGCAGTGACAGTGTTTTGAATTCTCCTTCCAAATGGCAGGACAGAGATAGAGAAATGGGTTTTGGAGTTACAACTGAAAAAACTTTAAGAATTTGATGGAGGGTGTGAGAGAGAAATCAAGATTGACTTCAGACTTTTGACTGTTTGGCTTGGGAAGCTTGGTGGAAGCTGATGGCGCTTACTAAGAATGGGAAGAGCCCTTTTATGATTTAAAATGCTTTGACCATGATTATTGTGTCTAAAGCCTCTTTTGGTCTAACGAGACTGGACTATTAAAAGGTTTTCAAGGACCCTGGTCCTCTTTGTTCTTTATCTTGAAGATTTTTGCCATTGTCATTGTAGCCAGCAATTGGCTTCACATAAGATACAGTGTTGTGTGGGAGGTTCTTGGAATGCATGCCTGTGAGAGATACTGGCAATGAATCCTGTGTTATCACTAGCTCTGCACAATAAGGTTATGAAGATACTTCCAATTTTTTTTTTTTTGCTTGGCTCCATAAATGGTAAAGAATTGATGAACAAACCAGGGAGTAAATCAGAGATAATATGCAATTAGTCACTTTAGGCGCTGCTGTTACACAATGGGGACCTGCCTTTCAGTTTGGAAGCACTATCTATATCCTTGGATGTAGTGAGACTCAAGGAAGGACATTATAGGTTACATTTATAAGAAAGCATAAGACACATGTACCACATAACTTAGTGAGGTAGAAACCATCTGTCTGTAAAAAAATCTTCTGTGCTTTGCAGCCACAGTTCTAAGACTGAGAGCACTGTAAGTTTGCTATCTCCAACTACTTACAGTTCCTCAAGGCAACTTAATTGTAGCTTCCAGTGCCCTTGTTACTTGACTGTCCTCCTCAAAATTCCTCAAGGAGCCTTGACTCTTCACCTTTTAAACTCTGCTCTATATTATGGATCTTTTTGAAAATCAGTCCAGCGTTTAAGATGAAATATTCAGGGTGAAGAAGACAGAGGCCAGCAAATGAGCTGACCCCACCATAACACAGTCTCAAGAAAAACAAAATCACTATCTGGAAAAAGTCAGCTTGTGCTTCTCATCAAAAAGGAGGTGTGAAGTTTTACGTTTTTTGTGTTTTCAACCTAATAAGGCTAGCGCCATCGCTTTCCCCCGGCCATCACTCTACCTGTTGTCCACCTAGTATTTCAGCCAAGCACTCCAGCCCAAGTTTTGCAAAGTAGGTGCAGACAGCACGATCAGACAGCCTTCGACACTGCACTCCATGGAACGGTGTCCTCTTTGACACAGTGTGCTTCCTCTTGTCTTTAAGGGCTGTACACAGCCAGCTTTCACAAATTGCTGGAGTGCAGCCATTCTTCCCAAAGCAAGTCTGTAGAACTCCAGGAGACTGAGCTGCTTGTGGAGGAGGGAGCGGTGAACACCTGTTGTATGCTATTCCTGCCTGAACAAACACATGGCTAGCACGGGGAAGGGGAGGCAAAGGAATAATGCAAGTGAGATTATACTGAAGTGGTCCTGGGTATGATATCCAGGTGTCAGGACTGCAGATAAGCAGGTGATGTTTTAAATGGACACCTTTGAGACACAGGTCTCTCTCTTATGCTTTGAGATAAGTTGTTACGGCAATAGTGGCAGAGTAAATGAGGGGATGGAATGTGGGCTTTGGGTTCCCGTTCTGATTCTGCTAACTACGTGAGTCACCTTAGTGAAGTTTCTTCAGTTTCTTGAGCTTCAGTTGTCTCATTTCTAAACCGGAGATAGGTAAGAATATTAGCACCTGGGGTCAGTGTGAAACTTAGCAGGGATAAAACGTGTGAAAATAACTTTCAAATGTCAAATGCTCAAAGTGGCAGTTGTCTCAGTTGGTCATTAGGAGAAATTGGCTCCACCTTCTGAAAGTATAGTGGCCATGTAGAATAACTTTCAAAAATAGAGGATTTATGAGGTAACATTTATTGAGTGCTTACTTTAGGTCAGGAACCTGAATCATCCCATTTGACTCTCACTACCAACCCCTTGGGTGTAGGTAGTGTTGCTGTCTACGTAGAAAAATCGAGGCTCTGAGAGGTTCAGTAACTTGATCGAGGTCACCTAACTAGTTAATGGCTGACCTGGCACCTGGTTTTAGGTATATCCAATTGCAAAGCAAGGATTTGAGTTCTGCATGCTATTGACAACTGCAGTTCCAAGTATATTATGAACTAACACTCAGAATGTAAAGTTACAAAATCTTTCCACCAGTTTTAAAATAAACTAATAATTAAAACACGGATTTCAGTGCTCATGGGATGGATTGTTGTGGCAACACTGTACTTTATTGCAAAATTTAACATGGCTACTTCTTCCAAGTCATTGGATTTTATAGCACTAGTTGAATGTATATACCAACTCACTTCAAGGTTGGAGGTTTTTAATTTGGAACAAAAATAGCCACGTTCGTGGGGATCGATACCGTTCCAGCTTTATTTGGAAGGGGATTTTAAGTTGAGGTGACCTATGCATTCTTTAGTGTTAATTACATGTTGCTATTAGTGGCTGGGAAGGTAGCATTATTACTAATAAAAAGCACTAGAATGCCATAATTTTCAACATAGCTCAACTACTTTTAAGGAGTAGACAGGGAAGCAACCTATAAGAGACTTAACAATAGAGAAGAGAGTTGATGGAAGGAGGTGGGTGGGTCATGGGGATTAGAGAAGGCACTTGTGATGAGTACTGGGTGTTGTGTGTAGGTGCTGAATCACTGCATCCTACTCTAAAAACCAATATTGCACTGTATGTAACTAAAATTTAAATTAAAGTACAAAAAAAGGTGGGCGGGGGAGTAGACAGGGAAAGCACCCTGACTGCTAAGCAACTAAATGACATTTGCAGGACTTGTGGAGCTGTTTAATATCTAAAAGTAGCCAGTGTCGTTCCTGCCTGTGCATCTCTGCTCCCGCTGTAGCATCCCTCTTAGTGTCAGCATCAGAATCTGAAATTGATAAGCTACCTGGGTGGCATTCAGAATATGCAGCAGACCTTACTGAGTGTTTGCGGAAATGGAAGGAGGCAACGTAATACACATGCAAGCAATCTGATGTTGAAGTTTAGACATTGGCATTTTTATTGTTTTTACATCTTGGGCTATTTTATCATGTTGCTTGGCAATCCCCTCTTCCCCGACAAAGTTCTCTATTTCTTCACACTCGAACAAAAGCCCTCTTTTCTCCCATGTCTTATGGGCGCCGTTTCATTTGGCTGCAGCCCTGTGTAGTGTGGCTAATGCCTGAAGGTTTGCATCTTCTCTAAAGGTCCAACTAAGCTCCACGATGCTGGAGTCTCACTGGTCTCTGCCCAGAGGGAATTTTGTTCCACTGGCTACATAACCTTGTCATTTTTGCATCAGTGTATAGTCTGTTATGCTAAGAAGTGATTACTCAATCCTAGAATGCTGTGATCTATAATTTTTATTAAGAACATCCTAATTAATTATATTTGGTGTGCTGCCACACTTACTATAGTCCTCACCCTAAAACTAACTCGCTTCGTAGATTTAGAATATGAGAAATAATAGAAGAGAAAATAATGTTGGTGATAGAGGCATAATTTATTCATTCAGTTCCGTTTTCAAGGTATATTAAAAAGAAAGGGCACCAGAAAAAGGTCTGCGCCTTTCCTCATTGAATATTTTATTATCCTTTACAAAAATTGTGCTTGGAAGAGAATTTCAGAGAACAGAAAAATTTATTACAGAAAATGACAAGTATTTTTCCTCTTCTGATAAGGGAGAGAATGGAAAGATGGTCTATAAATGCTGTAGCACAGGTAAATATATTAATAAATGTCTGCTTTTCATTGAGGACCTACTCTAACAAAGTACTGAAACATGCCTTCTAATCTTTACAAATTAAATGATAGGGCATTAGTTATCTCCTGCTGTGTAACAAATCACCACATCACTTGGTTGTAGCTGGACAATCATCGGTTCAGCTTCAACCGCGTAGCTGAACACGATAATAATCCTTTATTATGTCTCCTGGTCTCTGTGGTTTAAGAATTCAAGAGAAACTGGGCTGGGTGGTTCTGGCTCTAGGGTCTCTCATGAGGTCACAGCCCAAAGACTTCTTCATTCTCTTCTCTGCTGCCTTGTCTGGGAAGATTCAGCTGCTCTGTCTGTCTCGAGGGGGTGGGGGGCTCTCCTCGCTGGTGTCTCTCTCATAGTAGACTTATGAGAGCTGGTCTTCTTACATGATGGCCATCGGCTCATGTCACTAAAGGGAGATCCAGGTGACAGCTGTCTTCTCCTTTATGACCTGACCTCAGAAGTTACCTGATGTGGTCTGCACCACACTGTACCTGGAAGGGCAGTCAAAAAGTCTGGTGCAAGCTCAAGAGGAAGACAGAGAGACTATCTTTATTGGAAATTGCAAAATTCTAGAAGGGCCATGTAGGACCTGGCCCTTTTTGGAAAACATAATGTGTCACAGGTAGACACCATCATCTCTAATTTAAAGATAAGCTAACCAAGACCCAGTGAGCTGAAGAGACTGAACGTCATCTGGTAATATTTGGTTTAAGTATTTCAGACTTGCCATGCTTTGCTTTTTCAACTGTCAATAGTTCTTTGGCCTATACTTCCTGTGTCACTGAAATCCTTTCTCACCAGAACCACCTCAGAGGGCATAAACTTGCTCCCATCCCTTTCAAATATCCAGGTAACTTCACATCAGTTTCTCTACCCTATCTGAGCCAGAGGCCTTATTTGTTTCATCATCTTCCTGCGGTTTGACCGACGAGGAAGCAGTGAGTAATATTGTCTGAAGATTTTTAACTTCTTGTTGGTACCTCTTAGGTTGGTAAGTAGGCTTATGTGGAGGGATTATGTGTGACTCACCTCTTGATGAAGGACCAGATGCTTCTGCATGAAATTGTAAAACAGGCTACAGGAGGGCAAATGAGAGTCAAAGGAGAAACAGAGATGTTAATTTTTAAGGGAGGACAAATTCTACCTTACGTGATATTTTAATCAGAGGGAATGGCAAAGCTGATACTTTCTGAAAATAGATCTTTTAACTAAATATTCTTATGAAGTCTGCCAGGCTATTTGTGTTTTATTTTAAAAGCTTTTGTACCTTTCTTAGCTAAACAAAGTACTTCAAAGATTATGTGGACATTTTAGAACACTGTGCTTAAAAAATAGAAGAAAAATGGAAATCAAGAATTGATTTAAATATTGAATTTAAATATCATTCAGATGTTTTAATCTGTGACTTGCCTCTGTATGGATCTTCATTGTCTAATACCAAAAATATTTGTTAATGATTTCTACCTAAAAGTTTTATAGTGTTCTATAAAAAGTGTTCTTCCCAAAGTTCAGTTGAATACTTTTATGTTGGTGATGAGTTGGAACTTCTCGAAAAGATAGACTTAATTTTTCTGTCAGAATGGAAGAAATTTATGAACTGTAGAAATGTCTTAATAATTTATAGTTCCTGGTTTTGCATTCTGTGAGGAAGAGTAATGAAAAGTTTAGAAAACCACAGCTTCTTTGAGTGTTCAAGTGTGCAGAGTTAAATAACTTGTCATTATTGGGGAAGGGGAATGATATTAAAGAAGTAACCAACACATCATCTTTCTCGAGAAGTTCACCGAAGAACTAAGCCAACAGGTAAAACTCCCATCAGTTTCCTATCACTAAACCTCAGGATACCACACACCAGTACACATCCTTGCTCTCTTCCCCTTGCTATAGGACAGGTGGCTTGTCTAACCACCTACCTAAACTCAATCCTTTCATCACTGCTCTGGAAACTGGAGCTGAGTTACAGAACCCAGTAGAAGAGTACGTACTGGATATGTGCATCCAAGGTGTTGTATGAATCCACAGTACTTCAAAAAAATGTGTTGTTCCTCACATTGATAACACACACCGACAATATATATTACTTTTTTCAGTGCATATTATTGCATTTAGTATTGCTTCCGAGACTAACATTCCAGCTTACATGGAGCCTAGATCTCTGCCTTTACTTGCTAGTTCTGGTTTGATACTGTATCTAGTGTCTGAGAAATCTCTTCCGACATTGGGTGAGCTGCGTAAACATAATGGTGCTTAGTGTGTGTAGAGTATGTATATGTGTGCAATTTTGTTTAAGCATTTTCTTGCAATGATGCCATGTAAACTTGCCAGCAACCCTATGAATTAAGTAGTAGTATCCTTATTCTAGCAATGTAGAGTGGTGGCACAGAGAAATGAAGTTTAAAAGAGTGTTAAACTGGTGGTGGGGCCAGGATTTGAAACCATTCACTTCAGAACTCATGTCCTTAGGTACTGAAACGGTATGCTAAATAACAAAGATGTAAGCAGAGTCAAAATAGCAGGAAGATGGAATGATTTTTGATTATTGTCAATCTATTAAGAGGTGAAAGCACTAAAGAATCACTTTTATAAGTTCCCCAAGTATATCGTTTTTCTTTTTTTTTTTAAGATTTTATTTATTTATTTGACAGAGATTACAAGTAGGCAGAGAAGCAGGCAGAAAGAGAGGAAGAAGCAGGCTCCCTGCCAAGCAGAGAGCCCGATGCGGGCCTCGATCCCAGGACCCTGAGACCATGACCTGAGCCGAAGGCAGAGGCATTAACCCACTGAGCCACCCAGGTTCCCTATTGTTTTTCTTTATATAATCTATTGCTCCTAACTCAGGGCTTTCTAGGTCTT
The DNA here is from genome assembly GCA_002007465.1 of Ailurus styani. Classification (NCBI taxonomy): domain Eukaryota; kingdom Metazoa; phylum Chordata; class Mammalia; order Carnivora; family Ailuridae; genus Ailurus; species Ailurus styani. The sequence continues at coordinate 660,339 of LNAC01000288.1, read as the reverse complement.
ATGGATATCTCATAAAGTGTTACTAAGTAAAATGGAATGGAGATAAACTGCCATGTGGTAATGGGGCTTTGTATAATCTCCTTGACCATAGTTTGATTTTTTTTTTTGGATCTCTTTGGTGTGTCCTGTCAAATTAGGCACATACTAAATAATCTTAATAACAAAATTAATGGTGCCCAACATCACAAGGCATGCGTAAAGCTCGTTTTTTAAATGAACTTATTACAAGGTAAGTATAGATGCTGCTGTTATTTTTAGGCTATTGAGAAAAGAGGAAAGATGATTGCTTTAAGCACTTTGCCAATTCAAAACTGTCATATAGAATATAGTATGGTTTTATTTTTTTCAAAAGTGTTAAGCCTATAAGCCACATTATTAAACCATGCTAACACAGACCTTTTTATGAAAAGAAAATATGGTAGTAGATATAGATATTGATAATAGTTTGGCCAAAGAACTACGAACTTTGAGACACTTCCACACTGTAGAGGAAAAATCAATATTCATGGCTAAACTTTGGAGAATTTCGTTTATTATGAGTCCTATAAAGTGTCTTTTCCTAACGCATCTGTGAATTAATCTTTGTGCAAATATTCCATTTAGTTGTACTGGAAGAACATTATCAGGAGGGAAAAATGATTCAGCCCCATATCAGATTTTTTATTTAATTATTATTAAAGAAAAGGATCATTTCCCATCTAACTTATATCTTCTATTTTGTTCTTATGTCATGAGACAAGATTATCTTCTGAGATCAAGTATTGAAGTAATGGGTAGAATGAAGGTGTCAAAGATTTGAGACATGGTAATGGACATTTTTATTGAGTGTGAATTAACAATAGTGCTATGGTTAGATCTGTCTTTTTAAATTGGTCACTTTAGGTATAAGGAGGCAGTCCGTATTTAAGAGAAAAGAAGATTAGGGTCCAGACAAGCAATTAAGTACCTTTCACGATCATCTAGAAAAGAAGAACGATGATACTAACTACAGGTTGCAGAGAGAATAGATGAGTTTCAGGACAAAGTATGGATGAAAAAGAATAGAAAGTGTACAGAAAAATATGCTTATAAGGACTATACAGATATGAAGGATAGACTTTTGCCTGTCCTACATCCATTTGTTTTTCTTCTGAAAACAACAGCTCAAATTACTCATGAAAAACCACTCCTGGGCGCCTGGGTGGCTCAGTGGGTTAAAGCCGCTGCCTTCGGCTCAGGTCATGATCCCAGGGTCCTGGGATCGAGGCCCACATCGGGCTCTCTGCTCGGCAGGGAGCCTGCTTCCTCCTCTCTCTCTGCCTGCCTCTCTGCCTACTTGTAATCTCTCTCTGTGTCAAATGAATAAATAAAATCTTAAAAAAAAAAAACAAAAAAAAAACCACTCCTTCCCCTGGTCCAGTAGATGAAGTTCAGTTTTCCCTCGGGGTCAGCCTTTGACTTAGACCTGACATCTCTTGAGTCTGACTGGGATGGACCAGTGCTTGCGTTGAATAAGCCTGATAGAACAAAATGTGAGGCTGCCGAGTGGATATGACGTAGCAAATCCAACAGATTGTGTTATGGAGAGAGCTAACTTGAGTATCGACATTTTTTTAGTTCCTGGATCCATCTCTTTCTGTAAGCGATTGTGCTCCAAATATTCTTTTTCCTGTTCTGTTTTAAAGATAGTTTGAATTGTGCTTTTGTCACTTGAAGTATTAAAAATCCTGACTCTTCATTATTTCCAAAGTTGCTAATGTAAAGTATTATGAGGAATGCAAGAAGATGTAGGACAGAGATCTGTAAGACAAGATTTTGCTAAATCTTGGAGTTTTCAGTTTTGAAATATTGCAGTACACATGATTTCTTCTGCGTTTTGCTTAAAGGTTTATAAAATATGAATTGAAGTTTCTTCTAGTAACAGCCTGTATCCTTCTTGGTTTTTGAGGCTTTACTTAGTATATATGTCACACTTACAAACTTTTTGGTCAAATAACTTTGTTGTCTATGATTTTTAAAGACTTGCAATTATGTGAAACATGAAATTAATGCTGATGAGAATAGCTGGAATTCCCACTTAAGCTTTCTTTTATTAGAGAAGTAAAATGTATGTTAGAAAAATGAACTGAGAAGTACTAACCAAGTAATGTTACTCTGTTGTCTTTGAGGTACCCTGGCCATCACAATTTCACATCACGTGGGATGCAACCAAAGTAAAATCTTTGTATTGTGTTTGACTAAAAAGAGATCACTTAAAAGTGGCTTCCTGTAACCTTGGTGTTCACTTTATATTTTAACATACACAAAACCAAATATGGGCTGTAGTTCAAATTTACACGAAAGGAGGAGGGTGTTAACATGTGCTCATATTGCAGATTCTCTTCTTAGGACTATTGTTTATTTAATCCAATAGATTGCTGGAATAAAACAACTTAAAAAAACCCAGTATTTTAAAAATGAAGCCAAATTAAGTATTTACTTTAAGTTTGTTGGACACATGGTTTATAATCTTAACTAAACTAGAAAGTAATAATTTATGATGTTCATGGAACATAAACTATTTCTCTAGAATCCAAAATCCTCAAAATGATTAAATAAGTATCTGCTTTTGAAAAATCTTTTGTCAAAGTGTAAAAAGCAACATAAAGCCAATCAATTCTAGTATAAGTTAAAAAATATATATACATATATATATATACATTTATATATACATATATACACTTATATATATATACAAATATATACACTTATATATATATGTATATGTATTATGTATTTCCTAGTGCTTTGTTTTCACCTTTAATTCTCATAGCTGTTCAGATAATGTTTCTTCTATCTGTAAACTACAGAGATCTGTCCATTGGTATATTTTTCTGAGTTGGTCTTACTGCTATTGATTTCCAGGTGACTTTTACATATAAAAAAATTAGATGTTTGCTTCGTCTTTTGACTTTGAATTTGATGGATTTTCCAATGGAAAGTGTTTTATTTTTATGTAGGATAAGTTATTACTCAAGTTTGACTTCTACATATGGTTTCATACTTACAGGAGCCTTTTTTTATCCTAAAATTATTCAGATTTTCTTCCAGAACTTTTTCCTAGCCTGTTTTCATTTAAATCTTTGATTTCGTACATTTAAATATTTGATTTGTATGTGTGTAAGATAGAATTTTATTTTATTCCAAATTGCTACCCACTTTTTCCGGTGTCATTTGTTGAATAATCTCTCTTTCCCCCACTTGCTTGACACGTCATCTCTTCCATCCCATGACGGCATGCACGCTGGTGAGTATACGCTCCAAGAGCACAGGGATGTTTTTGTCTTCTGTTTTTGTAAATGCTCTATTACTGCCATTTAGGACAGAGCAGTCTGGCTCATAGAAGGTGTTTTATAAATGTTGAATGAACATGTGCTGCTTGTGTAGGGCACCATATAACCTGATACATTCAACTCCCTTGAACTTTCTCCTGTTCCCCAAAATATTTCCAAATACAGATTCGCATGAAACGACAAATGGAGTGAGTTGATTTTCTGGACCTCCAAATGATTGTTCTTAAGCTTACCTTTGGGTTTTCTGTTTCACTTTCTCTGCTGAAATATTCTTTGACATTTTTCCGTCGTTTAAAAAACTTGGAAATTCAAGGGCACTCCATCGGAGGAGTGTCTTCAACCTTTTGAACCCAGCACACGCAGGTAAGTGGTATTTATATCTACTGGGAGAGACTCTCCCTTGGAGGGGACAGGGCCTTGGGAACTCTCAGTGCAGTACTTAACAATTCCACCCCTTTCATTCCCATTCAAAATAGCTTCTTGAAAGGAACTTTCTCACACCTAAACTTTGAGACCTCTCCAATTTGTAGTCAAAAATAAAATCATTTACTAGCTTTGTTACTTTCATTGTTAGAATCAGATTGCAACAAACATGCCACGCAATGGAATGAGAGTTGTGAGTACCACCACAGCAGCAAGAGGTTCACCACTGTTTGTGGGATGAGCGTCCCCACAGTTCCTAGCAGAGGCTATGGGCACTAAGTGTTGTAGCTGTGCATTCTGATAAAGTATTTACTGACCTCTCCTTTAATTCCCACAACAGTCTCCACAGGCTGAGAAAGATTAAATTGGCTGAGATCATTTATCTTGAAAGGGGTAGAGTCAAGAACTGTGGGGGTGTTACCTGATTGGAGAGACCAAGCCCTGGACACTGGGCAAACCCAGGGGCCCCTTCACGTACTGGCAGTATTTCTGGAGGGTCTGCCCCTCTTTGACTCTTAACGTGGTTCTCTCGTTGAGATATCAAGCAAGGCTCTGAGAAAGAGCATGTCTGGAGCCCGAACATATTTCTGAAGTTGATATAATGCATTATTAAAGTGGTACATGAAATAATAAATAATCCACGTATTTTGTGACAGACACTTAAATGTGGAAAATGCCCAGTTCTTCTGGATTGTGGTTTTTATTTGTATTCCTTTGAAGAGTTCACAGGGTTTAGGCCAGTGCAGAAAACTCATTTTAATTCTTGAACATGTCCCACCCTCCTGGCAGAAAGATTGCAAAATGCGGGACCCTTTCCTTGTGCTGAGAGTGCTGGCGGTCCTGAGAGCCACACATGTAAGAACTAGGAGGTGATGGGGTGGAGCTGCCGTGAGAAGAGAATGCACAGAGGACTGGGCTGCAGCAGTAAAGCCAGAATGCTAGACCCAATAGGCCAAAGAGCAATGTTTTTAGTACTGTGTATGTGTATCTGTATTCGTTTTTCTGAGAATATATAGATGTTTCTCAAGGAAATTGAAATGAAATTAAGCCTACCTTTGAAAAACTACTAGTGACCCTGAGAGATATTTAGTGTTTAATTTTTATTAGATATAACAGAGTCTCTATTTGAACTATAATCTTCCAACTCCAGGAATTTTTAAAAATCAGTCTTCAAGTGACTAGAAGGTATTTATTTAGCATCCATACTGCCTTGAATAGCTATAATGTGTATTTATTGTTGGTTCTATACAATTCCCTTTACAGGTTACAAGAGCTGTTTTTTTTTTTAAAAATCTATAAATGACCCTTTATGATCGCATTACCGAACACCTCTTCACATCTTTTGTAGTAGTCAGTGTATCTTTGGATGTATCTATTCAAAGATGATGAGAATACCTTTTCCATCTACTTCACTCTGTCTCTCTGAAAACATTTCATCACTGAGCAGCACATTCGCATTCATCAGTAATTACTTGTACACTGTCCAATTTGTATCCTGTAAAGGCTGATGGGGGGAACAGTTGCTGTAGTATGTCAAGAGAAGGATTTAGCTGTTGCTAGCTTACAAAATCCAAGCATTCTCTCACTCGCCGATGACCCTGAAATTCTTCCTGGCTTTAAAATGTCTAATTATATCACTGCCTTTCTATAGAGATCATTTTGACAAAAAATTATTCACTTCTTTAATCCAGCCTCTCGTAATTATTCCATTTTCATACCTGCTCGCACTTCATTCTTCCCCTCACCTCTCTCTCTCTCTCTTGCAGTCACTGATATCCCTGGTAATTTGAAGAAAGCAGTCAGACCAGCCATTCAGAGCTTCATGAGCAAAAGGAACTTTACTCTCTTCTGCTATTTTAGTTTCATTGAATTATGTTCTTATTGTGTTAGAGGAATATTATTCAGGCTAAGGACTATAGTCACAATAAATTTTCTTTTTTCTTTGGTGTGAAACATCATTTAGATGTTTAATCACCTGAAAAAGCCATTTACTGCTTTATATATACCTTCCCTATGAGCATAATCCTTTAATTATTAATTGAATTCATAATTCTGGACTTAAATATGGCTTTGTTTGGCTGCACCAAATGTTATGGAGTATCTGGTTCTTAATCTCAAATAATTATGTGTAAATTTCTGTTTCTTAAAAATTTTGAAAGCATATTAACTGTCGTTTGTTACAGATAATCAGTAATTTTATCCTATGGCTGGATGTATTTTATAGACTTTGATTAGTAATTCAAAATTACCTTTTCAAATTCATATAAAAACATACCTTGCTTCATACTATAGACTCTCTGTAGCAGCAAGTAAGGTGCTTCCTTTCCTGATGAATTTTGGGAAAAACTGGGAAATCAGAAAAACAAGTCAGCAGGTGAATAAGTTCCCCAAAGATCACACTAACTCCCAGGAGAGGATAAGCTGGAGGACAGAAGTGAGAGTCTCATCATGAGCCTGCCTTCACTCTCCATTTCTCCCACTGTCCAAATTGGCACAGTTCTCCTGAAGACAAAATTTGAGTTTTTAGAGCAGCAACACAAAACACCAGTCCACATCATTGGCTCTTGTTGGACCAAGTGGGGAAGAGAATAAAAAGAGAAATCTCTGTGCTCAGTATTTTTGACAGGTTAGCTTCTCCCAGAAGAGAAATTTGGACGAGTATGGACTACCTCCAACCAGTCAACCCCTCAGTAGGGTTGGAGCCCATTGATGGTTAAGGAACATCATATCTCAGGGAAACAAAGAGCTTAGCGAAGCATTTCCCTCAAGATTTGTTTTGGATTTTGGTGAATCCATATTGGGCACTTGCATTATATAGTAGTGTAGAGTATGAAATAATTCTCTCATATGTATGGGTATTTTAATGGATTGTCTGTAAGGAAAACTAATTCTCTATAATTTGGCTTCCTGTGAAGTGAAGGTGTTTTTACCCATAGTGGAACTATTGCTTCTAGCTTTTCCCAAACTCTGGTGTTCCCAGGATGGCAACATAAAAGATACCCCATGCTGTGTATATAGGTAGGGGCATCTGGCTTTTATCATTCACAATTGAAAACAGACTTCTTCCTCAGGTATGTTTTGAAACACATGACTCAATAATTGATGGGTTTGAAAATTAAATTTCATACATTTCAAACGTGTACTCATTATAGTGAGGTAGTTCCAGTAAGAAATGGATGAATTTCATATTGCATTCTCTCATAATCAGTGTTTGGAGACTAAATGAAATTTCTCTAACAATTTAAACGAAAAGTACCTGTCCCTCAGGAAAACGAGGAGCAAGAGGCTCACCTTAATTTCCTGGAGATTCCTGGAGCTTCTGAGCATCCTGCACATGTTGATGAAATCTGAAGTCAGAGGCCTCAGAGGGTCTCTCTTCCTCCCCCTCCTATCTCCCCTATCTTGCTGCCTCAATCTTTCCCTGTCACTGGCCCACACATACCCCATGATCATTATCTGTGTCTTGAAATTTTTCTATAAAGTTGATCTTGAACAGCATCACTTCTTTTATCCTTGAAGAAAAGCATGTACTGTAGCCTCTTTTGCCTTGAGAGCTTGAATTTTAATTTCCACAAAGAAAAAGTAAGCAACACTAAGAATAAACATAGCCAAGTTACAAAGCTTTCAGAAAGCTTCCAAAGTTTATGTACTTGTCTATCTGTAGACTTACTTTCTTAGATTAACCGTTTTAGTCCTGAGGTTATCATTCATCAAACCAGCTCCTTTTGGTGCTTCTCTAAGTAACATAGGTTCTTCCTTAAATTCTTGTTTACAAGACCTGTGTGAAGATGCCACTGAGGTGGAATAATGAGTACTGGCTAGTAGGCCTTCCATGTTCATTCAGTCCCAAGTAAAATTTATGTTAGAGGAAAACTAGACTGAGGGAATGTTTATGCTAGAATATTTTCCTCATAGTCAGCAACTACCACTGACTGAAAAGAATTTGACAGAGATGATCATCAAATGAATTCATTTTTATTATGGTAGTGATTTTCCTAGAAGAATGCTAGGGTCTGTAGTATATGTGCCAATTTGGAAGGCATAGTTCTTTCTCTTAAAAAATTAAAACCATTCTGAGAAGATAGAGCTGGGTTGTACTATTTTGTCCACATGGTAATGTGTAGACAGTGCAAAGAGCATTAAGAGAAGGCTTTACCTGTATTATACACGTGGCATATTTATATCCAAATAGAATCATTTTAAATAACTTACAAAAGGGTGTTCCTCCCCCATTCTATATATTTATGGTGTTTTTTCCTAATTCAAGCATAATTTACATAATATTGCAAGTGTACAATATAATGATGAAACCATTCCATACGTTACTCAGTGTTCATCACAAGTAGACTCTCTAATCCCCATCACCTTTTTCACTCATTCTCTCACCCACGTCCCCTCTGGAAACCATCTGTTTGTCTTCTGTGGTTAAGAGTCTGAGTTTTGGTTTTTTAAGTAAACACCAGTTGACTTGGAGGCAGAGAATGAAGTTCATCCATGCTACAGTGAGACTGGAAGTAGAAAGTTAGAAACTAAAGCTATATTTTCCTGTTTTATAGAGACACATGGCTATGTTCTTGTTCTTTAGTTTTTCCATCCCCTCCCCCGACTTCTGCAGTTAGATTTGCACTTCTTCAGAATTCAATTTGTTGTATATGCCATTAGCTGACCATGGCTCTGCTTTTGGTAGGACTACAAGACCTATCAGTTAGAGATATACCATTATTTAACAGACTTAGTTTTTCAGTATCCTCATTTCAAATTTCCGGTAGAGAGTCTACCTGAAAATTTTTAGTGTGATCACAGGTCCATACCAATCAGCTTTTTTTTTTTTTTTTCCATACCAATCAGCTTTGAGTCCATCTAACTGAGGTCACTTTTCTATCTAGGCTGTTCTAGCAGTTTTGGGTGATAAACTTCCTGCCAACAGGAATGGTTGGAAAGCTAATCAACATGTCTACCACAAGAGTTTAACCAGGGTTGCCATCTTTCTGAGGGCTTAAAGCTCTTGAGGACTAAGTCGTCTTACTTGCCTGACTAGGTAGTTTCCTCCCTTCCTCACCATTTCATGCCGAGTATAGTGGATATACTGAATAACTCAGTATATCCTGAATAACTCAGGTTTATATGGCACTAAAAGTATTTAGAGTTGTTCCCCATCCTACTTTTTTTTTTCCCCTAACACTTGAGAATGTCAGATTTCTTCCAATGGGATATTCGATTTGTATAAAGGAACCCACCGAGAATCAGTGGCCAAAACACTGAAGTTTAGATGAAGGGAAAGATGGGACCAGAGTTGATTTTCTTCCACTACTCTTGTTGCAGAGTCTGGCTTGATTCTAGGAAATCATTAGCTTGTATTTGGTGCCTTTTTATAATACAGAAACATCTAAGAATCCTCTTCATTTCTTCTCTTTCCTTCACTTTAATTATACATGCTTATCATTTAGAGAAGTTAAAATAAATTAGTTTAAATATATTTTAAAGTATTAACTGACCAAAGGATTAAAAAGATGAGCAAAGATTTAGGACTCCTGCTTGACTGCTCACATAGACTGAAAGAAGGTTCCTTTTAGTCATGCTGTATTTCACAGATAGACGTTGAGTACTTGGCACTCATAATAATAGCTTCACCTCAAATGCAAGAAGTGCACAGAGCAGTGTTTCCTACTCTTCCCTAGAGGCTGGAGGTATTATGACAGAGGAGGTTTTAGGACAATTAGTGTCCTGTAGTCATTTTTTGCCTTCTATCTGCCTTCTTCTCTTCTTGACTACCTTCTGCCAAAGAAATACCCTACCTTTGACAAAGAAATACCCTATATTTTTCACTTGGATAAGGAAACCATCAAGTGGTTAGAGGAAAAAGAAAAAAAGAATAAAGCCAGTCATCATGGTAGGAAAAAAGAAGCGAAAGGGAGTCAGCTCGATCTCACCACCCCCCAGGGAAACAATAATAACACATACTTCATTTAGTGCTGGCATCCATAAAAATACCCCATTAAGGTTATTTTATTTCCCTACACATGCATACATGAAAATGTACTCACAATCATGAGAGAGTAAGTATTTTGGAACACACATTGCGTTCCCCTTTTCCCAGAACCTATAAAAATGCCTTCACTGTAAAAATAATTTTAACTTTTTTAGTGCAATCTATAAATGTGGCCTTTGGGCCCAGTGTTTATGCCAGATGGAATGGCTCTATTTGGACTAGCTAAGAAGACATCAGTGTTCTGTAGGTATTGACATAGCAGCCATAAGCTTCCATCTGGCCTTACGCCTGCACAGCAAGGATGATTTAGTGTAAAATTTGAAAACATATCTTAATGTGTAGTTGCACAGGGATTTCCCCATTGATATAATAATTTAGTCATTACAAATTCTTGCCACATGTGTATATACACACACGTGTGTAGTTGCACCTATACATAAGTGTGTATGTGTGGGTATATATAGTATTTTCACATGGGTTTTAGCTTTTTGCCTGACTTTCCATATATTCTAGAATCTGTATTTCTTGCTCTTTCATGTCTTGAAGTGAATTTAATATCCAGCTTTAAATCCTCTTCTGTTTTTAATGAGGTTATTGAAGTTTTTGGTTATTGAAAATTGTTTTCAATGAGGTTAGTGTACTTTAATAGTCTTTTTTTCCTTGGCATCCTAGCAGGTTCCTTCGTAGTCACAACGCATTGATGAATATATTTTCATTTTATTTTTATATTTCACTTATTGTATTGAGCGTATTTATGACTTGGTTAAACCTAATTTTCCTCCTCCTTGTTATCAAACCTGCTGGAATTTAGTATCCTTTATCTATCTAACAAATATTATTCTCCAAGGATGTTATCAGATAAGACTCCTTTCAATGTATTGCTAAAACGAGCTCTCCTCAGAAGAAAATATTGCTGTATGACTAAATAACTGTTCATCTGGCAATATTGACTCAGATTAATTTCTTAAACCACAATCATTAGACAGTTGATACATTTGGGGTAAAACTTCACCCCTTATTTAATTGCCTCAGTTTTCTTATCTTGAAAGCGAATATGTCCACACGGGCAATGAACTGGTAGACATAAGAACATGGAAGGTTAAACTGTCTCAGTGCTCACTGAAAGATGGAAATTCTTTCTCCACTTTTGTAATAAAGAATGCCACGGTCTGTGCTAGAGGATTTTTCTCCTACCACCTATGCCCACTCCCCACAAACTGAAATACTTTGTAGCATGCAATGCAAATAGGTATCCTGACTGGTGTCGGAGAGATTCTGCCTCTCTGGGAGAGGGGTGTGAGGTGGACCTGAAAGGGCTTTCGTTTCAGCCCCAGCAGAAGTTAGGAATAGGACAGCAATTGCCTTCCCAGTGAAGTCACCCTGCAGCTGCTTCTCAGGAGTGGGCGGGGGGTTAATTTCCTCTGTTGTGTTTTTAACATTTGATAGCAACAGGCTTAAAACAAAGCTTTTCTCTCTCACTTTTGTTGTTATTGTCTCGTTGTCCCCTTTTCTTTCCTTCCTACAGTGTGGAAAGAGAGTGTGTTTATCAAAATAAACAGCACGGGACTGTAAACATTCCTTCTTTTCCAAACATTTTCTGAGGCTGAGTTTACACAGCTCAGATGTACTACAGTGCTGAAGTGCCACCCTGGAAATTATGTTTAGGAGACATTAATGAGTTCCATGTAGGCTTCAAAATATGCTAAATATTCAAAAAAGGCTACAGTGTATCTGTAATACAAGTGAACTTCTGTTCAAATAGATCTTTAGTTAATTTTGACTCCAAAATACTTAAATTTTGGGACACCTGGGTGGCTCAGTTGGTTAAGCGTCTGCCTTCCGCTCAGGTCATAATCCCAGGGTCCTGGAATTGAGTGCTACATCAGGCTCCCTGCTCTGCGGGGAGTCTGCTTCTCCTTCTGCCTGCCGCTCCCCCTGCTGTGCTTTGTCTCTGGCTCTCTCTGGCTCTCTCGCTCTGACAAATAAAATCTTAAAAACAATAATAAAATACTTAAATTTTAATTTTCAATTGTAACCCACACCTCACAACTACCCTTTGAATATGTGTTGAGGTTGAAACCTTCAGTGGTATTTTTATGCTTTTTATTTGTAATCCTAACTATGACCATCTCACAGAATCTCTAAAATGAGAAGAGGACGGAATAGGAAAGACCAAAGGGAAATGGTGTTTTGGGGGAGAGCTAAAAAGAGGTTATCAGTTTGATGACCAAATTTTTATTTCAGGTCACTTACTAGGCTACTGGGCTTTGCTGTAATTTGTTCATTCTTGTTTCATTAAATTGTAATTACTTCTGATATCTCTGACTTTATCCCTTTGGCTGGCTTCTCTATTAATTAAGTCTTAGGATCCTTTAGGAGATGAATAATTCTCTACTGGACAGTGTTAAGTTGAAGTCAAGAGGTGATAAAAGAAAATTAAGAGTAAAGTCAGAAGTTATTACTTAAAATAGTTTAAGGTGTAAAAGCGAGAAAGGACAATGTCCTTCTTTCTCCTCCATTATTCACTTTTGATCATTTTCATTCTTTCTGTTCTCTTGTGTCTTTGGAGACACCTCTAGTCCAGCCTCTGACAAGCATTGTTTGTGTGCACGTGGGCGCGGATGCTGTGATACGTGATTCTAGGAGCTGGATGAATTGCCTCAGTGCGTTAAGTTGGGACAGGTCTCCTATCTAATCGCTAAGACCTTTCTGGAGCTGCAATTCTAACAGTTGAATAGGTATGATGGTAGGTGGCAAATCTAGATCTGATACCAAGCTTTATGGATTAAATGCTATTGTTCTCCATGAATGAATGTTGATTTACTTGGAAATGTGTAATGTTAATTTTTCACGACCATTTATTTTGTAATAAGTATCATAGGGCCTAGAGGATTAGATATCATCTTAAAGGTATAATTTCATCCATTCTCCTGTTTTGCTTTATTTCAGTTTACAAAATTCCACACTTGGAAGTTGGTGGTTATCTCATTCAACTCTTTTATCTTCAAAGGGAAGAAATCAAAATGTGGAGGTTGAGTGGCTTACTCTTGTTATAAACAATCTGAAAGGTTGTGACTGACCTTAATAATAACATAACGTTTAAGATTTTTCACTTTTGAATAAATGATCTTTCCATCTGCCTTTTGGAAGGAAGATATGACAGTCATAAGTTCCAAGAGTTTGGGACCATACTGTATGTGCAAAGCACTTCCCTTCAGGGAAGGATTCCTGACCTCACAGTGTAATCGGAGAATTCTTGAATAGGTGCAGGTGTTTGGGGCACAAAGATGTGTTGTAGTTGGAAAGTTAAGGAGTAGTAAAGAAGGTTTTCTGCTTCTAAAAGGTTCTTTACCAGTAACCTTTGATCAGATTGTCTTTTCTCACCTGGTTGATGTGTTGTCTTACTCTCCAGATGAAGGCTGTGAGATCTTTTCAGGCTTAAATAGAGATAATTTTCTTGCTGCCTATTCTTTAATTCCTTATGTCTTCCATCAGTTTGAATACCATACACATGAAGTCCCAAGTTCACATTATAACTCCCGAGGCCTTCTGCAATCTTCCTATTTCTCCAGTATCAGTTGTTATGTTTGAGATCTCCTATCTACTCTCCACACTTCAATTATACTTTCTCTTTTTTTTTCTCGAAGATTTTTTATTTATTTATGAAAGAGAGAGAGCAGGGGCAGAGGGAGAAGCAGACTCCCGCTGAGCAGGGAGCCCGATCATGACGAAGGCAAACGCCTAACCAACTGAGCCACCCAGGTGCCCTTCAGTTATACTTTCTTTATTTTAGTTTCTCAACTGTTTAATTTACCCTTTCCCCTAGAAACCTTTACATGTACTGTTTATTTTCATCCATACTTATCCCGTGATTTGCTCAAGCACCTGTTTTTCATCCTTCAGGACTGAGCTGACATATGCTTTCCTCTGGAAGAACTTTCCATAATCTTCAGACTAGGTAAATTCTTCATGTAATCAGTTTCCATAACTCTTGGTATGGATGTTTCTACCACACTCATCAGGATAGTGATGGTGGCAGTGCACAGGAGTGGGTAAATTAAATATTCATTAGGAGATAGTATATAAAGCACTGTGATCAATTTGCTGTATCTAGGGAGCAAAGACGACTCAAGAATAATTTTTGGTTTTAGCTTTGCTGATTGGGAAGGTTCTAGGGTCAGTTTCTAAGAGAGATAATATGGAGAAAGTAAGATGGGGGAAAAAATGACTTCAGATTTTGTGATGTTGAATTCAAGAAAGAGATACCTTTATTTTTTTATTTTTTTTTTAAGATTTTATTTATTTATTTGACACAGAGAGAGAGAAATTACAAGTAGGCAGAGAGGCAGGCAGAGAGGCAGGGAGAGGAGGAAGCAGGCTCCCTGCTGAGCAGAGAGCCCGATGCGGGCCTCGATCCCAGGACGCTGAGATCATGACCTGAGCCGAAAGCAGAGGCTTTAACCCACTGAGCCACCCAGGCGCCCAAGAAAGAGATACCTTTAAATAGTTGAATGTATGAGACTGACCTCGGAGGATATATGTATAAGAGAGACACAGATTGGGGTATCACCAGGATAGGAGTAAAAATATACACCAAGATTGAAGACAAGAAGGTGCCAGGATCAGGAGGATTCAAATTAGAATCCTAGAGAAAAACTACCATTTAAAAATAAAAGGCTGGGCAGAATGTCTTCTGCTAGCTCTTTCAGATGAACTCTCCACTTCTCTCCTCCTTGCTCTGTGCCTTGAGAAGGTGACTCGTTTGGACCTCATAAAATCGCTCCTTTACACTGTGGCTTTGGGTATTGTTCACCCAATTAAGGAAGGGGCACTTGCCAAAATAAATAAATAAATAAATAAATAAATAAATAAATAAATAAATAAATAAATAAATAAATAACAGAAGGAAGAAGAGTGAGTGCAGAGTTTTTATTCCCTACATCCATCCTGGTGGGTTCTCAAAGCATTGACATGTCCCATGACCAAAGGTCACAGTTCCTGTGGGGCTCAACAAAAGCCTCTCCATCTCAAGATTCTGGCAACCCTTTCCTCTTTTTGCACTACCTGTGTAAGAGTAGTGACATCCACAGATGTTAAACCTAGGGAACTGCACTATCCTATTGTCTCCCTCGCTCACACTTTTGTAAATAATCCCCATATTAAAATCTCCTCAAATTATCCAATGTAAGTGTACCATCTGTTTCTTGCCATGACCCTGCCTGACACATAAGCAGAGACGCAGAAAGAAGAAATGTGTCATAAAAGGCAAATGTGAAGAGTTTCCAAAAGATAAGAATGGTTAACAGTGTCAAATACTGCAGAAAGGTCAAATTGGACCTGACAATTAGGAGGTTCTTCATGACCTCAGGAAGTAAGTGCCCAACTGAGAGTTACAGTAGGATTTTGAATGAATTAATTAGGTCATGAATTAGCAGAAAAACATTGAAGAAGGGCAAACAAAAAACACAGAGTAGTGTTTTGGGAACTGTGGCTGTAAAGACCTGGAGAGGGGGAGAGAGAGAGAGAGAGAGAGCAAAATAGAGGGTCAGAAATGGTATTGGGAGGGACTGGAACATTTTCACATGCAGAAGGAAAGGATCAGATGGAGAGGAAAGGCTGAATGCAGCAGATGAGCAGGGAGATTTGCCAGGAGCCCCCTGAGTGGATTAGATGAGAAAGGGTAGATCCTTGGACTCAGCTGGAGGCAGGAAAAGTGAAGTGGACTGAGTTAAGTGATTTTATTTATTTTAGAAATAGTAATGTAAAGCAGGATAATGGTGACTTGACAATTCACATTTCTCTAAATTACTATAGAGTCTGCTCCCTCTGTATTGTTAATTTAGATGGGCAGTGATTTCTTTTGGATTGCCTCCTATTTTAATTTCAAACTTTTCAAAAAGTTAAAATTACGTTTAATTTTCTTGGTGTGCTTATCTATAGGTTGAGTTGTTGAAAGTCTTTTACATTTGTGTCTAACACTTTTGAGTTTTTGGACCTTTCGCAGATCTCTTGTCTTTGATGAAAAAAGTACACATTAATATAATGTATGTAACTCTATAAATAAAACTATACTTATATATAATATAGCTTTTCTGTTAGCCTCCTCTATAGCTACATTAAATAAATTCCTGTGTATTTTTTACTGTCAATCCCTTAGGCAACAAACCTTCTGCAATTCTCATTTTACTAATCTAAGAGAACAATATTGTTAGTAATAATGGATGCAGAAGTTTAGCTGAAACCAAATAGCACCATGTTAAAAGCAAAATTGTTATCTAAATAGACTGCTGGGATGAGAAAATAAGTTCAGGCTGCTGGTTTTCTCCCTCAGATTAACCCTTGGGAAGCTAAATATGAAGGAATCATGGATTCCACGACTCAAACCACAAAAATAACAAAACATCTTGAGAAGTGCTGGGAAGGCCGAAGGCTTTCTTGAATTGTCAATGATTCTTTCAAGAAAAAGTCCTGTTTGGGGATTTTTCACAGGATGTCATTTCTGCCTCCTCATGGTTTGAGTTAGGAGGAAAAAAAAAATTATATAAAACCTTTGATGATAAATACCTTTGACCAGCACCTAGTAAAGATAACTTTAAATCGAAGAAAGTGAGATGATTTTCCTCTACCACATGGCTTAGTTGAAATATATGTTTAGGATGAGAAAGTTACCAGCCAGTGACTGTAGAAATAATGTAGTATTTGACAGTGCTCAGAAAATATTTAAGTATATGTAGGAGTTTTGGAAGTAGACTGCAAAGTTTTTAAAATATGATTGTGATAAAGTATTTTCATAAAGGCTAATTGTGCCATGATAAAAGTAACTTCTATTTAGTATGGAAAATATGTAAAATACATACTTGTGCCATTTAGAGAAGTAATACTCTTTAGACTTCTGAGTTTTCTCTTTTTTTTTTTCTGAAGATTTTATTTATTTGACAGAGAGAGAGATCACAAGCAGGCAGAGAGGAGGAAGCAGGCTCCCTGCTGAGCAGAGAGCCGGATGCTGGGCTCAATCCCAGGACCCTGAGATCATGACCTGAGCCGAAGGCACAGGCTTTAACCCATTGAGCCACCCAGGTGCCCCAGCTTTCTCTCTTCCTATCTGTGTTTTCACACAGCTTTGATCATGTGTTTCCTAATTGTGTGTGTTGAGCAAAACCTTTTTTGCCAACTTGATTATTTTAGTGAACCAGGAAGAGACTAACTCTAAAATAGTTGACATCTGGTTCATTGATATTGGCTTAATGAACATCCAGTTATTGGGTCCTTTAAAGTTTTATCTAAAATTACTAACATTGGCTGTGAACAAATAATGCCAACAGTGGTGTTTGGGGAGCTGTCTGTGGTGGATAGTGCTTACCTGGTCTGCTCCCTCCATGAAGACTGCCAGAGGCTAGAGTGTTGGCTTTTGATTATTCAAGTGGCTGAGAATTTTGGGTACAAGAACAGGGATGGGGGCAGTTAAATGTGCCATGATCCTAAGATCTATAGCACATAAGAAACATGAGAGACTCTACTCTCATTTAGTGGACATCCAGTGAATTAATTACTATATATAAATGACACAGGAAATAAACAACAAATAAGAGAATATAATTAAATAGATACATTCTGAAGCTTTAATGACCTAACTCCCACCTCCATGGTGTCTGTAACCTCTTCAAAATCTCCATGGGCTATAGGTTCCACTTTCAGCCTATTGGAAATATTTGTAAACTATGCTAGTCAAACTAAAGGAAATTAGGCAGAGAGTGTTATGATTATGATTATTAATAATAATAACACTTAGAATTACTGAAATGTTATTACCTAATAGGGGAGTTAGTTCAAGCACTGAGTTTCCTCATAATTGCAAATTCAAATTGCCGTATTTTTTTTCTATTTGTGATATGAGTGAGAACTGCAAAGTTTATTTAAGTTGCTTCATTACCCCGAATATTTCATATAATTGCCATTAACTATAGCAATCTCTTCTCTATAATATGGCTGAAAGAAAAGAATTTTAATTCTTTTCTCAATTATTAATCAATTTCAGTATTCATTTCTTAATAGGGAATGCTTAATAGAGCGCTGCTTCCCCCTTCCTTGACATCTTCCCCTTTCGCATCACTGATGAATGGGAATCAAACTACAGACCACTTACTGATTAGCTGAAAACTTCTAATCGTGTCATTTTGGAGTGAGAGTAATTTGTGCAATGGGATAATTTCTTCATAGTAGAATGAATAGTGAACAATGATTGGTAGGGGATTGAAAAAAAAAAACACTGGACTTAAAAGGAAAACAAGGGAAGGAGGTTTTTTTCATTTTTATCAACTGCCTGAAAAGTTTGCAATGCTCCTGTGATGTTTTTTTGGAATGATATTCAGTAGCAGCCCTTAGAAATGTATATAAAAAAATGAGATCTTTAAGTTTTAATGACGTCGGTGTGGGATGGCAGGGCATGGGGATAGAACAGAGAAATTAGAGTCATTTTGCCTTTCCTTTGCCTGCATTTTTTTTCCCTTCCTGAGTAAGGGCAGGGGCTATCTCTAGATTATTCCTGCCATGTTCCCTGATGTGTTCCTGATTCTAGCAGATAATAGGCAATGAGCAATTATTTATGATTAAATGAGTGAGTCAGCTAATTGCTACATTGGATTAAAACTTAGTATGTTTTTTTCTTTCAATTCAAAGGACAATTAAGTTTCTTTTACGTCCAATTATGAGATTAAAAAGCATGTTAAAAAGAAGTTACCAAATTTCAAAATACTTCAATCTCTTGCTCCAGGAGAATGAAATTTGACTGGTTTAAAATGTAAAGGAAGATACAACAAATCTTTTCTTGTTAGATTTTTAAAGAAAATGTCTCCTAAGCTCTCTGGTAGCAACGTTTCACGCAATGTAATGTCCCTCCATTGGGGGTGGCAGGAGTGACTGTGAGAGAGTGCTGAACCTGATTCTAGAAGATGGATGGAGTTAAAGATTCTGGAATGAGAGACTATTTCTTACAAAATAGTCCCAAGGTCATCTGTTGGAACTGTGGAAATAATTTTATAAGAATTACATTTCAGATAAACCTGCTTTAACCTTCATTAAATGGACAGCTTTATACACAGTTGTCATGTGCCAGTGGAATCAATCTCTCATTGTTTTCATTCACTTTAATATTTCCCCCCCAAAAAGTAATTGACAATGTCAGACTGATAGATCACTTTCAGGATGGCAGCGCCAACCTATTTCCTGGCATCAGTACCAATTCCTTTCCAATAATTTAGAGAACTCTATTTGGAGGTTTTCTGATGATCAGGTCTAGGAGTTTCCATATATATTAGAGATTTTTTTTTAATCCAAAAGGGTTAGAATAAATATACTCACTTATTTATCTAAAAGGCTAGTTCTGAATAATTTAAGTTGACAACTTTATTTGACTAGCTTTCTTGGTATTGAATCACAAAATACAGCATTTTTACAGCGGTGGGAATATAGTTAGGGAAACTTGACTCAGAGCCATGGAGCAGTCCAGCAATTTCTCAGAGTGGAAATATACTGGTCTTTTGCAAGAGTACCCCTGCACCATCTAAAGCACGTATGGAGTAATTTAGGTACAGGTAAAATCCAGCTGAACAGATAGGATTTTTTCCCCTAAAGTCTTTTCAGATCGCATTTATTCTTCCACTTCACAGGCAACTGAGGCACTGAGATTTATGTTTCTTCCACACTAGCCCTGGAGCTACAACATTTAAGGGTTACATGGTATAGTAAACACGATGTGGTAAAAAGAAAATCCCTCTCTTTTTGAATGGATAACTCTTTTAAGTTTTCAGGGTGACCATATATTACCATATTTTTCTTATCCAGACCAAGAGATGCTGAGAAGAAAAGAGTGCTTTTCATAATTAGGTCAGCACAGCAAACCTAAATGAAGGTCTTTCTGCCATAGAGATGTACCCCCACCCATCCTGCTCTGTAATTGATCAGTCATTAACCCACTAGAATAAATGCACAAGAATGAAATACAAAAATGGGCTTGAGGTATCTATCTATCCTGGTTGATTCCTTTCTTCCATTTTTGCTGTTCTAGCTCAGTTTAAAGGACATCTGTAATCGAGAGGAAAAATGGGTTGCTGAGTTAAAGGGTAAACATAAGACAATAGTCTGTTTTGCTTGATCCTAAGAAACACCTTAAACTCACTTTCATCACTCTGACATGAAAATTGGCTTCTTTTACTCAGCTCTGAAGCAAACGAAAGTTCAGAAAGATCCAACTTCATGATTAAAGTGTACCCTCCTCCTACCCATCTGGGCCTTCCCCTCCTTTTAAATTGTTTAAGAAAGCCCCAACAGAGCAGATTACATCTAACTTTTACATCTTGCAGAGCAAATAAAAACCCCCAAAAAACAAACAAAAAAACAACCATTTGTCACACGTCTTTTTCCTCCTCCTCCTCCCTCCTATTTTTTTTTCATATTTTGTATTCTACTGTTTTGTTTTAATCCCCCTTTGTTTTATTTGGCTGCTGAAGCCAGAGCGCCTTGCCTTTGGCAATAAAAGCTTATGAGTAAACATTCTCTGTGACTTGGAAAGCAAAAGCGTCACCCCAGTCTACACATCCAACTTTGTCCCTCTCCAAAGTCCTGAGCCTGTTCTTAAATTGGAACCTGAGGAGCTTTGCCAGGATCGCACGCTGCCAGGCGGGTTCCATTGGGCCGGTCTGTATCGATTCGCGTTGGTTCCCCTGTTTTCTGTCGGTTAGCGATCCTGTCCTAAGCTTTGATTCCTCATTATCTCAATTGCAAATTCCATGAACACATCATCGTGCTGCCAGTGCACCCAGGATTTGAAACTGACAATACTGGATCAATGTCTCAGGGGCGCAGCCCTGAATTTCAATAATACAATTAAATTCCTTGAATGTGAGATTTACCCAGATTGTCGATTTTGCATTTTCCGCACGTTCAGCATGTGAAGCTACCCACCCACAGAATCCGAGCATAGTGTTCCTGTCAGTGCATAACGAAGGAAAAAGACTTGATCGTGAACCTGAGGGAAAGATAATCAAATGTTGAACCTGCTGAGCCTGTTAGATGAAACTGTTAACAAGGCTTGCTCAAATCACCAGGGAGATCCTGTGCAGGGATGAAGATTGGGGTTCAGTTCTGAAATATGTAAGCAGGGTTAGGCTGGATAAGGAGGTCTCAGTGCTTGTTGCTGAAGCTGTGTAGCAATCCTTTCGAAGGATTTGTATTTTCCCTCAGGAGTCACTTCAGCACACAGATTCACTTGAATCGGTTAAGCTCAATTCTGAGAAACATGCTGACAGAGAAAGTGTCATAAAAGGATACCTCACGCTTTAATTCTAATTTTCACCAATACCAAACAACAAAATAACAAAATAACAGAGCCAGAACAATTACTTCCTTTTCTGTAATTTTAGAGGGTAGGCGAGGGAGAAAGAGAAGTACAAAGCAGTAGTTACTCTGAGCAGGTGCTATCTATCCTTGATGGAATCGGAATGGAAAGACTCAAGGAACATAAAGTGTTTCTTTCAGTAGACTTGACTTTCAATTTACTTACTTACTTCCGACAATGAGAACTTTATAAACCCGCATCCTGTCTTTACTGCACAAAAGTCAGTATTCTTTGCTTTTATTTCCCTCGCTATCCCCCCTGGAGCTCCTTCTCTCTCTACCTGTGACCTCACTGAAGGATATTAATGAATACAGTCGACTTGCCGCATCTGGTGTGAGGCGACTAAGCCTCTGGGACTGATAAAGCATTTCCAGTCCTGGAGTCATTATCAATTTTTATTCAAGATAGTGCACCATTGAAACCAGAGCACGTGTTAAAGTTCCTCTACCTCTGAATTTCCTACTCCAGGAAACCTTGGCCATTCAAAATTGACATCCAAGGTCATTTGAAATGTACATTTAGCAATAAACTATAAAATTATTATGGGAACATGTTAAAATTTCATCTAGACCAGGAGGCTATGTGTGACCAATTACTATTGAGAGCAGTGATCTATTTTAATAACATGAAAATACTAAAAATATTTAACTTCTCAGGTTAGATAAATGACATAGAAATATACTTTAGTACCATGTTACCGTCTCTTGAAATGGCCCCGACTTATTTTTAATGCATATGTAGAATCCCATTTTTTTCTGAACAACATTCATTCTTAATTTTTATTTGTCCATGTTCAGGCAGTGTGTGTGTGTGTGTGTGTGTGTGTGTGTGTGTGTAGCTTAGGATGAGAACGTTTGGCTTAAAATTCAGTGATGGCACTTTTATCCTACAGAATATTGAGAAATGCACTTTACCTCTTACTGCCTCAGTAATCCTATCTACAGAATGGAAATAATAGTAATATCTGTCCTGCCCTCCCCTAGGTTATATGAATTAAAAAACATAATTCTCATGAAAGTGCTTTGTAAATTTTAAAGTACTACACAAATGTCAGTTTAATGTTAACCAGATTTTATTTGAAAGAATTCAGGAGTCAGACTTCAAGTCTTTTTCCAACATTGTTGGCTTCATTGTATATTTTTTTGACTGAGGCATTGCCACTATACCTTATTTGCCCCTGATGAGTTCAACTCTGAACAAATTTTCTTTGACATCCAGACCTTCCTCATCTGTGATTTCTGGGTACCCATGAATTCTGGCCAAACCAAATTTCTCCCACTTTGATGACTTCTTGAAGATGTCTATGCTTTCAAATTCAGATTTTCGTCCAGAATTTTTAATTGCGCATAACCAACTATCTAAGGACATTTTCAAATGTATTACACAGGTTTTTAAGGTTTAAAAAGCTGAGATTATTGTCTCTTCCTACCCCAGCATGCTATTTTCTCTCTCCATTGATAAAAGGAGGAATCCTTGTTTAAGTCAAAAGAAATCCAAGCATAATCCTTGACTGGTCCTCTTGTTCATGATCTCATAACTCCTTAGTGGTAGAGTTGGATCCAATTCTACCCCCTAAACATCTTCTATAATTAGCCCATTTCTCCATTTCATGGACAATATTTTACACCAAGCCATTTGAGCATTATAATAATTTGAATTCTGACTCTGATTACTTTATGTATGCTTCCAGTACAACATGGGTGGTTTTCCTGACACAAATAGTATGTCTGTTTTAAAGCTTAAATTCTTTTCAATTTCCCTTTGCTCTTAGCATTAAGTCCAAGCATGTATATGTTTTAATCTGGCTTTCTATTTCCACCTGATTTGTTGTCCTTAATTTCTGAAATATTTCACATACTTATTTCAATTGGAAATTCAGGAAATTCCCCCTTTTTGAATGAGGCAATGAATGAATTTATATCTGAATGCAGGAGTGAAATTTGTAACTAAAGCTGTGTGAATTTAGATAAGTAGAAAGCTAACTAATTGTTTTAGGTTTGGAGAATAGAATTTAACAATAAAATAGTCTAACTCCAGGGATGCCTGCGTGGCTCAGTTGGTTAAGTGTCTGGCTCTTAATTTCAGCTCGGTCATGATTTCACGGTCCTAAGATTGAGTCCCCATTAGGCTCCGCGCTCATCACAGTATGGTTGAGAGTCTCTCTCTCTGCCCCTCCCCCTGCTCATGTGCTCTCCCCTCCTCATACTCTCTCAAATAAATCTTAAAAAAGAAAATAGTGTAACTCTATACTATTTCCCTTACTGTTGTTCACCTGTGTCAGGATTTCTCAACCTTAATACTACTGACATCGTGGACCAGGTAATTGTTGGGAGCTATTCTGAGAATTGTAGGATGTTTAGTA
This sequence comes from Ailurus styani, assembly GCA_002007465.1. NCBI lineage: Eukaryota > Metazoa > Chordata > Mammalia > Carnivora > Ailuridae > Ailurus > Ailurus styani. The sequence goes on along the minus strand of LNAC01000288.1, from coordinate 636,862 downwards.
ACTTCTCTGGCCCCTACCCATTAGCACATGACCCCTTCTCCAAGTGGTGATAATTTTAAATGTCTCCGGACATTGCCAAATACTTCTTAGGGAGCACACTCAACCCAAGCTGAGAACCGTAGCTTTATGTGTTTAGTTCCCAAAATTTTAAAAAAGGTAATGGGAGGAGGAATTATATTGATATACCAGTGTGGTTATTCACACTGCTGACCTAGCTATCAATCTCTCGTTTAGGAGATGAAAATGACCCCTGAAAAGCAGAGTGGGTAAGCCACTATGCAAGCTTAGCCATTCTCAGTCCTTCTTTAGATCAGTCTATAAAATTTGGATTTTAGAAACTCCCTAGAATCAAAGACTTGAAACATTGTATCATTTCAAGTCAGAATCTATTTTTAGTATTTTGAACAATGGGCCCGAGAATACCACCTTCGTATGATGCGAAAGCGTAGGTGTGTACTTTATATTTTACAAATTACATGAAAAGATAGAAAAATTACTTTAAGTAAAATGGGAAAATATTTCCAGAGAGTCTGCTATCTACTAAACATTATCCACCCTCCACAAGGTGTAGAAATCATGAGGGGAATCCCAAATACATATTAAGAAGCACTTTATTGAAGCAACTCATTTAAAAAAAATGAGCCAACTAGAAGTCAAATAGTGGTGAAACCTCTATAATTATAAAATCTTTATGGATCTCGGAGAGGGACACACAATACAGGGAGTGATATCAGTGGTGGTCCTTTAACTGACCTACCAAGTTGCATTCTAGGATCTTATCATGGAAGAAGTTTACTTTTTAATATCTATGCTCTGTGACTGCTCATCATATCAAGAAGAATTATATTGCAAATAATCGTGATCTGGATTGCTTTTGTCTGTGGCTGAAGCTGAAGCCATCCAATTAAAATGTGGTGTTCAGGGAAAATAGCTCATTTTAAACCAGGGTCTTCGGCAAAGGAAAGGACAGCCTTTTATTAACTTTGTCCCTTGTCTCTAGACATATTTATTGCAGTCTTCAGGAACAGAAATAATAGAAGCTCAGGCATAAGGCCATGTGTGCAAAAAATCCAAACCAAAACAAAACAAAAAAACCCAAAAAACCTGCCATGAGTGTTAATGGCTCTGTCATTTGATGAGAAACACCATGGTTTTAAAATTTGAAGATGATTCACGTAAGATTTAGAAATCTCTCCTATAAAATGTAGATATTGGATGATTAAAAGTAGATTATGTGGAAATGATAGTATCTTGTTTTTGTCCTTGCACATAGCTGCATGTTTGAGTTTGGTTTTTATCTCTACTGCTCTCCAGGGTAGTCAGTAAGTTTTTGTTCTTTGTCTATGAAATGGAACATTCACCTGTCACTCTGAATTTAAATAGTAAAATTCTAGTGTATTTATTTGCCAGAAGTTCAGAGTTAACTATTTTCCAATTTCACTTTAGAGTTTTGTTGAGTGTTCATTATACAATATAGGTCTTTCTCCACTATTACTTAAGGTATTGTATCAACTACTCTAAATGATTTTGTGTTTTCCCCAGATGTGTCCAGTTTTTCACATATGTCTCAATAGGGGATTGTGGAAGAAAGTTAGTGAAGTACAATTTTGGTCAAAAACATTAACTTAGAGATAAAGTGTTACTAACATATCTTAGGCAAAATACTGCCCAGGTAGTTGAGTATTTGGGTGCAGAAGCCTTATCCAAAAGTTGTAGAGCAAAATGCAGCCAGCTAAGAGGAAGCATGTTGGGAATAATTTTAAATCAATACCAGGCAGAATGGCAGACTATGAGTACATTCTGCCTAGTTACAGAAATCCTGATAGTAGATAAGGTTAGTGAAACAAGCCCTAGACCTGACCCCACTGGTCAGAGGTAAGTCATGTGTTCATAATGAACACCACATGGGGTGGGATAGGCTATGCCAGACCAGAAGCTAAGGATGAGGTCTTTCTTGCCCAAACGATGTGGCCTGAGGGGAACTGATCCTGAGGGATGTAAAACAAAACAAAAAGCAAAAAAAGTGATGAACTTGGAGCACAGGAAATACTTCCATCTTTTCCCATCCACTACCACAGATGTGAAAAGGAAATGTAAGAAACATTTCAATCATTGCATCCTTACGTGTACCTTTTCTTAACAAAGTATTTGATGGTTCCAGGAAGGATATACCTAGATCAATAAACATATCCAAAACTTGTGTTTTAGCTATTTTCTAGTTTGCTAGTTTCTAGAGAAACTAGAAAATGTTAGCAGGGGTTATCTGGGGAAAATGTGAGGGAAGGGGACTTTGACATTTCTACTTTGTAGCCTTCCATATTGTTTGAATTTTTATAATCTTAATACTTAATAAAACAAATGAATAAAATATGAAAACAAAGCAAACATCTATAAAATTCTCCTGATTCATGGACTTATTGGAGAAGTGAAGAAAACTTGAAAATAACACTAGTAATCCATTTTTGTTTAACCTTTAAACATAGGACATAGTAATATTTCCAGTAGCTTGGATAAGGTTAAATTCTTGGATATAAAAAAAAAAAGTGTATGCATTCTATTGGGATCCTTGTTGAACCAGTTTGGTGGTGGTGGTGGTGGTGTTATAGGTATCTGGAACTTTTTTATGATGTTGTGTGTTATGAGATCTTATGTCATCAGAATTTGGCATCAGGCTGTAGGGATGAGTCATGAGTTTGAGATCATACAGTAATTACAGGCAGATTCAGGCATATGAGAATGAAATCTTAAAAAACCCCTGGCTTCTTTGCCACATATCATCAAATACTTTTTACTGTTTATTTTCAGACAATAAATATGGGAATGACTACTGGTTTCTTTAAGAAATTACCCAAAATATTTTCTAAGATCAAGGAAGCATTAATTAATTTTCTACTTTTATCAAGTAAATGTTTATCAAATAAATACTTAGAATATAGTTGGAATAGTTGCAACTAGTGTTTAAACAAATGTTTGAAGATAGCATGCATCCTAAAACAGAATAAATTGCTTAATAACCTGAAAGATTTATGAGACTTTTTTTTTTTTGGATCTGTGTATAGTTTGGAGAAATTGGAGAGAGTTTTAATTCCTTTTTGTTTGGCTTCAGAGAAATTGTAGTCATGAAGTGATAGAAATGAAGACATTGTACACTTACGTATGATTTTTTCTGATTGTTAACAGTCAATGTATTAAAAAATTGGAATTTTTAAAGAAATATTAAGCAGTATTTTCCTGTTTATTTCCAATTTAGTTGGTATATTCCATTACCCAAGTTATATACTTTGTCTCTTGCAAATGGACAATATTATTTGAATATTTTTTCAAGGATATCATGCAGTTAGATATTAGGAAATATATGATTATGAATGTTAAGATTTCCAAAACTAGAGCAAAAACATAAATTCATCTCCAAAGGGCTCCTATTTTCATAACAGAATCACATAGGATAAACAAAATATAAAATTCAACCTGTTAAAAACCCAAGTGAAACAAATGCAGTAATTTTTTTCCAATTTCCTATTTTACATTGATCAAATTAAAGGCAAAGACATGCAGTTAGCAAAAAATAACACAGTGTACCAGAGTGCTTAAATTCTGTAAATGAGTACTAAATAGGAAAAAATGTTGGGGGAAAAGTTATTCTGTTGCTGCATACAGCTAATGATGTAACTAAATTATTATGTGAGAAAATGTTATTAAAAGTACACTTATTTTAAGATGGGATAAAAATGATTTTAGAAATCAAATAGACCTCAGAGTACTATGACAGCTGGCAGAGGAGGCCTCCTAGCAACTATTTGGTTTTAGTTTGCACCGTCTGGAAAGTGAGACTATAAAAAAAAAAATGAATAAGGATAAAATTTAAAAACCTTAAAAGGAATAGTGGAGGAATTTTTTATTTGTGAGTAACATAAGATCCTTTGAATCCAAATGATTAATCTTATAGCAGAGAAATTCTGAGTGAAGTAGAACTAGGAGATACAAAGTCCAGAATAAAGTTTTTGGTAGAAAATTATCCTCTAGTTTGATAAAGCATATGTGAGCCAGTAATGGCTTCATTTTCTCTAACATCTGATGGGAAAGTTTCTGCTCTTTCCACTGTATATAGATGTAAAAGGTAGATCTTACTTTTCTCCGTAATACTGTTAAAATCCTTAAAACATGATGAGTGGTCCAGCTCCAGCCAAGTTGGACTGAAGTTTCCAGATTTATTCTCTCTTCTAAAGCAATCTGAAAGTGGACAAAGTATATGAAACTATGCTTTTTTAGAACACTGGACTTAAGGCAATGAAAGAGAGCTATAATTGAGAAATAGAAAAGAAATGGGTACCCCAGTTTACTGATTTGAGAGCACTTTCAGGATGTGGGACACAAAGAGTTAATCCAAGTAGAGTCTGGGAGAATCCAGAAGTTGAGGGTGTAGGAGAGTCTGAGGAGAAAGAGGAAGCTAGAATTTGCAAAACACAATAAGGAGAGTAGAAAGCTACGCATACACTTGAGAGAACTGCAAAGTTGCACATGAATATTCAACAGGATACTGAGTAGCACATGACTGTGAGGAATTTACACAAGGCTAGGTGGGGAAACACGCCACAAAGAATTAAGAGCAAATAGTATTCTGTGCTCACACGGGACTGGGATTAGCCCTCGTTTCTGCCAGCCAGACTGGAAACCTCATTATTTACGGGAATTGGATAGATTCCTTAGACTAAGTTAAATCTCTAGTCTTTCCTAAACAACCTTGAAGAAATTTCTGAAAGAGTCCATGGTTTCCAAGTAATCTAATTATGACCCTGTACAAAGCTCAAGAGTATTTACAGAAATAAAAACATAACCCTCACATTAAAAAAAAAATCACAATGTCTGGCAATCAAGATTACCAGATATGCAAGGGAAGGAGAAAATATGACTAATAATGAGGAGAAAGATCACCTAAAACTAGTGCAAAATGGGGAGCCTGGATGGCTCATTCAATTGTGTCTGACTCTTAATTTTGGCTCAGGTCATAATCTCAGAGTCGTGAGACTGAGTCCTCCTTTGGGCTCTGTGCTTAATGTGGAGTCTGCTTGTCTCTCTCCCTCTGTTCCTCCCCCAACTACCTCTCTCTCTAAAATTAAAATAAAAACAAATGCAAAATTAATCCAGATGTTAGAATTTACAAACGAGGACATTAAAACAGTCATTAGAACTGAATTCCAGGGCGCCTGGGTGGCTCAGTGGGTTAAAGCCTCTGCTTTCGGCTCAGGTCATAATCTCAGCGTCCTGGGATCGAGGCCCGCATCGGGCTCTCTGCTTGGCGGGGAGCCTGCTTCCTCCTCTCCCTGTCTCTCTGCCTGCCTCTCTGCCTACTTGTAATCTCTCTCTCTGTGTCAAATAGATAAATAAAATCTTAAAAAAAAAAAAAAAGGAACTGAATTCCATATGTTCAGAATTCAGAGACATGAGAGATTAAAAACATGAAGACCCTGATTAAGCTGCTAGAGGTAGAAATATACAGCAAAGAATTTAGGGCAAAGTATACACTGCAGAAAACAAAATGATTAGTGAAATTAAAGATACAGTCAAGGAAACTATCCAAAATAAAATACTTAGAGGAAAAAGAATAAAAATAAAAAAAACCAAAACCCAAACCCCCATAATATCCATGAGCTGCGGGTCAGCACAAAGCAACTCAATGTCCTTGAAGTTAGAGGATAGGAGAGAGACTGTGTGTGTGATGTATATATTATTTATATAATGTATAAATATAATTTATAGTTATTTCTATATAAAAAATATATTTTATACAAATGTATATATTTTATAAAATATGTATGAAATGTATTTTAAAATAGAAAAATATATAGAAAATATTTCATATATAGTTGATATATATTATATATCTTTTTGAAGATATGCATGATAAGTAGAGAGGAACAAATGTAAGAATGATTGATTTCTTGTTAGAACAATGCCAGGGAGAAGAAAGTGGGACAACAGTTTAAAGTACTAAGAAAAATTTTGTCGACACAAATTTTTATACCTAGAACAAATATATTTCAAAAACGGGCAAAAAAAAAAAGGTTTTATACACAGGAAAAACTGAAATAATTCATGTCTATCAGACCTACACTTCAAGAAATATTAAAAGAGGGCACCTGGGTGGCTCAGTGGGTTAAAGCCCCTGCCTTCGGCTCACGTCATGATCTCAGGGTCCTGGGATCGAGGCCCGCATCGGGCTCTCTGCTCGGCAGGGAGCCTGCTTCCTCCTCTCTCTCTGCCTGCTTCTCTGCCTACTTGTAATCTCTCTCTGTGTGTCAAATAAATAAATAAAATGTTTAAAAAAAATATTAAAAGAAGCCATTTAAGCAGAAGGACAATGATACAAGATTGCAATCTGGTTATACACAAAGTTAAGTATTCTGACAATGGTTACTCTGTAGGTAAATATATAACATTACATATAATATTACTTATCTTTAAATATCTCTACCACTGTGTAAGTATGAACACAATATGACCATGTATTATGAAGTTTATAATACATGCAAATATAAAACGTGCAACAGTAGAAGCACAGAGATCTGGGCTGGGGAAATGAAAGTATACCACTATAAAGTTCTTATACACAGAGTGGTATAATATGATTTAAAGACAGATTGTGCTAAAAGTTAAAAATGTAAACTATAAATACTAAAACACAAAGCAAACTTATACATAATAAACCAAAAAAGGAAATGAAATGGAATTTAAAAATACTAAATTTAAAGGAAGGTTGAAGAGAAAAAGGTAAAAAAGTCTGAAATTATGAATTAGATAAAAAACTGCCTACAGAAAACACTGTGTTGATACAAACAGGATAAAAATCGATTAAAAAGATATACTACTTAAACACTAGTCAGAAGAAAGCTACAAGAACTATATTAGTGTCAAATAAATTAGATTAATTAGGAGAAAGTGTTGCCAGGGATAAAGATATTTTAAATAGAAATAGGCAAACAATAGAGAAATATCAGTGAAACTTAAAGTTCATTCTTTGAGGGCCCCTGGGTGGCTCAGAGGGTTAAAGCCTCTGCCTTCGGCTCGGGTCATGATGTCAGGGTCTTGGGATCGAGGCCCACATTGGGCGCTCCGCTCAGCGGAAAGCCTGCTTCCCACCCCCCTCTGCCTGCCTCTCTGCCTACTTGTGATCTCTATCTCTGTGTCAAATAAATAAAATCTTAAAAAAAAAAAGTTCATTCTTTGAGAAGGTCGGTAAAACTAGCAAATGATTAGGGTAAGAGAGGTTGAAAAAGATGACATACTTTCAATGTAAAAATAAAAGGTGATAGTATTACAGATTCTACAAAGTTTGAAGGGTAAACAAAGGAATATCTTGAGCAAATTTATGCCAAAATGTGTCTGCTTATATGAGATGGCACAACTACCAGAGCTCATAGTTGTTCCATATACTTGCCAACACTTGTTATGTCAAGCTTTTTAATTTTAAACATTGTTGTAGGTTTGTTTGCAACAATGTAGAACAATCGGAACTCTCTTGCTGGTGAGAAGGTAAAATGGCACAGTTACTTTAGAAAAGAGCTTGACATTTGTCAAAATGTTAAACATAACTTTCCATATGACCCAGCTATTTTTCTTCTCTGTACTTATGGAAGAAAAATGAAACCCCATGTCCAATGCAAAGATTTGAAAACATATTAATAATAGCTTTCTGTGCAAAAGCCAGAACAGGAAAGGACCCAAAGGTCCATAATGGGTGGAGGGCTAAACAAGTTTTGGTATCCCCATATGATGCAATATTACATAGCAAAGCACAAAGCAAAAGCAACCTATCCATACAAACAATAACACAAATGAATCTGAAAATAGTTTTTGTGGAATGAAGTTAGACAAAAACATAGGATATGCTGTAAGATGCCATTTCCCCCCCATTTAGATAGATTTCTAGAACTTGCAAACTAATCTATAGTGACAGATCAGTGATTGCCTTAGTAGTGGCATGAGGGTTATTGCATGGGGATGCTAAGAAACTTCTGTGGGTAGTCGATACATTCATATCTGGATTGCAGAGATGGTTGTATAGGATTTACATGTGTGAAATCTTAGCAAATTGTGAACTTTAAATATTCGTACTTTATTTATATAGCTTTTTAAAAAGTTGTTAAAAAATTAGTACAGCTCCAGTTTCTAGAGACAACAGGTGTTTGAAGTACTACAATTTCCAAATTTATAAGGTAGGATATAGATATTATTTTTCTAACTTGAACTTGGTACAGGTCAGTCTCTCCAAAATCTGGAGCACTTTACCAATTTAGTCTTTATTAAAGTGAACTAAGTTATCAATTATAGGTTTCAGAATTGAAAATTTTAATTCATTAAGAAAATATAGCATTTTATGGGCGCCTGGGTGGCTCAGTGGGTTAAAGCCTCTGACTTTGGCTCAGGTCACGATCTCAGGGTCCTGGGATCGAGGCCCACATCGGGCTCTCTGCTCAGCGGGGAGCCTGCTTCCTCCTCTCTCTCTGCCTGCCTCTCTGCCTACTTGTGATCTGATCTCTCTCTGTGTCAAATAAATAAATAAAATCTTTAAAAAAAAAAGAAAATATAGCATTTTATACATTGATTTCAATTTTTTATTTTTTACTGATTTTTTTTTTCTAATCACAGTTCTTAAAATCTTTTGTTCAGTCTTTATTTCTTCTGTTACCACCAGTTAATTGGCATGTTTGCAACTAATGTGTGACGATGGGTAGCAGTTTGCCTGCATAAAAATATTCCATTACCACCACATTTTAATTAGATGCTTCATAAAGCACTCTGGAATACATATATTTTAAAAACCCCATGTTACCAGAATTATAGTTTTTGGAGAGATGTATATCTAATTAGTGTGGTTTTGTTTTATCCATAGTGTGTTATGAATGTTTAATGATATACTTAATTTTTTTTGCCTATAATAAACCATCATCTCATGGTTTACATTTTGAATTTTTTTTTGGTTAAAACAATCTTTGATTACATTTTTTGAAATAAATTATATCCACAATATATGTGTTCTTATTTTTTTGTGGTAGCTATGGTAGTGCATTCATAAAGATAACTGGTTATGGTTTTTCTTCATGTCTAACATGAGCTTAAACATGCTCTTTAGAGCAAAGGAAATTAGAGTGGCAATACCCTATTTTCAAGAGTTTTTGAGTTAGCATTCTAGATTTGTCTGTGATGATTCTTAAAATTCATTAGAACTTGGGAGTTTTGGCTGACATGATCCCAATATTTGTATTTGTGCAGCCCACTGCATGGAATATCCATTGTGCTTGAACTGTTTTCTGATAGAGTTCAGAGAAGAGGACTGTGTCAGCTGACATGCTAAGCATGTTTTGGGGAGGAGAGACAATAGAGGTATCTTTTGTGAACTGACCAATACTGCAAGCAAATTTAGTATTTTTTTCTTTTTTTTTCCAGTAACATTTGAGATCTGGCTTTTAAAACATTGGATATCAGACTGTTGGTCAGAACACAACTCCTTTTATGAAAATATTTGGGAGATTAGTCTTTTTTTTTAATTTTATTTTTATTCTTTGCC